>CM044432.1:177343065-177355795 GCA_024363595.1 Xenopus borealis
TAGTATAGCTATGGGCATATAATGGTTTGTGTGGAAGAGTAGAGGGGTGTGTGTGTGTATGCTGGGTTTTAATTTGGAGAGGTTGAACTTGATTTGACTTTTTTCTTTTTCAACCCAATGTAACTATGTAACTATAAAGGCGACCCCCCTTTAAGCTACTTGGCTTGCCACTTGCTGGAGAAATTTAAAAATAACTTAGCAAGTCCAGTTGCTTTAGACTTCTCACTGCTAGATATTATATAACATATCACAACCTGAATGAACAAAAACCTTCATAGACATATAATTATAGAAATGCATTTTTGTTTACTTTACAGAAACTAATGAAAGAACGATCAAAACAAAATCCTGGGGCAGCTCAGGGGAGACTCCCAGTGAAACGAAGCCTAGAGGACTTTTACCCCCAGAGAAATGAGCCGGACTCTAACCAGGTGGATGAAATACTGCGGGAAATCTCTAAGAAATGCAATATAGCCTTAATGGGCAGCGACCTCAGTGAACGCAAACGCCCCAGGCTGGAGCCATTGGACCCAATGGATTGGCAAGAGGAAGGCGTAACGGAAATAAAAATGTGCGGGGCATTTCATGGACTCAAAACATCCACAGGGCTGAACTCTGTCAACTTGGGTGACACAAATCTAGAAGAAGATGTCTCCTTCAGAACTTCCATCAAAGAGCACAGCACAATCAGGACCTTGGCATTTCCCCAAGGAAACGCTTTTACCATTCGGACTTCTGGTGGGGGCTACAAATTTAGATGGGTTCCTAATTAAGAATGCCAACAGTCAGCTAACTACACTTCCACTAATGTACTCGAATTCCTGCCTTGCTTCGTACTTGCACTCCATTGTGCAGAACATCTAACCTGCCACTAGAGGGCACACAATTACCTCTTCTTTTTTTTTGTTGGGTCTGTGCTACTGGTACTGTAAAAATTCTGCCAAATGAATCCTCCGGTAGAAACCAGCAAAACTGGGGGACATCCCAAACATTTTTTGCATTTCTTTATCGGATATGAAGGATTTTTGCATTGCTATGACTATAAATACTGTTATCTATATTGCAGGATAATAGGATGGTTATCAGAGATAATCTAACCAATCCATTCATTTAACGCCACTGGTGGCTGTGCTTTTTCTTGCATTATGAAATATGTAGATGCCCATTGTATGTAAACAATATGTTTTCATTTGCACTTTGATTCAATGGAAAAACATTTGTTTGAATGAGAATTTTGCAAGGTTTATTCCCTTGCATTGAACAAAGGAAGGAACTGCCTGCACAGTGTTAATTACAAAGCAGCATAATTAAATTTAATTAAAATTACCAGCTAACCAATTCTCATCATTCATACACACACACACATATATATATATATATATATACAGTATATATATATATACACACACGCATATACAGGGTCAGACTGGGGGCCCGGGGCCACCGGTGCTGCTGTCCCATAAGTAACATTTTTGGCTTACAAAATAACATATAAATAACTGTAAATATATGGTTAAAAATCTCAGTGGCTACATGTATTTTGTTAATATAAGATTGTCTTTGTAATTTAAACTCTCTGATTATTATATATATATATTTTTTCCTGTGGTTGTATGGTTTCCTATGGTTGTTTTTTATACTATATGGACACGTTTTTTAAGTAAAATAATTTATATGAAGTGATGCTTCACAGTGTTTTTCATTTTCTTTCATAAGAAATGATTAGCTTTCATTATACAGTATTTTATATTTGTACTTCCCCTTTATATTAAGTGGGGGTTGGGTATGTCTTTTGTAAAGATTGTTTTACCCTTTGATAAATATTCCCCTGTGAGCAGACTCAGTGCCGGCGACATTAGAAATGAAATAGCTAACACAGAAAGCTGACAGTAGGTGTATTTTATTATTGGACTTAAGTGATTGTCAGGCGCTGCCTGGTTCCAAACCAGTGACCTGTTGTATATTGGCCGCTGCTCCGCCTGCTTGAGCCACAGGATGTAGTTTGTCGGAATATCATACATGACTATTTCCCCTCCTGTCAATATTCCCTGATTAACTTCCACTGTCCAGCTGTGGATAATCGCTCTGTCCAAGTGCAGGCTATTTACTCCCACTTCCCCAACTCCGTGATGCTGGATCATCGGTCAATCTGCCTAGTCCAATGCCTGTTCCAGTCTTGCTCCTGAGTTCCCGTTCCCATAAGTCCTGTTACTGCTCTGTCTCCCTGCTTCTGCCCCCCAGTTTGACCTTTGGCCTGTTTTCTGGATTTGTTGTGTCTGCTGCCTGCCCTTGACCTTCTGCCCATTTATTTGGACTTGATTCTTTGCTGCCAGCCCTGACCCCTGCCTGCCCCAAGGGCTTTTTTTCTGTCTGTCCCTGTATTTTAAGTTTTCTTAAAATAAAAGGTCTTTTTACTTGGGGGTGACTAACTACTTGTTCATTGGCAGACCTTTCCTAACTGCTTGTTAATTGGTAGACCTTTCCTAGGCAGAGTTCATTAATATTTTTAAAAGACAGTAATGTGTGCTCATACCACTGATTGGCTTGTTTGGGGGGATATTGTCCATCCTAAGTAGCAGGGGCACCACTCTTTAGTGGTAGGGCTATCCAATATTCAAAAAAATTCACAGGGTCAAAAATGTAAGTTTAAAAATGTCTTTATTATTCATAATTTAAAAGTATAAATGCAGCCCTATGCGTTTTGTACCTGTACCTATTATTAATAAAGACATTTTTTGACCATGTGGATCTCATGTTTCTACCGCCTTCCCTGAGTTCCAACCCTAGTGGAATTGCATCTGTTTGCTTAGGTTGAATATATGTTTTTTCCAATCACAGCTATTTAACACCCCCCAAACTACTTCTGTGAGTAGAGGAATTAATGAGAGGCAAGGAGAACAAAATAAAGGCCTGTGCTTCTATCACTGTTTGCTCAGTACAAGGGGCGGGGACCTCGCCTTCTCAACATCAAATGCCTTTCAAACATTTTCCCCATTACTGAAAGGCAGAAGTGATATATTTATTGTCAGTGGGACTGCAGAACATTATCCTCGGGGGTTATTTTTCACAGGCTGCAGAGGAGACGGTGAATTCCATTACAGGGTCAAAACAAACAATGTCACATTATATCTATGCCTGGAATCTTTATGTATTATTGTGTGAACTTATAAAAATGGAATTTATTTCTTTGAAAATATGTGGAGGATTTTTCTTCTGGCACGTATGTGCTTATTATGTAGTGACTGTGGGACCCAATTAAGTCTTGCTATACATCTGCAGCCACCTGCTAAGTTTCATAGCACAGAGCGAGCACAACCATGTGGAAATGAATGCAATAATAATGTATGGCTGTTGAAACTAATAGATACAATTTTTTACAGATCTATACACACACACACATACCATACAGACCTATTTATACAATCACCTATTATTGCCCATCTAAGCCCCTCTTAAAAGCATTAATAGAATCTTCCATCACAACATCACTTGGCAGAGCATTCCATATCCTTACTGCCCTCACCGTGAAAAACTGTTCTCTCTGCTTCAAATGAAACTTCAGTTGCTCAAATCTAAAGGGGTGTTGCTACCTTTTCTTGAAAAAAATACAGACCTTCCTATACCTTCCTATTAATAACATTGGGATCAAGCTTCATTTTTACCAGCCAGGACGGTAAAATCCTGGGCAGGTGGCAACTCTAGGGTGGCCACTGGTGCTTTGTTGTGTTCTATGTGTAAAAATCTAGAAGTGTATCTGTTTATAATGCACTTTAATGAACCTGGAAAGAGTAATCACATACAAGTGCATTTTTACCAGAGAAACAACCCCAATTGTTCATTCTAAGTTCCCTTTTGCCAGTTTAGTTACATGTTGCTCCACTCTTTTCAGCTCAAAGGGAAACTGTCATGGGAAAAAAATTTCAGTTAATAGTGTTGTTCCAGCAGAATTTTACATTGAAATCCATTTCTCAAAACAGCAAACAGATTTTTATATGCAATTTCTAATTTGACATGGGGCTAGACATATTGTCAGTTACCCAGCTGCCTCAGTCATGTGACCTATGCCAGCATATCTCTCCCACTTAATGTAACTGAAGCAGTCTCAGCGGGACTTGGATTTTACTATTGAGTGGTAGAGCTACCAGGGAGCTGTTGTCTTGTGTTAGGGAGCTGCTATCTGGTTACTATTTTGTTCTATTGTTAGGCTGCTGGGGGGGGTGATATCACTCCAACTTGCAGTTCAGCAGTAAAGAGTGACTGAAGGTCTGAAGGTTATCAGAGCACAAATCACATGGGGCAGCTGGGAAACTGACACTTTGTCTAGCCCCATGTCAGATTTCAAAATTGAATATAACAAAATCTGTTTGCTCTTTTGAAAAATGGATTTCAGTGCAAAATTCTCCTGAAACAACACTATTAACTGATGTGTTTAAAAAAAAAAACCATGTTTTCCAATGACAGTATCCCTTTAAGGACTGGAGCTCAAAACCAAACTGCATACGCAAGGTGAGGCCATACAATTAAACTTTAAAGAGGCATAATAATTAATATTACATATTTTTTATTCATCCCTTGAGTTAATGCCTTTTTTATTGTTTTAGTTGTCATTAACTGACACTGACTAGAGTTTCACAGTTTGAAATCAAACAAAATTCCCAAATCCTCAATGAGAGAGGGCCCCAAACACACTACCATTTTGCGGATAACTCACATTTGTTATTACTACCAAAGTGAAATGAAAACACTGAACCTCACTTGCCAATATGCAGCGCAGATCTCCAAGTTAGTTACATCTCTCTCCCAAGTGGCAACATCCTGCATGGACCTTTTAGTTTTGTATAATTTAGTATCGTCAACAAAAATAGAAATGGTACTCTCCGTGCCCACCTCCAGGTCATTAATAAAAAAGCTAAAAAGAACCAAGGAAAACCCCCCTGGGCCACTCCACTGATAGGGTTGCCACCTTTTCTTGAAAAAAATACCGGCCTTCCTATACATTTATCTTTTTTTCCTATTAACATTGGGATGAAAAAATAAAAAATATCGGCCATGCTGGTAAAATACCGGCCAGGTGGCAACCCTATCCACTAACGACATTGGTCCAATTATAAAATGATCCATTTAACACTCACTCTTTGTAACCTATGCTTAATCCAGTTTTCTATCCAAATGTTGTTTCTGTTCCAAAATGTAACCAGCAACCTTCTGTGTGGCACTGTATCAAATACTTAAGCAAAAAACCACAAAAGCAGGATTTACAAAGTTATGATAGTTAAACAGAAACAACAGATGGAGCAGAATTCTTCTGTCAGAGGAAACTAACATCACAAATCAAAAAGAATTGAATAGGCTGCCGCAGGTAAATGAGTTAAGTGAGCTACTGTGCAGTTTGGCATGAGGCCAATAAAGTTCTTTTGTGATTTGTTGCAGTTAGCAATGGAAAATAGTGCAATTGAAGCACTTTGATTTTATACCACATTTTTGTGAGCAATGAAGAGAAAGTTGCTAGACTTCAGTTATTGTTGTCCTGGACAATTTTTTTTACCCATGGGCCACATTTAAATATAAAAAGAGTTGGGGAGCAACACAAGCATAAAAAAATCCCTTGCGGTGCCACATAAGGGCTGTAATTGGTTATTTGGTATCCTCTATGTAGACTGGCAGCCTACAGGCTCTACTTGGCACTATACTAATAGATTTTATGCAATTAAAACTTGCTTCCAGGCATGGAATTCAAAAATAAGCACCTGCCTTGAGGACACTGAGAGGAACATCTAAGGGGTTGGAAAACAACATGTTGCTCACGTTTTGGGGATCACTGCTTCAGCATATAATGTGCTCTTTTTTATTTTGAAAGTCTTATAAAGTGCTCCAGACAGAACTGTATTTAGGTCCAATGCTGCCCTAAGTGTCGGACCTAAATACATCCCGACGCAAGGCGATTATTATTTTTTTTTCAATTAAAAATACAACTATAGGCACCCGAGGGCCACCCCCCAAAACCTGCCGCCCTAGGCACAGGCCCTCGGATGCCTTAATAAAAATACGGCCCTGGCTCCATGGGATGGTAACAGGTCTATTAGTTATTTATATTGTAAAAAAAAATCAAGAAAACATTTTTTTTTACATTAAAATGAAAGGAAGAACTAATTGTTCAATCATGAATCGGAGAAGGAAGTAAGCCAACACAGACATTTCTGTGTTTTATCATTTGGGTAATGCAATCCTTTATTAAGTGTGACAGTATAGGTATACATCACTCCTATTAGTGTAGTACAGGTATGGGACCTTTTATCCAAAGTGCTCTTCTATAATTTGGATCTACATACTTTAGGCCTACTAAAAATCATTTAAATATTAATTAAACCCAATAGGATTGTTTTGCCAACAATAAGGATTCATTATATGTTAGTTTGGATCAATTACAAGTTACCGTATTATTATTACAGAGAAAAAGGAAATTGTTTTTAAAGGGGTTGTTCACCTTTGAGTTAACTTTTAGTATGATGTAGGGAGCGATATTCTTAGACAACTTGAAACTGGTTTTCATTTTTTATTATTTGTGGTTTTTGAGTTATTTACCTTTTCATTCAGCAGGTCTCAAGTTTGCAGTGTCAGGAATCTGGTTGCTAGGGTCCAAATTACCCTAGCAACCATGCATTGATTTGAATGAGAATATGGAATATTAATAGGGGACGTTCAGAACAGAAAGATGAGCAATAAATAGTAGCGATAACAATAAATGTGTAGCTTTAGAGAAGATTTGTTTTTAGAGGGGGTCAGTGACTCCCTTTTGAAAGCTGGAAAGAGTCAGGAGAAGAAGGCAAATAATTCATAAACTATAAAAAATAAATAATGAAGACCAGTTGAAAGGTTGCTTAGAATTGGCCATTCTATAACATACTAAAAGTTAACTTGAAGGTGAACCACCCCTTTAAAACCGTAAATTATTTGATTAAAATGGAGTCTATAGGAGATGAAAATTTTTGGTTAACGCATTTCCGGATAATGGATCCCATACCTGTACAAAGCACCCACGGGTTATTTACCATACAAGAGCAGTAAAAGGCACACATTTGCACCTCTAAGTGCTCATTCAAGAAGCAGATTTATCAAAGGTCGAGGTGAATTTTCGAATTAAAAAAAATAAAAATCCATTTTCGATCTATTTTTGTGTTCCTTGACAAGGGAATAGTCCAAATTCTGAGATTGGGTTTAATTGATTTTGATAGTTGACAGTCTATTACTATATCTGAAAAGCAATGAAACAACAACACAAACAAGTCAACTGAGGGATGACAGAAGGAATATAGCACACTAATCTTGCACATTGAAATAATGAATAAAGAGGTGATGAATACAAAAGGAATTGTCTGTAAAAAAAGTTTCCTAAATTAAATGGTGAGAATAACACATAAGCATTATCAATAACAAAATAGATACCACCCAACAAAAGTTTCAAGAGTGTCAGAAAGTGGATAATTTGGAAGGAGAATCCCCCCTTGACAGCAGAAAATCAAGGTTTAAACAGTACAGGTATAGGACTTGTTATCTAGAAACCCATTATCCAGAAAGCTCCAGAATAAAGAAAGGTCATCTCCCATAGACTCTATTTTAAACAAATTATTCAGATTTTTAGAAATGATTTCCTCTTTTTCTATAATAAGAAACAGTACACTGTGCTCTCACGTGGCTAATAAAAGGGAAACTGAGTTTGTGAGTATTTACTTTGAAAGCAGCAAGTAAGTTGCAGGTAAAACTTACTCCCTTTGTAAAATGTATAACGAAGCGATACAATTATTAATGAATTAGATGAAAGTTGAGTGTAGGACTGGCCATATCGGGATGAATTTGACTTAGTTGGCCATCTTAAATATATTGCAATATATGGATAAACACTCCCTGTTTTGTTTAAAGTGGAATGCATTTTTCGTAGCTTAAAGGCATACAATGTTTCAGGGCATTTTATGTTGCCCACGGCAGATTTAAAATCAAATCTCCCTGTCTGCCATCACTACATATCTGCTTTCCATGGATGGCAATTTTCTTAGGATTATTGGTCCATTTCTGTGCTCTAGGTGAAAACAATCTGTTAGAACTGCAAGTCATAGCTGTTTGAAATATTCCACTGCCACTCCCTGTTGTAAAATAAAGGGAAATGCATGCGCTTGACGTACGCCTTTGTGTAACCACTATGTACCTGCTATACAAAATACCTATTAAAGCGAACAGAATATTTTAAAAGACCATGCAAAGAATTCCACGCATGCTCCACATATTTTTATACATGTAAAAAAAGTCTCCTAAATTCTTCAAACTTACTTTTATCTGGATAGATCTTTTTATTGGAACAATCCAAAATAAACATACTAGACTTATGTGTTATAAGAATAAGATTGCCACTGTTTTAACATATACAGTAAGTCACCTTGGTGTTCTCTACCTGCGCACTCCATGGTGACTTGTGATAACCTTTACATTTTACATTAGGGTTTAAACTATCCCCAAAACGTATTCAAGATTACATAGACTTGTTGAATAAGAATAATCAGCTGACCAAATGTAAAACGGCTATTTTGTGCTTAGATACCCACAATAACCGTCAATAGAGTCCCAGCATTCCGTGTATGTTTATTGTTGTTTTACCTCCTAGGAGGTTATTTATTAAAGTCTGAATGTTAAAATCTCAAAAAAATCTAGTTTTTGAAACTAGAAAATCTAAATTTAAGTGGAAAAAAACGCAAAGTTTTCTAGATTTCTAATACCCAGAGGCTTCAAGAAGTCAGAATCAGAGAATATTCCATCTCCAACCTGTCCAGGTCCTGTAGAAATGAATAGCAGAAGTCCTATTGTTATTATTGTTATCTGCACTGGGTTTTGTACAATAATCCATACATTTCAGGCTTTTCCGCCATTATCACAAAAAATGCAGATTTTTAGCTCGACAATCTGAAAAAGTCGACAATCCAAAAAAGTTGCCGTTTTTGTCAATCCGATTTTTACGTGTTTTTTTTTCAAATGATAAATAAGGGTAAATCGTGGATTCTAGTTTGGTCAGATTTTTTTTTATTATTAATCAGAAAAATTTGGATTTCAGTAAATAACCCCCCTAGAGTTAGTTATCTTTCTTATAGAATGTTGGACCATTACTTTTAAAGCAATCAACATATTTAAAATTGCATAATACACTTACTCTGTAAAGGTAAATCTAAAAGAACATGCAGTTTTTGAATTATATATTATGGTGCAGATTTACTAATGGTCTAATTTCGAAGTGAAAAAACTTCAAAATTCGAGCATGAATTTTTTTTGGGGGGGGGGGACATTTATAATTGAAAATTGACCAGATAGGTCAATTGGGTTTAATAATGTTTAAATTATATCTTAGTAGATACATTATAGCTATCCAAATAATTCTGAAGGGAGTCATCTTTAAAAACAGACTTTTACAGGACATGGTCTGGAAATTGCACCTAGGCACGTATCTCACAGAAATGAAAGCAGGGATATATGTATCCGAGAAGATAGTAGGAGTGTTTGGGAAAAAAAGTTTGATGGACAATCTGTAGATGTTATATATGAGAGGAGCTGTAGTTCTTAATCAGTAAAAGGGCTGAAGTTAGAAGCCTATGTCTGAGATATGAATTCATTATATTGATGTTGTTAGATCTTTACAATATAAGCTGTAATGAACTAATGGGTTTATCAAACTGTTTGCGAATCATTTATTTAGCTTCACAAGTATTCCAGGACTTCCCAGCATAAAATCAAGCTTGTGCATGCTAGGAATTGTAGTCCACCAACATCTGGGGGCCCAAGAATAAAACACAGGGCTTAATTGGACCATTGGCACTACAGATATCTTTTTTAGTTTAATTTAATGAATATCAGGTATCTGGTGGTGTACATAGAACATTACAGTACAAATAAATAAATCAGGGTCACTATGTTAATTCCACATTACTGTTCCATAGCTCTTGCACACACCATTCTTAAAATAGTTTTCCTAGCAGTGCTGCCCTTTAGAATAATATACCAAGGACAATTTTATATGACAGCTTCTGAAAATGCCTTTTATTTCCCCCAAACATTGAATTACTCCCGGTCAGTGGTTTGTATTTGCATTTTGCAATTTATAATCCTTACAAGAAGCAAAAGTAAGTTTGAAGAGGCAAGGAGTTTGTTTTGGCTTAACTATTTCATAGATGTACCAGTTAGAGCCCCGGTACCTTCCCTATACTAAACACCTGTTCAAACTTCTATGGCTAATGACTATTTATTTTCAATATTTGCTTTATACTGTTCAGCCAAGCACAAGAAAAAAGCTCAATGGGTCAACAGCCCAGGTTTACACATTAGACCTCATAGGTTTCAGAAAAGAGTCAAAAGTACATTAATTCTTCAAACAGTGTTTAAAAAGAAAAAAGTCTTGACAGGTCGCATGTGACACTCTGACCCAGAACAAACACAGTGTGTGCATCACAGTGTGCTCTGCACTTGTCCACTGACCATAACATACGTTTTGGGTGCTGAAGTAATGATGGATTGGTTGGCCTTCTGCAGTGTTGCTTATTGGAACTCAAATAACACTGTTGCATATCTCCACTTGATTCCAGATAAGAGATTAATGCTCATTTGGGGTACAGGAGGGATCATTGCTATGCTATTTCAGCTGAAAGATGCATATACAAAGGTCCATGGCTGATTATCTAAGGGCAAGGAAAAAGTTTACAAAAGGTTTTAGTAGTGAACTGGAGACAATTGCACACATCTCCCTATTCCAGCACATTTTGCTGAGGCCAGACACACAATAAGTCAGTTACGATATCAAGTAATTGATAATATAGAACCTTTGAGACATGGGGGCAACAGGATTTTACAGCTTAAAAAACTAGAGATGAAATGGATACATAAACTGGGTACGGTCCATCCTGGTGGGTTGAACCGAGAATATACACCGATGTAATATATCCTTTATTCTAATTTTTATCTCTAGGTTCTTACAGCTCATGTCCTGGGAATGACTGTATGAACAAATAGAATTTCTCTATGAGGCCATGCTATGTAAAAAATATAAATTTATTGATGCATAAAAAGACACATTACCCCACAAGCCTGACGCGTTTCGTGCTTCTCAGCACTTAATCATAGGAATGACTGTGTTGACAATACATAGGCATTTCTGCACACGTGTAGAGCATAGAAATTTTGAGTTGTGTTTTTTTAAAATATGTGGATATGAAAAATAACTCCTGAAACAGGACACGGATTAGAGTACTGCAGTGGTTCTGGTACGCATGGGTATCCTTGGGTTACCCGCAAAAACCTGCAGTAGCCTGCTGGTTGTGGGTAGAAGTTTCGAGTGCAGTCACAGATGCGAGTTGGCGGTTCTGACGGTCGCGGGCCGCGGGTCTTCTCAATAGTGATTCTTACTAATTTTTTCTGACCATGCCTACTTCCAATGATGTCATTTCCGGTTACAATGATAGTACTTCCTGATATTTCATGGCCAGAATGACAGCACTTCCTGATTCTTGATGGTCAGCGGGTCGCCGGTCCAGGTTGTGGATAAGGTACTTGCGGTTTGGGGTCAGGTAGCGGGTCCAGGCGGGTAAGAATGCGGGTTGCGGGTCCAAGTTGCGGATTGCAAGTTGCGGGTACGGGTCGATTACGGGTTGCAAAAAATTGACCCGCGCAGGACTCTAACACGGATAGTAAACAAAATATTTTATTAGTGCACATTTTACACATGGAACTAAGAAGTCAGGCACTCTGTTTTCAAACACTGGAATTGGACATTTTATTGTTACACTTTTGATACATATTGAGAAAGATTTTAAACTTCTACTATGTATATATTTGTTATACATGAATTTAACTAGTCACACGGTGAAGATAAGTAACACTGATTGGGAGAGATGTCTTGAATTGAGTGAACCTCCTCCTCATATAATTAATGAAAGGATTGTTTTTTTACACGTTTTGTAAGCTTGATAAAGGGCTGCATACGCTTAGCTTGAGGCACAAATAAAATTACCAGTTTTTCACTAAAATCTTAGTATTTTCTTGAATATTTTATGAGTTCAGTGCATCAGTATACTTTGCCTTAGTTAAGTCTGCATCTTTCACTCTCATAGTTAAATCAGCTACAGAAATTCTAAGCAACAGTGTATTCAATTTTAATGTGCCATTCATATAGGGTAATTGAAGCACCCTAGTCATGTGCCTCATCTGCCTACACCTACCAGCAGCCATGCTTTCTATGATATATTTAGTTATGGCAGTGTCAGACTGTGGGGAATCCAGGCCCACCGAGGCTGCAACTTTATGGACCCGCATGCACCCACTCCGCCCCCTGGCAACTTCAGGGCCACGTCTGCTGGTCAGGGCAGAGAAGAGGCAGGCCGATGGAGTCAAATCTGGACCGGCGGGGCCCACCGTGTTTATTCCCGATGTCCCACCGGGCCAGTCTGACCCTGAGTTATGGGCAGCAGTGCAGAAAATAGAAAAGAAGTTTACCCAGCCTACAGCAGATCTCTGCAAAATCATTTTAGGCAAGGCTAAACCCAGAGTGGGTGCTTACAGGGGGGGGGAACCACTTTAAGGGAGCGGCTGCTCCCTCCTTGTCTTTTTTTCAAATGATTTAAATAAAAAACATGAAAGAAGTATTCAAATTTTGTGTATTAAATGGATGCTGGGTTTTGCCTTGTAAGGAGCTATAGATAAACAG
>CM044432.1:177371071-177387257 GCA_024363595.1 Xenopus borealis
TGATGCCCATGTGTGGGCACAGAAATGTTTCTCCGCATATTAATTTATACTTACAGTAAACGTATGAGGGAATGTTAACAGAAGGAACATCCAACTTTTGGCTTTAGGTATATCTCACACTGAAGCAAGTTTAACTGTTATCTTTTATTTAAAGACAATTTAGTTCTACCATTCAGATCAAATCAATAGCAAAACAACTCAAACCCTTTGTATTTGTATTGTTTTCTTGCTTTGAGTAAGGGAATTATTCGTGTCAGGTGAATGCCAGTGAAAAGTATTTATGTGAAATCCAAGGTTAAAAGTGCAAGCATCCTCCACAGTAACCTGGTTTACAGTTCAGTTCAGCTTAACATGAGATGAAAGCAAATATACAGAGCATAAAATAGCAGTATGTGGGAGAGACCCCATTGTTAGTCAGATGCATGAAAAGGTTTCTGCTTCTCAAAGCTTTGCTTTCAATAAATGTGCGTTCTGCAGTTCAAAATAAACTTCTTATCACACACACCGATCAGTTGGTGACAATAGTTATTTGGTTCCCTTTCAAGCACACTATAAGCCATCTCAAAAATAAACCTCTAAATCTTTGTGTAGTAGTCAGCAAATACACCAGGGTATCTTAAATTGAAAATAAATATCTGGACAGAAAACATATAAAAATTAAACAAACCCATTAGGTTATCAGTATTGCGTGTACACTATCTACAAACCTACCTTTAGTCTAAATTGTTCTGAATGATAGCATCTTGTGCAGAATTAGTTTTTATCTTTACTTTACAACGTAAAGTGAAATAAAACTACAACAACATGTATAATCAACTCTAAATTATGAATTTCTGATAATCTATGCTACTACAGGTATGGGACCTGTTCCATCCATACCTGTATATGTTACTGACTCTAGTGTTTTTTCCTCTGACATTTTCAGGGTCGGACTGGGGGGCCCGGGGCTGCTACCCCAGGGCCCCCCTCTGCTGCACCGGCAGACAAATATGTGCGCACCTGTTGGTGCACAAATGTTTTTTCGCATAAAGAAGCTAATGTGTTTGCAGATCTGGGTCAGAGGGGCCCACCGGGTTTTTTCCCAGTGTCCCGCCAGCCCAGTCCAACTATGGAAATTTTTACTAAACCTGTTGCAAATTTGCCATGCCCATTGTATATGCCATTAATCACCAATATTATTTTTAGTTTTACTAAATATGCACCCATTACAGGAAGATACCATCTGAATTGTTCAATCTTAATTATTTAATAATTAACAGACAGTTGGGCCAGATTCAATTCAGCGAGAAAATGTTATCTCTTGGAAAAATAAAATGTTTCTTAAAGGGAAACTGTCATGGGAAAACATGTTTTTTTTTAAATGCATCAGTTAATAATGGTACTCCAATAGACTTCTGCACTGAAATCCATTTCTCAAAAGAGTAAACAGATTTTTTTATATTCAGTTTTGAAATCTGACATGGGGCTAGCCATTTTGTCAGTTTCCCAGCTGCCCCAGTCATGGTACTTGTGCCAGCACTTCAGGAGGGAACTGCTTTCTGGCAGGCTGTTGTTTTGCCTTTTCAATGTAACTGAATAGTATGCAGTGGGACATGGGTTTTACTATTGAGTGCTGTTCTTAGATGTACCAGGCAGCTGTTATCTTGTGTTAGGGAGCTGTTATCTGTTTACCTTCCCATTGTTCGTTTGTTAGGCTGCTGGGGGGGGGGGAAGGGAGGGGGTGATTTCACTCCAACTTGCAGTACAGCAGTAAAGACTGATTGAAGTTTATCAGAGCACAAGTCACATGACTTGGGGCAGCTGGGAAATTGACAATATGTCTAGCCCCATGTCAGATTTCAAAATTAAATATAAAATAATCTGTTTGCTCTTTTGAGAAATGTATTTCAATGCAGAATTCTTCTGGAACAGCACTATTAACTGATACATTTTGAAAAAATTTTTTTTCCCATGACAGGATCCCTTTAAGATTCTTCAGATTTCCCATAGTCTGTAATAGAGTGTTCACGTGATAAATCTTGAGATACATTTTTCTGAATTGCATCTCAAACTGAATTGCATCCATGATTTTCACACGAAAAACTTTTTTTTCTTACTGAAATTAATTTGGCCCAATGCCAGACTTTATTTCCATAGCAGACCTTTCTCTTTATTGCCTCAAGTCTCTGAGAAGGCCACCAGTGAATAGCCTCCCAGGAGGAGGAGACCTGGTCCAATTACACCCACTGCTTCCCCCAGTAGTTACTCCATTAATCAGGGCAGAGAATAGAAGGGACAGACAAAAATTGCTTTCACTAGCAATACATATACAAATAGCTTGAAAATCATATAAAAAATGTAACTAGTGATGGGCGAATTCCCGCGATTCCCTGCCGGCGAATAAATTCGCGAATCGGCAGTGAAAATTCGCTGGCGTGAAAAAAAAAAAAACAGGAGTCGCGCGCCGAAAATGACTTACATTTTTCACCATGGAAATTCTCGAATTTTTCGGCGAAGCGAAATGGGATAGATTCGCCCATCACTAAATGTAACTGTAATACACACCGGGAAATTATTGCATACCTCCCGACGCGCCTTCTTCCCTGTGTCCACAAGCAGTCGTGCACTTCCATGTTCCTGGCCCGTCTGATGCTGATATTCAAGACGCTGGTGTTGTGACGTCACAAAAAGGTTCCAGATCTCCTTTAAAACCTAATTTTACCTTCTTGAAAGTGCCCAAACTAGGCTTCTTGCTGAAGCGTTTACTTTGTGTCCGATTCTCTGTTTTTTTTACTCCTGCCTGAATATTGACGTAGATTCCTGCTGCCTTTCTTGACCCTTTCGCCTGATCCTTGCTGTTACCTTGTTTACGGACTTTACCTTTCCACGCACTAACTCCCACTTGTTTCCACAGCAGAAAGAAAGCCTGGGGCCCCTAAAGGGCGTTGGTGAACACCAGAATCCGCAGGGGTGCCCTGTGCATCTGAGCGTACCCATCACCAAGTAAGGTTCTTGATAAATAGATTGTTACACTAAGAAATGCATACTGCAGAATTGCTTAGAATTATGTTTTATTTCATTAGGCAGAAAATATTTTGGGTTGACATTCCTTTTAAAAACTAAAGTCCTTAAAATGAAAAATCCCTTCCAGAAACCCACATAGTATCTTTCCTTAAAGGACCAGTAACATCAAAAATGTTTTTAAAAAAAATTAGTTAGTATACATAGAAAAAAAAACCCACCAACACAAATTAAACTTTAAAATTGTAAAGGCTTTTTTAAGAAAATACTTACAAAAAACTCTGTTTTGGCTCCTCTTCAGAAAAGGCAATAGGGCGACGATCCATCGTGGAGCGCTTGAAAGAAGGCAGGAAGGAGAAATTGAGCATTGCAGAATGGATTGCCTGAAGAGAAGTGCAAGCGGAGTTTTCGGTAAGTTAAAAAAGCTTTGCAATTTTAAAGTTTAATTTGTGTTGGTGTCTTTTTCTATGTATACGAACACATTTAAAAAAAAACATTTTGGTCCTTTAAGGGTATTATTTTCTTGTATTGAGTTGATTTTTTTTTACCTTAAAGGAGAATGCTTAAGATATGAATTGAATTACTATTTGTTTTCTAGCCTTATGCTCAAATATACACTAATTGGAGTCAAAATGACTGTTAATATAAAAATTCCAGTCCTGTAAACTGCCGCAGCCATGGACATTCCCACAAACACAACAAAAGTCACAACAAAGGGCACATCTCCTTGTGCACACGCAGACCAATATTAGCCTTAGCATATGAGAATGTTCCTGGCTGAAGATGCAGGATAGAAAAGAAGTGGATGGGGAAAACAACATTGAAAAATAGGAAGCAAGATTATAGTTATTGGTAAAACACAAAAAATATAATAAAAACATAGGACAGAATTTAGCTAAAATAAAAGAGAGGGGTACTGGCAGGAAAAGGGGAAGACGAGAAAAAAAATATATAAGGTGGTTAGCAGGAAAATGGGAAGGCTATAGATGGAATATAAAATTGAAAAAATAATGCAATGGGAAAAGCTGGATTCACATTCAAAGGAATATATATATTAAAAAATACCAATAATATAAAATACTGGTTTTATTCACATAATCTCCGTTCAACAAAGGGGTCACATTTGCTAAGATTTTAAGACATTGTATTCAATGTTATCCATCATCTAGATTCCTTCACACTTGGCCCATCCCATGGCACGAGGAAACTTCTTTCAAGTCTGCTAATCCCCTCAATGTTTTAGTGTTGCACTTTGCTCCTCCAGATAAACAATACAAGTGTGAAGTATTCGTACACCTGCAACACAGTAGTAGAGGCTGACTCAGAATAAGCCAAGTGACTGCTAATGCCATGCTTACCAGCTGTTCCATGGGCCCGGAACACCAAGAAGAAAATAAAAACATAAGGGGTCATTTACAGCCATTAATGCAGTGAGCAAAGTGCAATTTCAATGGCAATTTTTCCCCATAAAGCACATTTCCCAGAATGCTCCCTCAATTTCAATGTTATTGTAGTTGCAAGGTGTTACTTGCTCTTGGCACAATTGCATTGAGCATGATCCAATTGCAAACAGGGATGACTGCATATACATTTGCACAAGCTTAATTGTGCTTGAGGTCATAAATGATTCCTATAATTGGTGACTATAAATTAAAATAAATAAAAAATGCATGCACAGGTTTGCTATTTGCAATTCTTAGTTAACAACTACTGAATGATCTAGGAAAAATAGTTTTTTCTATTCAGGACAAATAAGGCTTCAAGCACGTTTGCTCAGTTAATTTCTTTATGACAGTCATCAAAAACACATGTATCAATATGTTATTTTTATGACACAGCCGTTTTTTGTAGATCTTACAGCCACCCGCAAGCAAGTTCTTTATCCATTTTACAACCCCCCAACATAACTAATATTTGCATTTGCAGAGCAAGTAGGCAAAACAGAAAGGCTCTGCCTTGCAGTGTTTAGCAGAGAAGCAAACGAGAACCAGACAGCCAGCAATGCAGAAGAAATTGCAGCATCTGCAATAAAATATTCTTAGTGTCAAAAAAAAAAATGAAAAAATTGTAACTGTAAATGTGCACATGCCTGAGGCAAATTGTTTTTCCTGTTAATATTTAGCATTTTTAAAGTTTTTTTCTGTCGCAGTTTATAAAACCTTTCCAAGCTTTCTGAAAACATTTTCCCAACATTCTGAAACATTTCATGACTTTGCTCTAGAATCAACAAAAGTGTTCAAATCCATTTTATCCTTTTTTCCAAGCTTCAAAGCGAAAAGTCATACTATGTTATTCACATTTTGACATTCACTCAAGATCAAGGAAAGAATTATAAATGTGGGAACATTTCCTTAAGATATTCACTGCCGTATAAAAAGTAGACAGACCGCCTCCTGCAGAAAAAAATTTAAATATAGTAAAAAACATAAATAGAGTAGTAGTTGAGATAAAAATGTTTATATGTTTGGTATGAAAGGATCTCTTTCCTTGAAGACCTTTATATCAAAAACATTTGCTTTGCTCTGAGCAGAAGTCAATAAACCAAAGAAAACTTCAGCTTGTGCCGGTCTTAACGTCTTATCAGCCAAAGGAAAGTTTTTACATGGGGTCCTTAGAATTAAAGATGAAGTACAGATTCATAATGTGTTTATATTGATTTTCATATTAGAATAAATACAATAAAACTGTATTTCTGGAGATATACCTATCTAAAACGTGGTTTTGTTCGATCCTGCCTGATCTTTGTTTTTCACTCAATCTTCACAACGTCTTCGAAGTCCATAAATCTGTCTAATTGGAATTTTATCGATAAGAGGGAGATGCAAAGTTTTAACGGGCAAACTCGAGTTCATTGACAAAACACATTAATGCTCAACACAAACCCAGTAAGGAAAGTTTTAAAATGTCTGTGTTATTGTTATCCTGCCTTTATCACAAAAACCCACCAAAGTGCAATGGATATACACACGTTTCAGAAACAGTTGGCTTGTCTATATTTTGTTTTATTTAGGTATTACATGTTTTGCTAGTATGCTGCCATGCAATAGCCTTATTTTTTTATCTTTTGCAAACAACATATGAATTATGTGTACTGATTTCCATAGGTGCCAATATTTCACAGTACAGTTATGTAGAGAAGGAAGGTTAGCTAGAGTTCAGGTAGTCCCTTTAAGGGTTACTCCAATATAGGACTGGACTTGTTCACAGTTGGAAGGGGTAGTTGCTTCCCTGTCCAAGTTCTATGGTAGTTTCTCTATTGGTCAAGGATGTTAGGTGTCTTTAAAAGAGCAGTCATCATACCTTACAGCACTTATTTTAGAGGCAGAAAATGACAGAAATTAAATTTTAAAGACTACAGAAACATTAAAAAAAGAGAAAAGACCCAATTAAATTAAGTCTTCTCTCTTTTCTGGTATACAATTAGAAAATGTTTTGAAACACAACAAGCCCCAGTACAAGGGTAACAAAATTAAAAAAATTACAATATAGATTAGAGGAGGCCCTGTAATATTAATGCAGTAGCCAAAATAATTTAAGTAAAAATAAGAATTTAAGTAAATTAAGTATGTATCGTCCTAATCAAGATTTTTTTTACTTTTATAATTATTTTGGTTACTGTATTACTATTGCTGGGTCTCCTCTCATCTATATTGTAATTTATGAATATTAATAGCACATCTAATATTGGAATATTTGGCTTTGTGAAGGAGCTTCCTAGTAATATTTACAAGATAAGGTAGTCTGCAGAGGGTAAAATGCAGAAACAGCTGGGATTATTCTTTAATGCTATATGGATTCTACTAATAAAAAAGTATTGGTACCCAAATCTGGAAAGCAACTATTTACCAGGAGTTTGCTTATTTCTTCGCTGGTTTTAGCTTTATGGGTATTAAAAGAAGGGTAAATAATCCATATGACGTCCAACCTGCCTATTTAATAACTATGTACATTCCAGAAGTCACAATTTAAACTTCAGAACTTTGATTAATTATAAGGGCATTGTTGGAACACCGCTGAAAGGTAATGAAACACTTTCACGGCTGATGTTGTAACCGTCGACAGAGAACAGTGTAACAATCATGAGTAGGTGGGTCTCCCGTACTGTAAACAAGTTAATCTGACCTGAATGTATTTTACATGCTGGAAGTTAAGGGTTGGACACTGATTTTATTGCTTTATTTAAACAGCTGTATTATACAATTGTTCATGAACAGAGATTTAAGGTAAAGTCATGCACACTTCAGTTTGATTAGACATTTAAATGAAATGTGCATAAGCAGAGTATGTGAGCTGAAATTTATTTAAATGCTAATTCTACAAAGAAAGTAAAATGTGCAGGGATTGCATTTTGTATTACATTGTGATACAATTTGTTTTTGGCAAACAGTTACTTTTATGAATCTAATGCTCTGGTTTCCGTTTGGACCTCTCTTCATCTAGTAGTGTTCAGACAGGTTAATTTAGCAAAAATGATGTAAGGTGCAAAATATGCATGCAAATGACATTCTTAAATTTTGCAGCTTAACTCAATCATATTGGTGCTTTGCTACTCACTTAATTCACCAAGCTGTCTTCGTTAGGCATCCCCCGTTTGTGCATCATCAAAAAAAGCAAAAGTGTCAGGCTCTACTGGTGTTTGATCCGGGGACCTCCTGGTTAATGGCTGTTTGCCCTACCAAGAGCAGCCAGAACATTCTCATTTGATCTTCTGTTGTGTCATTTCACCCCATAATCCTTGTTGGTGGGTTGGGTCAGTCAATATGGGCTGACCCCACCCTATATAAGCCCAGCCCCCCTCACTGCTGGTGCCTGAGCATTGGCCTTACTTGAGCACTGAGACACTGTCCGTGGCTCTTGGTTCCCTGTTCTAGTCTTGTCTAGTTTATACTGTATGCTGTTCCCTGCCTGTCCTGCTCTGCCTAGTCCTAGTCTACTCCTTCTACATCCTTTATTGCCCTGCCTACTTGTAATGGTCGGCACCCTAAACTCAGAACCAGTGTCAAGCAACCTGGTCTTGGCTCGTGCTTCTGCCTATAACCGCCGCCTTTCACCTCGGGAGGAGCCCTTGGCTAATCGGATGCCGCCAGGTCTTAAAACGAGAGGTGCAAGAAAAAAGGTTCTGAGCAGGCAAAGGGGCACGACTGCAAGCAAAAGTCTTTGGGTAGAAGGTCAAAGTACAGATGCGTGAGACGAAATCTTGTGAAGACAGGCTGGGTCGAGGCAGGCGGATAGTAAGCGTAGTCAGTCAGGCAAAGGGTCAAAACCAGGTAATCAATCGGAAGAGGATGAGACAGAATCGGTAGTCAGATAACAGGTACAGTTCAGGATACAGAAGTCAGGAGTAGTCAAAGCCAGGCGGGGGTCAAACACAGGAATCAGAACAAACAGCAACCAGAATCAAGCAAAGGCACCAGGAACTAAACCTATAACGGGCAGTAAACATAACGCCGAACTGGCTTTTTAAAGTACGTACGACGTCAGCGCGCTTGCGCCTTTAAGATCAACCCTGAAGTGCGCGCGCACATAGGAGTCGACGGCAGAAGAGGATGAACAGTGCGGACGTCTCCCCTTGGGGGCAGCAGGCGTCCCTGCTGCCCCCCCACTAGACCACAAGGTAACGATTTTATTACACTAATACTAGCCTTCACCAGCTCTGTCCTGCCCAGTCCTAGTCTTCACCTGCTCTGTCCTGTCTTGCTCTGCCTACTCCTAGCCTTCACTAACTCTGTCCCACTCCTGTCCTGTCTCTGATCCAGTCCTGCTCTGCCTACTCCTAGCCTTCACTAACTCTGTCCCACTCCTGTCCTGTCTCTGATCCAGTCCTGTCCTCTTCACCCACACCGTCCTTACTCTGTCAACATAGTATCAGCTTCCTCCTGAAGGACTCTTCTTCCCTACCTCTTACTCTTTTGTGCCCCCTTCCTATTCCTAACAACAAGCTGGGTAAAACCAAGGTATGGAAGGTGCTAGGTAGCCCTGTACAATGAAAGAAAAAAAATGTTTTATGGTTCATGCCCTCAACCATACTACTTCTTAGAAAAAGAGAACATACAAAAAAGTGTCCTTTTTCGGATTTTTGGTCTGGGTAACTTTTGGTTCAAGAAATCAATGGGCAACAAGTCTTGTTTTACTTGGAGCCACTGTTGATTAAAGCATGCAAGCCTGTATTCAGTGGTTCATTTAAAGGCCACTGAGTGACGATACTGAAGCCTGGCATAGGAAATACTTTAGTGCTTTCAGCATCTAAAACTACGTTTTGTAATTGTTTGAGTTTCTACATATACTTTATTTAGAGGCAGACTTGTTTAAATATTGGAGAACATTTTGCCAAAATGAACAACAATAGAAACAGTTATTAGGCTAACATTTCAGAATATATAGCTGTCATTATTGTTGACATAATTTTTTAAAGGATAAGATTAAAACAGCAAATGAAATATTTTGCTTTTAGCAGTGAGGTTTACTGTTACCACTTGTATGTTCTAAAAATGTTTTTTCTTTTTTAAGTTTGAACTTGTCAGCACCTAAAGAAGATTTCTCACCCTGAAAGGTGCACACACTTTAACTTTGATAAATGTGTTGCCTGTTTACTTAGTCTAATACAGGTATGGGACCTGTACCAAATACTTGGGACCTGGGGTTTTCTCTGGAAATAAAGTCTTTCCATAATTTGGATTTCCATACCTTAAGTCTACTAAAGAATCATTTAAACATTGATCAAACACAACATGATTGTTTTGGCTCCTGTAATGATTAATTATATCTTAGTTGGAACCAAGTGCAAGCTACTGTTTTATTATTACAGAGAAATAAGAAATATTTTTTTAAAAAGTGTATCTATTTAAAACTGAGTCTATGGGAGATGGCCTTCTTGTAATTCAGAACTTTCTGTTTTGGATTAGAATAACCTTAAGAATCACAACATTTTATCTACAGTATTATTATTAACACACACAATATAATAGATGCAAACGATAATACAATTTTTACAAACACGACAAAATGCTCAACTTTATGAATCACCAATCACAAGTGTAAAACCATAGTACTATATATAGTGAATAAACTTTTATGACCATATAAAAGCTCAAGGTTGAAGGCCCAGTTTTTTAATGTGTATATATGTATATATCCAGTCTGGCCTGGTGCACTCAAAACCACTATAGTAACTGCCTGGGTGTTCTAGGAGTGTGTTTTTTGGTATGTGTACAGTTGTGCTCATAAGTTTACATACCCTGGCAGAATTAAATTTTTTTTACACAAACTACCCAAATGACCCTGATCAAAAGTTTACATACCCTTGTGATTTGGCCTGATAACATGCACATAACTTGACACAAAAGCGTTAGAATGGCTATTAAAGGTAACCATCTTCACCTGTGATCTGTTTGCTTGTAATTTCGTGGGTGTGTATAAAAGGTCAGTGACTTTCTGGACTCCTGACAGACCCTTGCATCTTTCATGTTTTTTTTGGATTCTAAGTCATGGGGAAAGCGAAAGAATTGTCAAAGGATCTGCTGGAAAAAGTAGTTGAACTCATCCACGACTACCACAAAAGACTTCAAGCTGACTTTGATGTTAAAGTGGGCAATGCACGGTATTCAGAACTGCGGTATATAAACTTTTGGTCAAGGTCATTTGGGTAGTTTGTGTAATGATTATGATTTAAAAAGAGAAACCACCGTTGTTTGACAATTAATGTCTTCAGCCAACCACTAACCATGAGTGAAAGAAAAGTTTGTGTGTTATCATTCATATTCTCTGAAAAATGGTTAAGAAATCATAAATTCTGTCAGGGTATGTATTAGGGATGCACCGAATCCAGGATTCGGTTCGGGATTCGGCCAGGATTCGGCCTTTATCAGCAGGATTCGGATTCGGCCGAATCCTTCTGCCTGGCCAAACCGAATCCGAATCCTAATTTGATTTTCTGAAATCAACATAGTCCATACAGATTTTTAAAGTCCTTCAGTGGAAGTGATCTAATGATTCTTTAGATATACCATGTACAGGGTTGCTGCCCCATATGCACTATAGCAGGGGTCCCCAACCTTTTTTACCCACATTCAAATGTAAAAAGAGTTGGGGAGCAACACAAGCATAAAAAAGTCAATTGAGGAGCCACAAAAAGTCTGTGATTGAATATTTGGCAGCCCCTTTGTGGACTGGCAGCCTACAGGAGGCTCTACTTGGCACTATACTTAGTTTTTATTCAATCAAAACTTTCTTCCAAGTCTGGAATTCAAAATTAAGCACCTGCTTTGAGGAGACTGGGAGCAACATCCAAGGGGTTGGAAAGCAACACATTGCTCACGAGCTACTGGTTGGGGATCACTGCTCTATAGAATACAAGCACATTGTAACAATGCAACAAATAACATATTTACTTAAAAACAGAATTACATACTCATATCTATAAAAATTTGTATAAATTGTCATCTTTATTTAATCCATGTGGATGTAGCGAGTTCAATTTCTTTATCTGACAAAACGCTCTGTGTTTCAATTTCTCTTTTTAATGGGGGCACTGTCTCTAATATCGTAAACCTTAATTGCTCAGTTGTGTGGCCTTTTTCTTTAAAATGTTTAGAGAGTGGTAGTGTTATGTTTCCTACATTAATTGCAGATCTATGTTGCGAAATATGTGCCTTGACCTTTTGCACCATTTGCACTCCAACATAGATCTTACACCGCATACTGTGAAATACAAGTATCCCCTCATGAAGTATGTTTCTCCCGTTCCCAGATGTTCAAAAGACTTCCCCTTAATTACATATCAACACTGTTTGCAAGTTCAAACATGGGTACATGCCACAATTTTCTGATCCCAAAATAAGTGTCCCTCAATTTAGTTTCTTTTGGTACCTGTGCTTTTGTTACTTGTGAGCCAATGGTTCTACCCCTCCTGTAATCAGAGGTGGCAATGCAAATTAATTCACCATGGGATATGCTCTACACAAAAATACCAGTGTTTCCGTAGTATGTCATTGACTTTTCTACTGGAATCCCCATATTGGGTAATGAAGGTATTTTTATCTGCCTTACCCAATGCCCATTTGTAGAATTTGGGTATCCCTATTTTTTGGGTCACTAAATAACCTCTGTACCCTTGTTAATTGACTAACTGGTATTGCCATGGTAGGACCATTGGATCACAAGTAACAAAAGCATAGGTACAGATAGAAACTAAATTGAGGGACACTTATTTTAGGATCAGAGAAAAGCTTCTCTAAAGAGGTGGGTCTTTATGAAGAATTTGAAAGGAAAGGGTAGTTTGAGAGTTCCAGAGGCAGGGACAATCAATATTTGAGGCTATTACCCATGAATCACAAAAGAACTAGGTACAGGAAGGGGTGGGAGAATTAATGATCTACCATGTACTGCATTACATTAAAAATGAAAGGAATTTCTATAATTACTACTATACTGCACCTGACATGGTTGAGAAAAGAAAAGTTATGTTCTCCACACAGAGCAGGGAGGAGATAAAATAAACAAACCAGAAAAGCACTGTATAGACCATGGTGCACAGTAGCAAAAGCATTCTGTGCAATTACCTTGCAAGTGCTTCCATGTAGCCATCTGATATTTTAATTCTAATTCATACCAGAAGGAAGTACATCGTTACAGCAATCCATTCAGATGATTTTTCACTTTTTGCACTAAGAATACCAAGGACCGTGCAATTTGAATGCTTCAGTGCCTTCTGTGAGTTTGTGTGGCTCCTGACATTCCTTGACATTTTCCCATCACCATCACTTTTTTTTAATTATAGTTGACTGTGCTCTAGAAAGTTATTAGGCAAACTGTAAATGTTGGACCATGTTCTTTAGTACAACCCACTCTACTATCATTGTTTGATTCTGGCGGTTGCATGGCTGTGTGGTGTGCCAGCAATGTGTGTGGTATTGGAAGACAATTCCAATAATCAGAAGGGTTGTTCACATATTTGCACTGACCTTAGTAATTGAGTCGTATAGCCCATTCTGCTTAAAGATTTCTTTATTTTATTTATAGTTCCAGTTAAGATGACTTATAGGCTAATGTTACCCATGGCATTTTCTATGCCAATATATTTCCACCAGCAGAGCACTGCCCCTTTAAATAGTAAGCAAGTAGGGCCCTCTCATCCTATATTCTGTAACACTTGTTTGTTAAACTATTGTAAGACCCCTATTCATTGTAAATTAATGTAAAGCACTGCAGAACTTGCTGACTAAATGATGATGATGCCCCAAACCACCAATTCTATATTTCATTGACTTCAATGGAGACTGTCACCACTGTGGAGCAAATACTAAGGGGCAGATTTGCTAAGGGTCGAATTTGAGGGTTAAAAAACCCTCGAATTCGACCATGGGAATAACTGGGAATACTGTGGGAAGTAAAATCCTTCGAATTCGAATATCGAATTCAAAGGATTTTACCGCAATTCGATTGGTCGAACTATCGAATAGGAAATATTCGATCGATAAATTCATTCGAATCGATCGATTCAAGCGACTTTTAACCATTCGATCGAATATTTTTAATAGCTTGGATCTGGCGAACTAGGCAGACGAATAAAAATTTAAAGGGGAAGTACTTAGACAGTCGAATAATCGAATATTCAAATAGATTTTTATTAGAATCGTTCAAATCATTCATTTCGATTGAATTTTCAAAATTCACTGGTCGAAGTGGTCTTCAAAAACATTAGAAAATTTGAATCTTTTTGAAAATTCGATCAAACTTCAAATCCTTCATGTGAATTTAGCAAATCTGCCCCTAAGTCATATTAGTCTTATAATTTTATATTAATAGCAATCCACCCTTTTTTGCATGCACTTGGAGGGTGGGTTTGAAGCATATTTTATTTTTAACATCGGGTGATTTCTATTTGATCAAAAGAAACTTAGAAAAAGTGTTTGGGAGTTTCCCATAGGCAAATATAGCAACTTGGTAGGTTTAATCTGGCAATCGAATACATTTTTTAAGGGCAAGTACTTCGAACATCAAATGGTCGAACAATTTATTTGAATTTATTTGAATCATTCAATTCGATCGCATGATTAATTAGAATCATTCGCTTCTATTGAATTTAGCAAATTCGATGGTTGAAGTAGCCCCGAGCTTAGTAAATCTGCCCCCTAAAGTTACATTGATCTAAATGTCCTCTTTAAGACAATACAGACAGTGTATGTCTTCTTATATGAAATGTTCAAAAATAAATATGATTGTGCCTTGAAAGACCAATGTCATACATGTCTAAAGAATCGCTGTAGTAACCAAACCCATGGGTCAATAACAGGTTGTCATACTGCAATCTGTACTTAGCACATAATGTTATTTATTGTGGAGTCAGGCAAGTTCTAAAGTCCTCAATTTGTTTTGGCCCCTGGCTAATAAAGACTTTTAAATAAAAGAGAGAATATGTGGATAAACCATTGGTGAAATATAAACCTTTGTTTGCATGGCAAACAAGCTACCCAAAGACATATTGTGCAGTAAATCACTATTGTATTAGGGTACACCCTGCTACTATGTTAGCTAATTCACACCTTTACACAATAGCATACTGGAGCTGACAGCCACCATCGCCGCCATTTGACAAAAGTTTTCCCTAAGATTTTGTTCAGAAACTTCTGCGGTTGAATTTAAAGGGATACTGTCATGGGAACATTTTTTTTCTCAAAATGCATCAGTTAATAGTGCTGCTCCAGCAGAATTCTGCATTGAAATCCATTTCTTAAAAGAGCAAACAGATTTTTTTTATATTTCATTTTGAAATCTGACATGGTCCTTGACATATTGTCAGTTTCCCAGCTGCCCTGAGTCATGTGACTTGTGCTCTGATAAACTCCAGTCACTTTTTACTGCTGTACAGCAAGTTGGAGTGATATCCCCCCACCAGCAGCCTAACAACAGAACAATTGGAATTTAACCAGATAGCAGCTCCCTAACACAAGATAACAGGTGCCTGGTAGATCTAAGAACAAAACTCAATAGTAAAAAATGTCCCACTGCGTTCCATTCAGTTACATTGAGAAGGAAAAACAACAGCCTGCCAGAAAGCAGTTCCCTCCTAAAGTACTGACACAAGTCACATGACCAGGGGCAGCTCGGAAATTGACAAAATGTCTAGCCCCATGTCAGATTTCAAAAATGAATATAAAAAAAAAAATATGTTTGCTCTTTTGAGAAATGGAGCAGCACTATTAACTGATGTGTTAAAAAAAAAAAACATGTTTTCCCATGACAGTATCCCTTTATGGACCAGCATTGTGAGACAGTATCCGTCACCCCCTGCAATAGTTGTAACAATTCACATTTCCCCCCCTTCCATACATACATTACTTTGTTTTACTTAATTAATGATAAATAATGAATTGCTACCAAAAAGGTTTGTTGTACAATGGTTAATACCTTTAATCCACTTTGATTTATTCTCTTCAATAGATGGAATATAGTAGTGGCAAATGCATGTTTATTTGCTTGTAAGGCATAAAGATCATGAAATATGTAACTAGTTACACAATAACTAAAATAAATATAATTGCCTCAACAAACAAAGAGTTATAGGCATGTGATTCTTAGAAATGTCCTTAGGGACCTTTAATATAGGTTAAAGATATCTATTGTGAGGCTTTATAATGAATACAAGCTGGACCACTTGAATACCTTAAGAAAGCTCCTGCAAGTTAACAAATGGCTGACGCACAATATAGTACAGGTGGGTATATTTATCAGCAATTAGATTTGAACAGTCATCTACAAGTTAGACAACAAAAGCAAATATCTGATTGGTTGATATGGGAAACATCTCCAGTGTTGTTTGTCTCCAATGTTAATAATAGAATAATATATTATTCCCCAATCTATCCTTCATAAATTCATGCAAGGGCACACAAGGCATATTCCACCTTTCCACCTGTGTTTTGGAGGTAGAAGTAGAGAATCGGATGTGCTCCAATAAAATCATGCCGTCAAATAAATTTTCTCTTGCGTTACTTTATTCCTAGAGAAACTTCAATAACATACTTACA
Organism: Xenopus borealis; assembly: GCA_024363595.1. Taxonomy (NCBI): domain Eukaryota; kingdom Metazoa; phylum Chordata; class Amphibia; order Anura; family Pipidae; genus Xenopus; species Xenopus borealis. The sequence goes on from CM044432.1 coordinate 177,387,097, forward strand.
CTTATTAAAAATGTCCAAGGAAGCAAAATAAGAGACAAAAGAAATCCTCTATTGTCCTAAAAACACCCTAAAACAATTGTGGCATGAGCCTCAAATGGTTAAAAAACTATAAATAACATATATTTAATAGTAAGTCAGTTTTTTTTTTTGCAGAGGCTGGA
>CM044432.1:177393380-177412552 GCA_024363595.1 Xenopus borealis
CCTGGGGGATGGAATGAGGGGGGGGCTACATGGGGTGGGGTACAGGGTTTTTTTCTACAGGGTTTCCTTCTCCTTTAAGATACCTATCACAATAACACTGTGGATCTGTGCTTGCCCCCATTGGTTTTGCTGATAATAAGAGACTGGTGTAACTACAAGGGAAGAAGATTTGCCAGACAATATGTCCAAAACATTGGCGATTTGCAGGAAATAAAAGAATTCTTTGGGTGGTGAGAGTAGGCTAGGGGGCACCAGCATGTTGCTATGCTGCTGTACTTAGATGTGCCTACAATGGAGGTTGTGGTATGATTGTTATGTATGAGAGAGGTTATAATAAATGATGAGGGTATAGAAATTGGCATGTAGAAGCGAGTGCAGGTCTAGGCTGAGACTGCATTGCAAACATTCTATAAATCATAAGGCTAACTGTTCAATCTAATGGCGGGAGCAAGGAGACTCCAAATGGCTAAAAGTAGTCTAACAACTTATCAGCTCCAATGTACAGCCCAGCAGAAGCTTCAAGTCAGAGACAAATATAGTACAGAAATCTGAGAAAAACCCTGAGATTTATTTTTAAATTACGCATGTTTACAAAGTTCCTTGTTTTAGTGAGCTCTAATTTATTAGATATAATTTTTTTTTTTTCATGATAACCAACAGCAGCCTGTTAGAAATGTATTTGGAATCGGATGACCGTGGAAATGTTACCTGCCGATTGGTTGCTATGGGTTGACAGACAAGTAGCAAACTTTAGCCCTTTTATTATAATGACCCCAATATATTAGTGTAACGTCTCTTTTATATATTTTAGTTGCCATAAATGACCTGATCCTTTTCAAAGCTAAGCAAAAGGTACATAATAAACAGTTGCCAATGAATAGCTGTCCCATATTTTAAACGATTAACCAAAAACAATTTATCATATTAATGACTATTTATCTTTTGACTTCAAATATAAATTACCTATTGAAATTGAGCACATTGTCGACATTTTTATTTGAAGTCTGGTTGTTGCCTGCAATATTATACTGTGCACTGAAGGCAAGAGATCTAAAATTAAAGAGAGAGGAAGATGATAACAGAGTTGAATGTGTGACTGGGGATTACCCAATGGCTCTTGGACAACAGCAGGATTTTGGACTAACTGAAATAACAGTGTTTGCTTTAGAACATTAAAACAGGTCAATACACTTAATTATAAATCTAATCAGAAGATCATATGAACACTCTGTTTAAGTCAGCTTCTATATTTCATGCTGTTTTAAAATGCCTTTTAAGTGGGTAATTAATTAAACCACAAGGAATACTTTGAACTGTTGGTAAGTTTCATTATATAAACATCCAAGAGAATAATCACTTCATGTATGTAGTACATGTTTTTGCTAGGAAAAAAAATATTTGTTTTCAATTTTTTTTGGCTTTTCATACCGGACAGAGGAAATTTAATGTAAACGTCAGATGATAATCTACTGGTTATAATAATGCACTGTAACAACTGGAAGGGACAAGCAATGGCATGCAAATACCTGACACAAATTGTTTTCCATTATAATTTATAGAATATATATACTTTTGGGTTCAGTGTCCATAATCTGAACCAGATTGGCAATCTGTCATTTTTGGGCCAATGGGTCATTCCATTTCCAGGTCTGGATTTGTGGCGAGGGGAGACATTCCGCCCTGCCGCATCTAGAGTAGCAATGGGAGCCGCGGGTGCTCCTGTAGGAGTGCCCTCAACTCGCATGGGGAGGATATGAGCGAGTTCGCACGCCTGAAGGCACTAGGACTTGCTGTGCAATGGCCGAAGAAGCAGCGCACATGCTAGGAAGGTGCCGGAGGAAGAATCCTACTTGCTTGTAGGGGGAGCATGTGAGCGCATTTGTCAGCTAGGCACTAGGACCTGGTGCCTGACGCATGTGCTCACAGTGGGGTCGGCGGGCTGCTAGTACCGGGGCGGTAAAAAGGTAAATCCAGCCCTGTCCATTTCTAGTTAAAGGAAAACTATACCCCCTGGACAATGTAGGTCTCTATTAAAATATATTGCATAAAACAACTCATTTGTAAAACCCTGCTTCATGTAAATAAACCATTTTCATAATAATAATATATTTTTTTTAGTAGCATGTGCCATTGGGTCATCCCAAATTCTAAAAAATAAGGACAGCCTCCTGGGATCCTAGGATCCAACGGTGCACACAAACATACCAAACAAACTATAAAGTTAGGTCACATGAGCCAATTAACAGACAGAGTTGTGTCTTTTGCTTCCACACTTCTTCCTGTTACAGTTAGAGCTGAAATATTTCTGGTCAGGTGATCTCTGAGGCAGCACAGAGACCATCATGAAATGGTGATTCAAGGCAAGAGATGTAAAAAGGCAATATTTACTTACATATATACAGTATTCCAGTTTGGTAAGATTATTTAATATGCCACTTAATTTGATATAAACTATATGTTGCTCAAGTATTCCTTTAAGTAGTTAGTTGCTGGGAGCTGCCAAATGAGAGCTGAAGCCACTGAATGGGAGCCAAAGTTGCAGAGAGGAATGAAGAAGAACACATCCTGACCACCAGTTTTTTTTTTTTTACTTTAATGCGGGGACCCTGTAACCAATTATTTTTGTAACTTGGGGGGGCTGGCCACCAAAATTATTTTACATTTTATGGGGGGGGGATGTCCTGACCACTAAATTTTTTCGTTTAATGGGAGGCTCTGACCGCCATTTTTTTTTTTCACTTTAATGAGGGGACCCTGGCAATCAATGTTTTTGTCCGTTCCTGCACAAGAGCAGAAATGAACAGCCACAATCGAGAAGAGAGGGAACCGGACAAGGGATAGGTGACAGAGCAGGTATGTACCTGGCGCCCCCCCAGCTTTGCTCGCTAGGCACGTGCCTACTCTGCCTACCCCTTGGCACGGCCCTGCATAGCACAGTCTCTTATTCAAACCAGTGCATGGTTGCTAGGCTAACTTGTACCCTAGCAACCAGATTGCTAAAATTGCAAACTGGAGAGCTGCTGAAGAAACAGCTAAATAACTCAGAAACCACAAATAATAAAAAATGAAAACCAATTGCAAATTGTCTAAGAATACCACTCTCTACATCATACTAAAAGCTTGGGTTCAAACATAGCTATTCGGAACCAAACCCCTATTCATTAATTATATATACAAGTCCTATCTAGCTTTATTTAAATACACCCCCCTGGCATTTAAAAAATGCTCCCATTTAAAGAATGAACTGGTAAGATTAGTTATATCAGGCCAGCACTGGCATTCTGTAGATTCCCAACCAATGGCATATGACCAACATGTTGCTCTCCGATCCCGTGAAGAGATTGAAGTTCGATCAAATTCGATCGAATACCGATCGTACGATTTTTTCGGATATTCGGATGTTCAAATTTAGCCAAAATTATTTTACATAATTTAAATTACATAGAAACCCATGTGTACAACCAAACTGAGCCTCCTGTGGGCTGGCCGTCCACATAGGGACTACCAATAGAAACACTCCATATTTGCACCATCAGGAACTGTTTGCAAAAAATGATAGCCTAAAACTATTCGATAAGCATTCGATAGTTGAATGCTTATCGAATATCGAGGGAATTTGAGGGATTTTTGGGGAATTTTAGTAAATTTGCCCCAACATGGTAAGAAGTGGACCTCTGCTCCAAAAATGCTCAAGCAAGTATTGGTCTTCACTTCTGCTGGTATAGTATTACTTTACAGTTGTTTAACACTGTAGCTTTGTGCAAGTGTGAATGTCCATAGCTAAAATACTCCGTTCCAATGCAACTTCTATGCTCCTGCATAACCCACATTTTAGATATATGCAAATCTGCACGACAGCTTAAGTGTATTTCAGTGTAATTTACTCTCTAATTGACACTTTTTGGTGTAAAAAGCAGTCACTGGATATTGTAGCAATTCCCTTATTTTACTAGCCAGTCAACGCTTTGAATTCATGTGCATCTGGATAACATCTGCAATTAATGAATGTAATTAATGATTAAACAGGCTGGCTGTACCAAATGAGCTTGTAATGACCATTACAATCTATTGTAAAGTTACTCATTGATCAACATATTGTAATTGAAAATCTCTTAACCGTGAACCTAAGTCTGTCACTATTACAACTCCCAATTAATTATGGTAAAGTCATCTATTCTCTCACAGTGTTATTAATTAACCTTTAAAAATATAACATGTTATTGCCACTGATTGAAGCAAGCTAAACACACACATTGCTAGTGGAATAATTTTTTTTCACGATGCTTCAAAGTTTTAGAACAATATTGTTGGTATGTAACAAATGATCTACATTGACCTTCCATCATTTTTCTTTATATATTGAACTCATAACTCAACAATAAATAAATGCATTACATTTATACAAAAAAAGTGCTACATGGAAGGCAGTGTAAATACTGTGACATTTTAATTAATCTACATGATTTGAATGTTTTCCAAGATAAAACTATTTTTATTTAAATTAATTCTTGTGAGAATCTTTGGACTCTTACAGACAGGACTGTACTGGGATTCAAAACCGGCCCTGGCATTCCTAGATAGAGGCCCAAACAACGCCCACCAGCCCACTTAATAGTCACTTTCTATGGAACCTTACTGTAGCCCCTCTGGCATTTGCCAGAACCCACAGATTGCCAGTCCGGGCCTGCTTACAGACAAGCATTTTTACATGTGCTCCCCTGTGGCTGTACGCTTGAAACCAGAACTTAGGGGAACACAGGTAAAAACAGGAGTAGACGCACTTGATTCTTTTCAATGTAGCTGTACTCACAGAGATGTATGTAAGTGCCGAACGCAGCTAAAATGCAGCATGCTGTGTCTCAACTTGTGTTCGGTGCTTATCAAGTGCGTCAATTTAGGTGCATGAAACTGGAACGCAAGGGAGCAAAGGGAAAAAGCTAGTCTCTAAGAGCCCTTTGAGTGGGTGCTTTCATTTCTGAATACAACCTTATTCTAAAAATGATGTGTAGCTTCAGAATATTTATGTGTAGGGGGCCAGAGAGGTTGTTTCCTCTACTGATTCAAGAAGTGCCAGTTCTCTAATCTATGCTCTATGGGTGGGAAATTTCTCTTACTGGACCTGAGAAAATGTGACCATCTGCTGCCTATAGTTATTATAATGGGATGGAGCACATGGTTCTTCTCTTGTTGGACTCCAGGAGGTAGGTGGATGCTGCTGGAGAGCCTGAAGCAGAAAGCACCAGTACTAAGTCTGTACACTATGGGAAGTCAGGGATAATGTGAATAATGTTTGTCATAGCACAGTCATAGAAATAGTGAGTTGTGACAGGCTAGCTGCTAAAAACAAGCAATTTATATACTTTTGGATTGGAGGTATGTGAAGGTGAACATACTCTGTTGCGTGCACCCTATTGAAATGATAGACTTTGTAATATTTACTGGACAAACGGCTGTGAAATAGTTCCCCAGTTATACTTGCCAAGTGAAGGGACTCAGGTTGGTTGAACTCAGGGAAAGCTTAGGGTAATCCCTTTGAGCATTCTTTGAGATATTATCCAACAAGGTTGAAGGCACCTATGGTGTGAAACTATCCTTATATATTGAATACTTGAACTTGAGTAGATACTTTGCTACTCTTTGATGGATTATTTGAGTAAGAATCACTAGTGCCCATTCATTTTATAAATAAATATAGTTCAGCTTCCAATAACCTATATTCCACTACTTTACAAGTATTGTGCTCTCCTCCGTTATAACATTTTTGAGAGGTTACATGATTTGATTGTTTTAGCAGGAGACGAGTTTGAGCATTGTTTATAGAAGGGTATTTTCTGGTGTTTTGTAGCTGCGACAAATCGTGGGCAACAAGTAGCACCATGTGTCATTGCCCTTGAGGGAGAACTTAACCCCCTCTACCACACACAAAAGCCCCCTCAACAGTTACATGCCTCTGCCCAGTCTAATGCACAGTCAGCAACATTCTTCCACTGACTTTTTCTGGTGTTGATTTTCAACTGAACTTAATTTTTTTTCTGTAGATGATACAATAGCCATGGATTTTTCTGTTTGCTTGCAGCATTGAAAAACTATGACTAATGTTCATAATGAATAACTAATGGTTTTAAAGAACTGAGTCATCCTATCAATCTTCTAATATGAAGCCCAAAGTATTGCTTCTCATACACAGGCACTCATGCATCGATATAGAAAAGCTTTTCCTTTAAAAAAAAACAAGAAAACAGCATTTAAACATTTTCATAACTAAGTAAACTATTCTGAATATTCTGTTTGAGCTACATTTCTAGTTAGTCAAACCAATTGAGGCTAAGTAACTGCAAATCTGTGCAATAGCTCAACAACTAAGTGCCCTAAAAGCATGAACATATAGGGACCTATTTATTAAGCTGTATAAAATGATACAAATAGGAAAAGCTGTGTAAAATAAATGGGAATTAACAAAAGGTGTGTATTTTCCTTTTACAGTGTCTGAACATAATATTAAGGGGGTTATTTATCAAAATCAGAATTTTTCTGATTCTTTGATCAAAAAAAGTTCCACCAGAATCCATAATCTGAGTTTTTTCCCCAAATCACTCAATTTTTTTCGGGAGTTTTCCCCCCGAGAACCCAAATTTTTCGGATTTTCTGGCTAATTCCATAGAAATTTCCAAATATTATACGGACCTCTCCCATTGACTTATATACAACCTCAGCCGGTCTGAAATGGCAGATTCTGACTTTTTTGCAGCATTGGGCTTCAAGAAATCCTGGAAAATTTAAGTTAAAAAAAATGAAAAATTCGAGTTTCTCAGGTCATTTTGCCTGGTCACGTGCTTTCAGAAAGAGCCAGCACTTTAGGATGGAACTGCTTTCTGGCAGGTTGTTGTTTCTCCTACTCAATGTGACTGAATGTGTTGCAGTTAGATCTGGATTTTACTATTGAGTGTTGTTCTTATATCTACCAGGCAGCTGTTATCCTTTGTTAGGGAGCTGCTATCTGGTAACCATCCCATTGTTCTGTTGTTAATCTGTTGGGGGGAGGGGGAGAAGGGGAGTGATATCACTCCAATTTGCAGTACAGCAGTAAAGAGTGACTGAAGTTCATCAGAGCACAAGACTGGGACCAGCTGGGAAACTGACAATATGTCTAGCCCTATGTCAGATTTCAAAATGAAATATAAAAAAATCAGTTTGGTCTTTTGAGAAATGGATTTCAGTTCATAATTCTGTTGGAGCAGCACTATTTACTGATACATGACAGTTTCTATGTAATGCATATGTTGTCTCAGTAGGAATGAAGCTTCATACATTTAGGAGTTGATTCATTGCAGGCAACAAAACATCCCACCTACCAGTCAACTTAGGCCAATGGCACAAGGATCAATCGGCTGTCTTCTGTCCTCTCTACCTGTGTGTACTGATAGGCATGGTATCTGCTATTAGAGAGCACACACACACACAGTGGATTTTGGGGGCAGAATGCTTGTGAGTGCCACCATCTCTATCTAGCGGCTGATCCTGTGCCTGTTGACACACACCGATACAGGGGGCAAAAGGGACCAGAGAAAATTACCATTGTGCCATTAGCTTTGGCGCAAATTTGGCTGTGATATTTGTATTTGAAAACATCAGTTTTGTGGTAGGACTTTAGGGGCTTTTAGGGTTTTGACTGTAGGGTTATGTATTATGCTCCATTGAAGACAATAAGCTGGGTGAGGTTAGTTTACAAAACAGATAAAATATGACTGAATACCACAGAGCTGATTAACATGCTGCAATAAAATCAAGGGCTTCTACTTCAAGGAAAATAAACAGAATAAAAATGGGAACACAGGCTGTTGTCAGTCTGTGTATTTTGTCAGGTTGAGATCTGGTCAATGCCCTGATCCATTGATTTGAATCAGATCAGCCTGTGTGCACTAACACGTAGCTGAGCTGAGGTCAGAGTGTGAATGTACACAGGCTGATCGGATTCAAATCAATGGAGCAGGGGCATTGACCAGATCTGCTTCTCTCAGCCTGAAAAAAATACACAGGCTGACAACAACTGCTGTGTGCCCAAAGCCTTATTTTTATTCTGTTTATTTTCAGGCTGTTGTCAGTCTGTGTGTCCATAGCCTAGAAGCATGGACAGACGTGTTTTTAAAAAAGACCAACTGCCACGTAATTACATTAAAGCTAGTGCGCAATTCCCACAGTGCGTTTTTTTTTTTTTTTTTTTTAGTTTAGGCAATGGCACAGTTGCTTTAGCGTATTTACATGGCAGTCATTCTTTTCTAAAAACCACGAAATTACCGCACCATAAAAACACGTGTGTCCATAGCCTAAAGCATATATCAGTTCAAATGAATTATTTTCCTCTTGATCCTTGAAACAGAAGCTTATTTTTATACGGTCAACTAAATCTGCATAGAATAAATAAATTTTTCTTGTTCACCTTCCAAACACCTTTTTTTCCAGTTGAGTGATTTTTCACCAGAAAAATAGACTTTTTTCAATTGCTTTCCATTTTTAATTTATCGTTTTTCCAGAATTGAAGTGTAAAGTTTTATGTTCCTGTTTCTGGTTTTAGTCTGGAAGCTCAGTAATCCAGGTGCAGAATCTTAATGGTTACAATTTGATACAATTCATGGCTATATTAGTTGAAACATTTATTATTAGCGTTTTTGGAATATTAGCAACTATTGTATCAGTTCTATTCTATCAGTATCTAACTATTGTAACAGCTGCCTTTAATTAAACTAATTGATTCTGTTCAGCAGAGACAAAGATAAAACAATATTAAATATATCAATTTAGAACAATTACAGAGTTGGCAACCCCCCCCCGAGTTGGTAAAGAAGGTGAAGAAAATAATTGCAAAAAGTCTAAAACCAGCTAAAGTTACATTTGACTAAGTATAGTGAGCGGTTAAACCAGACACTACACCAAAATAACTCTTCAGAGATCTCAGATGTAGCAAAGATAGCATAGCTGAGTTGATGCCTTTTATGTATTATTTGGTTTAAATCGGTTCTTTCTAAAGGTGGCCATACACGAAGAGATCCGCTCGTTTGGCGATGTTGCCAAACGAGCGGATCTCTCCCCGATATGCCCACCTTGAGGTGGGCAATATCGGGCTGATCCGATCGTGGGCCCTAGGGCCCAACGTTCGGATCAGTACAGGCGGTCGGATCACGGGACCGCATCAACGAACAGATGCGGCCGCGATCCGACGGGATTTTTAATCCTGCCCGATCGACATCTGGCCGACTTTCGGCCAGATATCGATTGGGAAAGCCCGTCGGAGGGCCCCCCACACGGGCAGATAAACTGCCGACACAGTCTGTCGGCAGCTTTTATCTGCCCGTGTATGGCCACCTTTAGATATTGTGGATCTAATATGTATGTTGTATTGTACAGTTTGTTCAAGTTTTTGTAAGCTTTCTATTGTCAATATTGTTATATTGTATTTAGGCAATAATGAATATGGTGCTGGTTTCACTCTGGGATAAATTTATAATTAATTAAAAAAATTGCCACCGTTAGATCTTCTACACTTTCTGTCTGTGTTTCAAATGAGGGGCATCTTAAAGGTCCCCGCCATTAGCACAAGAGGGCAATACCCAATCACAGCTCTGCAATCACACAAATAAGTAAAGGTTTCAGTTCCCTATCAGGTTCACCTACCTTCTGATTGATTCCTCTCCTACTGTAAATTCCTGATTTGATCTCAACCAGAAACTCATTGCTTACTAATGAAGTTTTAACCCCGAAAAGCTTAAAATCAGCGGGATGGATTCATACTGGGTAAAATGGAAAGCAATTTCTTCAGAATGTGTGCACCCAATGGACATGTGTAATCGTAGGGCTTCAGATATAAAGGGATTCTGTTATGGTTTTTATGGTGTAGTGTTTCTTTCTAAATTACACTGCAAATAATTCACTCTACAATATAAAATTTAATTCCTGAAACAACAAGTGTATTTTTTTAGTTGTACTATTGGTCTGTAGATGAATCTCAGGTCATTTTGCCTGGTCATTTGCTTTCAGAAAGAGCCAGCACTTTAGGATGGAACTGCTTTCTGGCAGGCTGTTGTTTCTCCCACTCAATGTAACCGATTGTGTCTCAGTGGAACCTGGATTTTACTATTGAGTGCTGTTCTTGTATCTACCAGGCAGCTGTTATCTTGTGTTAGGGAGCTGCTATCTGGTTACCTTCCCATTGTTCTGTTGTTAGGATGCTGGGGGAAAAGATGGGGGGTGATATCTCTCCAACTTGCAGAAAAGAGTGACTGAAATTTATCATAGCACAAGTCACATGACTGGGGGCAGCCCCATGTCAGATTTCAACATTAAATATAAAAAAGTCTGTTTGCTCGTTTGAGTAACATATTTCAGTGTAGAATTTTGCTGGAGCAGTACTATTAACTGGGCTCCCCGTTCAGTCACTGATTGGTTACTGCCTGGTAACCAGTCAGTGGAAAGCAAGAGAGCTGCAAAGCAGGAAGAAGGCTATTATGTTACACATACTCCAGCCTTTATATATTACATTTTTGGCTAACTAACTATATTAGAAACACTTTTTATTTTCCACAGCCTATTTACCCAGTTTTTATTTTTTACACTGAACAATTCCTTTAAAGGCATCATTAGAGCATTAAGCAGACTGGAGTTGAAAATTAAGCTTGCACTGGTTAACAGGGCCGCCATCAGAGGGGGACTAAGGGGACAGTTGTACTCACTTTATAGCCGGGCCCCCACTTTTGTCAGGAAGTTGTAGAATTGTGTTGGGATGGTGGAGCTTCTTCTACACGGCTTTCCCCTCCCCAGCTTCTAAACTATTGGTAGTTTCCTGGTAGAACCGCATGGTGATTGGATAAGACTATACAATCCCTGTGTAGATCTACTGGAACTACTAAGTACTAAAGCTCCACCCACCATTCCTGATGCAGCTCACTGAGAGCAGGGAAAACTGAATGGAAAACAAAACTGTAAAAAATGGGAAGAAGCTGAAGAGGAAACGAAGGTAAGTTCCACTGAGCACCAATGTTTTTGTTTTATTTCGTTTGTTGAACCCCTGGCCACCAATTATTTTTTTTAATATATTCTATGGGGCCCCTGACCAACAATGGTTTTGTAAAACTTTTATGGGGGCTCTGTCATCACAGTTTTTTTTAATTTATTAATTAAAATGTATTAATCCTTTTTTTAACTTATAGGGAGGGCCCTGACCACTAATGAATGTTTTTTTTTTAACTTATAGGGTGGTCCCTGACCACTAATGAATGTGTTTTTTTTAACTTATAGGGAGGGCCCTTACCACTAATGATTTTTTTTAACTTATAGGGAGGGCCCCAAACACTAATGACTTTTTTTTTTAACTTATAGGGGGGTCCCTGACCACTAATGAATTTTTTTAACTTATAGGGAGGGGCCTGACCACTTATGAATTTTTTTAACTTATGGGGGGAGTCCTTGACCACTAATGATTTTTTTTTAACTTATAGGGGAGCCCTGACAACTAATTAATGTTTTTTTAACCTATAGGGGGGCCCTGACCACCAATGATTTTTTTTTTAAATTTTTATGGGTGGCCCTGCTGCCAATGTTTTTGTTTAATTTATAGGGGGCCCTGACCACAAATTGTAAATTTAAATGGTATAAAGGTGATACCTTTACTGGCTAACTAATATAATTATAGTAAGCTTTCAGAACATTTTAGTTCCTACCTTTCACTATATACAAAGACGTTCACTCAAACCATAAAAAAACTGCTCCTGACCATTATTCTTCTTTCTGCCAACTCAGTGTTCTTCTTCGTTCTGCCAATCCCAGACTCATCTGTCAAACAGCCAAATATGTTAAATTAATTAACCACATTTTATTGCTCCATATGCAAGTGGTGACTTGTATACCACTGCATTAAACACTTAACATTGTTCACAGTGATGCTTGTGCGTGGATGCCTGCAAATAAAGAATATCCATTCTTCTGTATCCCAATTGAAGATGTGAATGTAAATGTGAATGTGCAAATATTTTTTTTTTTAGCAAAAATGTAATAAGAAATGTTTTCTATGTACATTTTCAACTGTTCAATTTGTTCTAGTGATGTGTCCAATGGGCTACAAAATTAGAATTGCAGAAGACAGAAGTACAGGCATTCACAGACTTATTATGTATGAAAAAAGAAAATATTGTTTTAATAAATATTTATTCAACATGTGGACTTGCCTATATATGTATACATATGCATTTTAAATATTTAATTACTGAAGTTTAATTTGGGACAATAATGTGTTATACAAAAGATTTGTGATTATAAAAATTGTTAACGTAAGCAACATTTAAATATTTAACATAACCAGGTGAATATATCCTTAATATGCTACAAAATTAATATCCATTAATGGTAATAATAACAGAAACAAACATTGCATTTATAAACAAGGAAGATATAATTGAAACAAATATCTCCCTCAAGTTAATATTTATTTTTAAACTTTGGATTCCAGATACACATTTGCTTTTTTTTTTACTTCTTAAACATGATATTCCTTTAATAATGATCATATAACAACAAATTTGCTTTTTTTTATTTATTTATTTTTTTGTAGGCATATCTGCATATGTTTTCCCTGTTTTCTAGTAAAAGGTGCACTACAGAACTGCAATAGAAAATGAATTGCTGCCCTCTACAGGGTGAAAACAGAATATGCTTTTATTAGGCTATTTATAAGGCTTTTACCACATAATTCTTTCAAAAAATAAAAATCCAAAACACATACCTATGTTTTAAATAGCAACCCATGACATTACAGGAACAATGTTTCTATTAGTGAAAGCTATAAAAACATCAGATTATTAAAAAAATAAATAGATTAAAAAAAACTTAAAAAATTATTTGCCTTTTTCTTCTAACTCTTTCCAACTTTGGAATGGGGGTCACTGACCCCATCTGAAAACAAATGCTCTGTATGACTACGACTGTATTGTTATTGCTACCTTTTATTACTCATCTTTATATTCAGGCCACTACTATTCATTTTCCAGCCTCTTATTCAAATCAATGCATGGCTACTAGCTAGGGTCATTTGGACCCTACCAACCAGTTTGCTGAATCTGAAAACTGGAGAGCTGCTAAATAAAGCCACATAACTCAAAAACCACAAAAAATAAAAATGATAAACAATTGTAAAAAAGTGCAGATTGTCTCAGAATATCACTCACTACAGCATACTAAAAGTTCACTTAAAGTGATACTGACACTAAAAAATTAATTTTATCATATGAATGTTCATTAAGGGGCAGATTTACTAAGGGTCAAAGTTGAGGGTTAAAAAACCCTCGAATTCGACCATGTGAATTGTAAGGGAATTGAAATCCTTTGAATACAAATATCGAATTTGAAGGATTTTACTGCAATTCAATTGGTCGAACGATCGAATAGAAAATATTAGAATGATCGATAAAATTGTTTGAATCAAACGATTCCAATGATTTTAACCATTCGATCGAATTTTTTTATTCGATCAATAATAAAGAAAACTAATTCGGTAGGTTGAAACTGGTGAACTAGGCAGTTTAAAGGGGAAGTTATTTGACTGTCCAATATTCGAACAGAATTTTATTTGAATTATTCGAATCATTCGATTTGATCGAATTTTCAAAATTCGATGGTCGAGGTGGTCTTCAAAAACATTCGAAAATTCTAATTCGTATGTTTTTGAAAATTCAATCGAATTTCGAATCATGTGAATTTAGTAAATCTGCCCCTAAATGTTACCTATAGGTCATGTTGCTCATTTTTTGCCGAGAGGTTTGTCTTTGTATAACTTTTAGTTGAAGTTCCTAAGCCTGACACTCTGACTTTGCCAACCTGACTGTCCCATCTCAGCCTGTTAGTTACAGTTTCTAATGCTAACAGACTCCTGCTGCACAAATATGGCAGCCCCCTCATGCAGGAACATGGGGGATCAGACAGGTAATGTAAAAGCATCATGCAAATACTTTATGGCAAAGTTAGAAGAAGCTTTCAAAGCCAATATTATAATAGATGTAAAAAAGATGTAAAAGAATTTCAGGTCTCAGTATCTCTTTAGGCTAGGGCCACACGGGAAGATTTCAGGGAGATTAGTCGCCTGGCTTGCTGGTATCTTGCACCTGCTAGCGCTAAAGTCGCCTGCGTCTATTCACACGCGGCAATACGTTTTTCAAAGTCGCTCGAAATTGCCTCACAAGGCAATTTTGAGCGACTTTGAAAATCGCATTGCCACGTGTGAATAGGCACAGGCGACTTTAGTGCTAACGGGTGCAAGATACCAGCAAGCCATTCAGGGAGATTAGTTGCCTCAAAGAAGCGGCAATACTAATCTCCCTGAATCTTACTGTGTGGACTAGCCCTTAAAGGAGAATTCAACCCCGGTTTATTACTACCCCTACCCTGAATAGACCCCCCCCCTACCCGGTACCCCGGGCAAATGCCCATAATTTTTTACTTACCCCTCCATGCAGATTCTATCCAAGGGAGTTCACGGGTGCCACCTTCTTTTCTTCGGTACTCTTCGGAATCAGAGCAGAGTTTCAGCACATGCACAGTTAGAGCAATCTTCCGATCCCGAACAAAAGTTTCCAAAATCTTTCTGTTTGGGACCGGAAGATTACTCCTACTGCGCAAGCGCTGAAGCACCACTCACTACTCGAAGAATACCGAAGAAAAGAAGATGGGGCCTGTAAACTCCCAAGGACAGGATCTGCACTAGAGGGTAAGTAAAAAATTAGGGGACTTTGCCCAGGGTACCAGGTAGGCTGGGAGGAGGACAGAGGGGGGTCTATTTAGGGTAGGGGTATTTGATAAAAGGGGTTGAATTCTCCTTTAAGGGTAGAGACACATGGGCTTTTGGGGATTTGGGGAGATTAGTCGCCTGGTAACAAATCTCCTCTTCTTTGGGGGGACTAATCTCCCTGAACTGCCTTCTCCCCCAGCTAGAATGTAAATCGCCAGCGGGCTGGCACTTGGATCGCTTTATATTCTGAAGTAGGCCAAACTTTCTTTGTGAGGCAACTTCGAGCGCTTCGGAAAATGAAGTGCTCCAAGTGCCATCCCGCATTCTTGCTGGCGGGAAGGCAGGGGAAGATAGTTTGAGGAAATTAGTCACCCTGAAGAAGAGGAGATTTGTCGCCGGGGCAACTATTCTTCCCAAATCTACCCTTGTGTCTCTGCCCTTAAGGTGAACAACCCCTTTGAGCAGACCCTTAAAATCTTATGTAATCAGAGAATTATATCTGTGGTAGCACAAGTAGACAAATTCAACATTACAGGTTTAAAAAGCTAAAAAAAAGTTATTTAGGAGCGTCATAATCTGGTGGTTATCACTCAAACTGAAATAAAGAAGTGGAGAAGGATAAAGCTTACTGTGAGTGCAGAACATTGGTTTTATGCATATTGCACTTACCTGTGCAAGTTGCTTTCAAATGTCGGTTTTCTCCACAGATGGTGATAGTGGTTGCTATCAAATAGCTGAAAGATGGATAATATCACAAACTTAGTACAAATTATGGCTTCTCCTACTATTAAATAAAGCTAGAGATAAAAAATAGAGATAAAATATGGTCACTTGCTCTTCTGTATGTCAATTAGTCGCCGGAAGACTAAATCTCCACAAATCTCCCAGTGTGACCTTACCCTTAAAGATATTAGTAATTTTAGAGCTGCTTAGCCAGCAGAAGCTCGACATCAGTGTAAAACTGCCAATGATTTTAATAAAAACATGAATGCAAATATCAGAAGTGTTCACCTTTATATAATAGTGGTTAATTTAAACTAGATGAAGAATGATGTACACATGAAAAAGAGCTAAAGTGAGAAAAAAAAACTGGGATGACACTTCTGCAGAACTGTACATTTAAACAATATATTAATAAAACAGAAAGGATACAGTAAAAAACAGAATAAAAATAATCACAAATAAAATATAAATAAATGACTGTAAATTAAAGTTAGAGGTGTTCCTGCCAAGACACAATGGCTCTATTGGTCTGCCTCCAGTTAGTGATCAATTATTTATTATATTAAGATGTCATCCTTATAAGGAAATTGACAGACAGGGTGATATCAGTCAGTTTTTTGTAACATGGTAGGTGGTTGTCATAGCGGGCCATGGGGATTGGTTTTAGGAGATTTGGCACCACTTTGCTAGCTACTAAAGATAGTGATGGGCGAAACGGCCGTGTTTCTCTTCGCCGAAAAATTCTCGAATTTCCAGAGAAATTCGCGAATTTTTCGCCGATTCGCGAAACGAGTCGCGCGTCGCGTAGTTTTCGGCGCGCGTCGCGTCAAAAAAGACGCGCGACTCGTTTTTGCGCGGAGAATTTTTTTATGCGAATTTTTTTGGCAGTTTCGCGAATTTATTCGCCAGCGGCGAATCGCGGGAATTCGCCGCGAATTCGCCCCTGGCGAATAAATTCGCCCATCACTAACTAAAGATGGTGGGTGGCAAAGCCAGGGTCGGACTGGGGGGCCTGGGGCCCACTGGGCCTGCTGTCCAGGTCCCCCTCCAGACCAGACCCCCTGGCCCCCATCTGACGCGCCGCATATGCACGCACAGGAGCCGCACTGTGTGCTTAGGAGGCGCGCATTCGCACAGGAGCCGTGCATGCACGCACAGGAGCCGCGGGCCCAGGAGTTCAGGAGAGGGGGTCTGGCCCAGCGGAGGTCCATGAGGGCCGGGGCCCACCGTTTTTTTCCCCCGCTATCCCGCCGTGCCAGTCTGACCCTGGGCAATGCATTCAAGCTTGTCCCATGTGCCTCTGCTCATAATAACATTAATGTTAAAGGAAAACTAAAGCTTAACTAAAGAAGTAGCAAAAATGTTGTACATTATGTTTTGTGCTTGTGTACCAGCCCAAGGCAACCACAGCCATTTAGCAGTAAAGATCTGTTTCTCCAAAGATGCCCCAGTAGCTCCCCATTTATTAACATGTATTTCTATAGCGCCAACTTGTTTCGTAGCGCTGTGGCCTGGGGGAGGAATGGGACTGGGGGTCATGTATCACACACACACACCTGGGGGAGGGGTGGCCCTGCCTAAATTCACCTCGGCCCTATGCATGCCTTGATCTCCGTAGGCAATGGACCCCCCCTACTCCCCAGGTTTGTTACCCATTACACACAATGAAGACACTGAGGCTTGTGTGGTGGCAAAATCTGTGGAGGTCACTTTCTTTATTTAGTACTTTTCAGTAAAGGACTAGGTACACCCTGACCCCCAGCTGCGGCTCCTAACATCAACTTGGGCATTGTGCCCACACCGTAATGAACCAGGGATCATGGGGCAAAGTGACCTCCTTGACCACCCATTAGCCCATCCTCCTGCTCCCAACCATGTGAAATAATGGCGCTAACCCCAGCCTCTTGCATGACACAGACAAGACCGTGCAGTCAAAGTCTGCTCCACACTAGTGACTCCACAAGGGTAGGCCTGCACTGTAACCGTCTATTTCTGCTGATTCACATGCTCTGTGTTGTTGTCACTTACTGAGCTTAGGGACCCGCTCACAATATAAAGTACACATAGAACAGAAATGTCACAATATAAGGCTGATTAGTCATTAATACAAATAATTATTACATGGCAGCACAGAAACCAGTACAATGACATCAGAATTTAATAATCAGCCCTGTAGCATCAGCTTATATTACAGACCAACCTCATTTTCTGCTGGATAGTTAGTGACGACCCCTAAGCTTAGCTTCTCAACAGCTGCTCAGAGCCCACTGAGCATGTCAGTGTCACAGACACTTTCCAAGATGGTGACCCCCTGTGACAAGTTCCTGGATCATTGCTGCTATTGACAAGCTGAAACTTTAGGCTGGTGCAATAATTTCAGTAAATAAAATATGGCATTTTTAGCCACATTCAGTTTTAGGGTTTAGTTCTTTAAGGACCAAGGTTAAGATCTTGCCTCAGGCTTCATTGTCACACAAATTAGAAAGAACGGCAAAAAAAACTAAATTTTTGGTTATTAAACTGGAAATTCTGCTCTTGTGGTGTACATTTGTGGAGAGCAGAATTACCATTAGTTATTTAATACATAAAAAACACACTATAACTAGTTTTATGAGGAGCCAGTTAATTTTTGCTTATATTGTGAAAAGTCACTAAACCAATCACTTTTTGGTCTTGTCTCCCAAAATGCCAACCCCACTTCATAATCCATGGCGTAACTATAGAGGAAGCAGACCCACGGTCATGCCCTGGGGTGGGGGGAACAGGAGGGTCTGGTCCATGGGGTCTGCTTATGGTGAAATCTCCTAATTGTGTGCTGGCGGGACCAATAGAGTGGTGTGCAGGGAGCTACAATGGGCAGGTTGGTTGGAAGCAGTGGGTCAGGGGTGACAGTGTGCCTCGGGCCCCATTAAGACTTTTTTTTGCAGGGGGGCCCAGTGGAGTGTTGTTACACCACTGCTCATAATTATCCACTCCTTTTAATTTTGCAGCCATATCCCCAACTACCTACCATTACATGTGGAAAGAAGGCTGGCCACCATCCCCCCTCGTTACATGGGGTTAGTGGAAGCTCCACTCAGTTCCAGGTCCCCCAATATCAACCGTGTACAACCATAGAATTACAGTAAATGAATGCCTTGAAACTAGGTTAAAAAAATCATTATTCCATTCCATCCATTTACATCACTGTTTATTTTCTTTCCAATTAGTCTAACGCTAAACACAGGGTAACCTGAATAAAGGCAGCGCGCCGCGCCTAAATACCTCAGCTCAAGCATCGCTTTCGCCTGTTCACGTGACGCGCGCGCGTGGCCTTATTTGCCGCCGCCAGTCCCTCAGGCAGTTGGCAGTTGAGCGCTTGTTATCTCTGTGGGTCACATGACTGTTTTGTTGTTGTCTCAGGTGGTAGCAGACTCGCTAATGAGATCCTAGGTAGGCGCCTTGTTAGTAGCCATGGAAACGAGGAAAGCTAATACAGAAGAGTAGCCGTACTGATGCGGCGGAACAAGTTCATGTGCCTTTGAAATATAGTGCTGAGATTTCCTTTAATGGAATTGAGTTTATACACACACCACGTACATCAGCGGGTGAGCTTCTTCAAAGGGAATTAATTTAGCCATTATTATTAGCATTACGTTTGTATTTAACTCCATAAAAGGGTGCTTCGCCAATAAATTAACTT
>CM044432.1:177439206-177461053 GCA_024363595.1 Xenopus borealis
TTAGACAACTTATCTATAAAAACCCCAAGATCCTTCTCATTTAAGGAAACTCCCAACTCAGTGCCATTTAGGTTATAACTTGCATTTAAGTTATTTTTGCCAAAGTGCATAACCTTTGCATTTACCAACATTGAACCTCATTTTCCAGTTTGATGCCCAGTTTCGCAATAAATCACTCTGCAAAGTGGCAGCATCCTGCATGGAACCTTAGGTTAAGGGACCGTCTGACAATTCCTATCCACAGCACTAAATGAAGGGAGCACTAAATTTTCACCCCACCCCAGTTATTAGCCTGGCTGCTCTGATTCTTTCAATTGTCTAAAGCAATTTGAGTCCACTTTAGGGTAGTGATACACTGGCAGATTCAGGGAGATAACATTTTAAATGGTAGCATGAATTATTTGGAATGTAAACAGTGTAAATTAGAAATAAAAAGTATACCATAAAAAAACATCACAGAATCCCTTTAAGCAAAATGTAATTTTATAAACAGTCAATCCCAACTGTAACTTGTAGAGCCTGCATCTGTACAAAACCATATAAAAGCCTTACACTTCAAAACTGCTGATCTAGAGATAATGTTCTCACATTGAAACAAAAAAGATACTGAGAAATGTTGCGGGAGCCTTAAGCTGGAATCGTCACAAACTTAGAAGGTAAGGAGCCCTACTGACATTAAAAGTTTAAAGAATAGGAAAGCTCAATTTTATGCTGAATGGGTGACAAGAATGCAAGAATGGGTGACAAGACACTGGTGTAATAGTCAGATGTTTCAAAGGTTAGAAGTTGCATTAACCGCAACCAACACAATAAGAGTCAGATCAAAGAACTCAAACCACATTAAAAGGATATAGTGCAGCAATTTATATATACTTTACCCACCATATATTGGCACACCAGTGAAACCACTTCACAATAGCAGCTTGTCATAAATCTTTGATCTTTCAGCCAGATATTGATCTGGAAAGCCCGTAGGAGGGCCCCATACACAGGCCAATAAGCTGCCGACTTGGCCGTCTGCAGCTTTTATTGGCCTGTGTATGGCCACCTTTCCTAAGAGTTAGAGAGCTGAAAAGCAGGAAGTAGTGTTCTGTTATGTGACACATCCAGTCACTCCAGCCTTTATACAATAAAACTTTTTTTTTGCACAGCCTATTTATTGCCCTTTTTTTTACATTGAACTGTTCCTTTAAATACTCAGAAAAATTTGTATTTTGATAAATAAGGCCCGTAATGTATAATTTCGTTCAGGGGGCTATGCTGTCTTCTGTAATTGTGCATTGAAAGGACCTTGCCATGGGACGTATTATACACTAAGACTTACACAAGACACTTGGCACTTTCATTCCTAGGGCACAAAGGATGCATCCTGCATTAAGTCCAGATCAAAGGAAGATCTTTTCTGCTGCAGCAAATGGAACAGCCAATATATGGAAATACGGCAACTGAGAGGAAACAAGAACCGAGACATAAAGTGAACAGGCTTCTTTACAATTATGGTGTTAAAACACCTTCCTGGTTCTTTATAGAAGGTCTGTAGCAGCCTGAACTTCTTCTTTGGCAGAGTTACGGTATTTATACCTTTTGGTATAAATTCGCAAAGAGCAAAATAATGCGCATCAATAAGATTAAAAATCCACATCTCACAATGTAATATTGTACCTTAAACTGTTATTGGGCAGTGCGAATTTTAATTGCGCACTCTTAAGAAGTGCTTGAAGGTGTCGTAATCTTTAGGAGCAAACATAACGACTTTTTCAGTAAGAAGCTTTATTACATTGACTGCGCATTGGCGCAAGCTGTAAAATTTGCAAACTCTCTTCCACTGTCGGAAGTGGTCGGTAACCAGTTTCCGGTTTCGCAAAAGCTATATTAAATTCGCGCAAAGCAAAAATTATTCGCACAGAGGCATAACTTTTCGCATTGCGAATAGTTTTTGCCTTACCGACTTATATTACATTCCCCTATTTATGTCTTCTTTTATGGTATCTGTATTATGTAGTACGTGTTTTAAAATGTAATTTTATTATTTATTTGTCTATAAGACAGTGGGGGAATCACTTATTTATTGGTAATGGACTTGTCATCTTACAGTGAATTTAAGGGGTGGTTCACCTTTAAGTTAACTTTAAGTATGTTATAGAATGGCAAATTCTAAGCAACCTTTCAATAGGCTGTAATTAGTTTTTTCTTTTTTATAGTTTTTGAATTCTTCTTCTTCTTATTAGTGATGGGCGAATCTATCCCGTTTCGCTTCGCCGAAAAATTCTTGAATTTCCAGCGAAACTAGTGAATTGGCAAATCGAGTCACATCTCATCGCTTTTGACGTGTGTCGCATAATTTTCGGCGGTCGTCGCGCCATTTTCAATCGCATTTTTATGACGCACTTCCCGTTAGTGTCTCACAAATTTATTCGCCCGCGGCGAATTGCGAAAATTCCCTGTGAATTTGCCCATCATTACTTCTTATGCTTCCCAGCTTTCACTGACCCCATCTAAAAAAAACAAATGCTATGTAAGACTACAGTTATTGTTATTGCTACTTTGTACTACTCATATTTCTATTCAGGCTTCTATTCATATTTCGGTCTTTTATTTAAATGATTGCATGGTTTCTAGGGTAATTTGGACCATAGCGACCAGATTGTTGAAACTGCAAACTTGAGAGCTGCTGAATAAAAAGATAAATAACTCAAAAACCACAAATAATAAAAAAAAAATGTAAAGCCATTGAAAAAAGAAGGTGTTTGATGGTGTTTAGCAAGTGAGGGAATACAGGGCTATGGAAGATAGCTCATAGTACCGCTCTGAGGCAAATTGGAGAGGCTTTAGGCTAGGGACAGACAGGGAGATTCAGGGAGATTCTGTCGCCTGGCGTTTAATAGCAGGCGACAATCTCCCCGAATCTCCCTGTCTTTCCCCAGCCTTAAACAGTGATTTTGGCTTCCTCTGGATAAACTAGCAGTTAGACAGGTGATGTATAGGCTTAAAAGGTTGAACTTGATGGACATGCATCTGTTTTTAACCTAAATTTTTATGTAGGAGTTGCTATGATAAACAGTATGCTTGGGAACACTGGAATAACAGTGACTCTCAGTTAGGTGGTAATTCTAGGGTTCCTAAGTGGTTTTTGTTTCTTAAGCTTATAGAGCTTTTTTTTAAAATATATTTTGCTCTCTAGAAAGTTGCCAATTTGGCTTAACAGGTTAAGTCAAGGAAATCATGCAACCTTTTCTTCATACCCCATAGCAAAAATGATAAAAAAACAATATTAATCTTGAGTTTATTTGACACAAGTATATATTATAGAGTATATCTGTACAGGCATGGGATCCGTTATCCGGAAACCCATTATCCAGAAAGTTCCGAATTACATAAAGGCTATCTCCCTTAGACTTCATGATAATCAAATAATCCAATTTTTTAAAGATGATTTAATTCTCTGTAATACTAAAACAGTAGCTTGTAATTGATCCAAACTAAGATATAATTAATCCTTAATGGAAGCAAAACCAGCCTATTGGGTTTATTTAATGCTTACATGATTTTCTAGTAGACTTAAGGTATGAATATCCAAATTACAGAAAGACCCATTATCCGGAAAGCCCCAGGTCTTGAGAATTCAGGATAATAGGTTGCATACCTATATAATCACATTAAATTAAATTTGAAGACACGCCAGTAATTATTTTTTTAATCCAGATGATGATGTTCCAGTTGAGTTTCGTGTATACACTTGCATCCCCGGGAATAGCACATTCTGGCATGCCAAATGACGTGAGTCCCCTTAAAGCTCCATTACAAATCAAAGGCCCTCCAGAATCTCCCTGAAATGAAAATATATATGTTAATTACATAGAGAAAAACAGCTCATAGCAGGTACATCACAGCATGGTCCCCCAAGTTTTTTATATTCTGTCAGTGGTTTTATTCTGAGCTTTCAATATTGGCACTGTGAAATTCCACTGATCAGTTACATTCTATCCCCCAGTGCCCACTACATCTCTCCGCTGGTATAATAGCACTGGTATAGGATCCATTATCTTGAAACCCATTATCCAGAAAGCTCAGAATTATGGCCATCTCCCATAGACTTTATTTATTTACTTTTTCCTTGTCGTAATGAAACAGTACCTTGTACTTCTTCCCACTTGAAATATAATTAATCTTTATTGGATTCAAAACAATCCTAATGGGTTCAATTAATGTTTAATTGATGTTTTAGTAGACTTAAGGTATGGAGATCCAAATTATGGAAAGATAAGGGACAACCCCAGGTCCAGAGCATTCTGGATAACAGGTTCCATATCAGTACACAGACCTAACAGCACCAATGCCTGTCTAAGTACTACAGCACAATGTTTTGTCTGATTTGAAGATTATTTGTCTTCTGTTCTGGAGAATAAATCTGGAGTGATTTCTAAGTCCCGCAGGACATCATTAGATGTGAGTCAACCAGCTAGCTTTATCACACACACACGTTAAAATGTTTGTATAGTGGACAAGATTTCCAGTGTTTTCATTTACAGCAGAGCCCCCAGGGCCAGATTTACCTAGCGGGCGCCCCTAGGCCTGCTGTCGTTTATCTCTCCTGTCCCCTCCCTTTTATTTGCTAAAATTTTCATTATCAGGACAGAGCAATGGGAATTGGCACACAGGAAATTTACATTTCTGAACCAATGTGGGTGAGGTTATGCAGCATGCCGCCCCCTAAAATCCTGCCGCCCTAGGCCCAGGCCTAAGTGGCCTCTCCACAAATCCAGGCCTGAGAGCCCGAAGAGAGAACTGGAGACACTGATTCTCAACTATTGGTTCAGGGACCAAAAATGAGTGACCATGATGCAGTTTCAACTGTTGCAGCAACATAAATCTAGATTGAAACTTGGGTCCCAAAACTCATTCCTTACTACTTCCAAGTGAATTGAGTATCAAATACCATCCTTAAAGTCTAAAATAGAATAAGGGTAAAAATGCTGTATTTTGTATACTAAACATAAACATGAACTTACTGCACCACAAGCCTAATCAAACAAATGATTTATGCTTTCAAAGTTGGCCACAGGGGGCTGTCATCTTGTAACTTTGTTATACATCTTTGCAAGACTAGACTACATACACATGCTCAGTGTGGTCTGGGCTTCTTAGGGATCGTCATAAATGATCAAAAAACAAAGCTGCTTGAGTTCTGCATGGCTGGTAAGTAAGGCAGGGGCTCCCCCTGCTGCTCATAAGTATGACTGTTTCCCTGCCAGAAGTTAGGGACCGTCTGACAATTCCTATCCACAGCACTAAGTGAATCGAAAAATTTCACTGCATACAGTCAGGTTTCTTATAAAAACATTTTTTAATTATAGTATATTGGAGATAGATTTCTTTTTCATTAAAGAAAGTAAAAATGGGATTTTTTTTCTTTGCATTTCCCTGAAACATTATTCTATATTATCATAAAGAACTATCAACTAGTGCCAGCGTAGCTACAAAACACTCACAGCACAAGTCCCCTTCACTTCAGTCTGCTCGCTAGTACAGATCATATTCCTGGTTATCTTGATAATAGATTTCCATTTTTCAGCACATGTTTTCATAGCCAGTATTGTTACATTGACTTCCATTAGTTTATCTGAGATCCGGTTGCGGTGGTTGGTAGTCGTTCCCCATCCCGCTGTTTCACACACTGTCCCGGGTTTCAGTTTCTTACACTTTACTGGTAATGGCAAAACACGGACATCGGTTCCAAGCACTGCATCTTTAGACAACTGAAATAAATAATAACTCAGTTTGAATACTGTTTCCACAGAAAATTACCTAGTAGTTCTAGTGATTCTGTTTTGTGGGTAAATAGCGCTCACCCAATAACTTCAAGGGGGAGGGGATTACCTAGTTAGCATGTAGTTGTACAATTTTAGTAAAGGATATTAAAATATATTAAATATTCAAGGGTATAACTTCATAGGCTTTGTCTCCATAGCAAAAAATAAATAAATACAGTTCTGTGGGACCTGCAATTAACCTATTCCCCACCTTTTCCACAAAAAGATTGGGTATGCTTCTGGAGTAATTATGCCACTGGAAAAAGGCTGCATTCAGGATAAAAAAATACATTTCTAATTGTGCACTTGCACATTACTTTTTGGAAATGATGCCTAATGTATGCATTACTGGTAAATAAACACAACAGTGTGATGACTGAGAGCAGCAGATGCAACTCAGGGTTTGAAAGAAGCATTTTATGCCAACCTCCCCCCCCCATGCACCTGCATTGTAATAGAACTGTCATATTGTAATATTGTTCACATATAATGCTTTTAAAGCTTAAATGGCTTGTTAGTGTGCTACGTAGTGATGGGCGAATTTCTTCGCCTAGGTCGAATTCACGGCGAATTCCCGCGATTCGCCGCTGGTGAATAAATTTGCGAATCACCAGCGAAATTTCGTCGAAAAACGAGTCGCGCGTCAGTCGCGCGTTGTTTTTGACGCGATGAAAACGACGCGACGCACGCCGAAAGCGACACGAGCCGAAAACGACGCGACGCGTCAAAGTTTACGCGACGCGCGACAAAATCGTCCCGCGACTCGTTTCGCGAATTTTTCACCGAATCTCTAGGCGAAGCGAATCGCGGGAGATTCGCCCATCACTAGTGCTACGTTTAGAAAATTAGAAAATACTAAGTTAATGTATTTAACCCCTCGTACAAGCTGATCTAGGGACCAAAAAAATCATCATGCTCTTTGGCAAGTGGCCATTCCAAATGGATGTACTTAAATCAAATTAGTGTATTAAACAAGTGTAACCAATCTGTTACTCACAGCATGACTGAGCTTTTCACAGCAGGGAAATGAATGTTAGGTTGAGAAATTAAAAAATAGTTATATAACAGCATCTGTGAGCCAGATATATTAAAGGGGAAATGTTGTTGCTGATACTTTTGTGTCCAAAATATAATATAAAAAAAATTCCAAGTGTGGTGGAACCATAGCGTTCCAGGGAGATTGGTCGCCCAGCAACAAATCTCCTCTTCCTAGGGAGACTAATCTACCCCAAAATACCTTCCCGCCAGCTAGAATGTGAATCACCGGCAGGATGGAACTCAGATTGCCAAAGCTGTCTCGCAAGGAAACTTTGGGTCATCCCCAGTGATTCACATTCTATCGGACGGGAAGGCATTTCGGGGAGATTATTCATCCAAAGAAGAGGAGATTTGTTGCTGGGCTATTAATAATCCCAGAACACTACTTGGGCCTCCACCCTAACAGTACAAGCATTTAGAATGTGTTAATATGGAAGACTAGTGGTTTGACACATCCTGGGTTGCAATTTATAGGCAAAAAGTGGTGGGGTTTTACCCACTGATGTTATTCGGGCAAGATGGCAACAGTAACAAACTATAAAGCTCATTTGCAATGCCCCATGCAGTGTGCAAAGTGCAAAAAATTATCTTTTTTCCATATTAATAACATTGGGATCAGTAATATGGTATTTTTTCACTGCACACCCGGATCTTTACTCACTTTCACTGCTCCCGTGGTGCTGGTAATCCGTTGACCCGACAAGGTCCCCTAGCAACAGCAATTCCAAATCATGGATCCGCACACACTTGTATTTGCAGTGGGGGAAAAAAAACCTTTTCCTTTTATTTAATCACCAATATCATTATGATATTGGTGATTAAATAAAAGGAAAAGGGTTTTTTTCCCCCACTGCAAATACAAGTGTATGCGGATCCATGATTTGGAATTAACATTGGGATCAGCCATAAGCAAATAGAGCAAATAGCTGTAGACCTCTGTTCTCTGTTTGGAGCGTAGAGATCTATGGACTGAACCATGGATGGAACACTGCCCGCATTAGGCAGCACTCTATTTAAGGGGGGTGGGTGGGGGAGGCACACATTTGTCCCGTCCCCAAAACCTGCCGTTTACCTTTCGTGTCATTCTGGCATGCAAGGTACAAAGTGGCAGAAGGATTTTTTTACCTGGCAGTCAGTGCAAGAAGAAGTATGCGGAGGAGCACACATCAGGAATGCATTTTTCTGCATCTGTTAGTGCTCTTGCATCCCTATGGTGAAGAATGACCCTTTATATCCAAGTTGCTCAATTTGCTGCACTTCAGTTTTTGAGGTGCAATTCATAAGACTATTAGAAGGGTTTAGAAACTGTTCAGCAACAGTGGTGGGGCCACTGGTTAGACAGGCCTACTTGATTTAGATCAGTGCAATGCAATGCATTTGGTTACCTGTAGTAGCTGAACATCATAATCAAATGTCTCTATTCTGTAGTCCTTGGGCTGGAATTTCCTGATCATGGGGATGATCTGCTTCTGGCTTTCATTGGCAGAAAGTGAGTGGACACCTACAATGATCTTGGTTTTCTCTGTTCTGCAAGAATTAAACATAGAGAACATTACAGACAATTGTTTTTACAGATGAATGTTTTAGGGGCTGATGAAACCAGAAAATCATTCTGTGATTGGACAGTATGAAAATGAATTAAAAAATGTGGTTATATGTATAGGGTGATTTTACCTATTAGCCCTCTGGGTGCTGGAGTGAGTTATGCTTGACAAAGGAGTACATCCCAAAAACGTTGCACCTTCTGCAAATAAACATGCAAGGGTTTGACCCTGCTTGCACCTGCCTTGAGTGGCAGTGAGTTTTTTGGTTGTCCAGTACAGTGAGTTAGGGACCAGAAATCTTTGCCACTGGCAATTCGGTACTAGAGAGACAGTGCAACTATGGACTAAAACAGGGCTAGAAACATACTTTTTGCTCTTTTCATTGGACTTTCCCCAACTATGGTTTCTCTGTCCATTTCCCCACCACAATAAAAGATGGAGAGCAGACTTCACCGCTAGTTTACCCTTTCACCAGAATGTTGGCCTAACATAAAAGGCATTAAACAAGGTGCCCCCATAGAAGATGGACATTACCTGTGGACCAGCCTTGAGCTATCTGACTCTGACTGTTTACAGTATATACTAGAGAATATTTACTTCTTGTAACAGGTTCCCCTTCTCTATCTTGATCACATAAGGCCATGCAAGAACCAGGAAGACCCTCCAAAATTGTAAAGATGGGGCTCTGCAACTTCTGAGACTGACCTGAGTTCCAATTCTAGGCAAACTGAGAGAAGTCTCCGTATAGGAAAAGAACTGACTTTATCTTAAAAGTGTAAATGTGGTAACACTAATTTAGCCATTGTACCAGCAGATAGAGGCAGGGCATCAGCTTTGTGAGAAACTCTGTAAAGTGGCCTATTAGCCGCAGTGATGGGATAATAAATTATGAGTGAGCTGGTAAATTAGCTGTGTGTGTGTTTTGAACGAGTAAATAAAAATATACTTTACAGTAAAAACATTTTGGAACCCAGTAATTTTCTACCTGCAAAATATTACATATTTATTGTAGGGGAAAGTCTCTTATCAGCAACATTGGACTCTCCAGTTGAATGCGGAACATGCTGCGCTTATCACGGAGGCATTGTTTTTCATTAACTTCTGCAGAGAGGTGGATAAATAAAGGGCACTGCATGGTGTGATAGTGATGATGAATTACAAGTAGGATGTGGTTGGGTTAATAATGCAGTTGGTCTGTACCAAATAGAGGAAGTATCAATGTGTAAATATTTTCTTCTGTTTTCTCATAGCTGAAAGCTTGGGACCAGTATATTACTGTAAAGACCATCACAGATTTTTAAAGTGCTCTAAATCATTGTGCTGTATGTGTACTAGTGTGTGCTTTGGTGCATTATGATATTTTTGCCATTGTACTGAAACTTTCAATAACTGAACAATATGTGAGAAAATGGAAAAATATGCAAAAGCATGACATAAAATTCCCAATAAAGTAAAAAAGACAGATGGCACTCAAAGAAATAATATTCCAGACTGATGCACACTCCTTTAACGAAGAGGAGTGCCAGCACAGGATCCAAGGTTAGTGATTATATTCTTTGGGGAATGTGCAATTGTGCTCACTACACTAGTAAATATGGTCTTATCCAGGTCTATGTGCTGAAGGTAAGCCCTGGATGGTTGGGTGGAATCATCTCTTCTGATGCCTCAGGGCACTCCTGCATGCACCCCTGTATGTTTTATCCCCAGATATGTCAACTAACTCCATGTAGATAGGGAGATCCTGATCCACTTCAGTTATTTTTACACGTTACCATGAAGTGTAAAGGGGAATCAGGGTTTATAAATTTAGGAGTTTGGGATTTGCTCCTTGTTCATTTGTGGTTAGCAGGCATCTTTGGATATGGTGGGCACTGAACTCAACACTTTTATTTTGTCTTTCCTTGCATGGTAACTAGGGCTGCCATCTTTTCTTCTTGAATATAATGGTCAATGACATTAGGAGTGGGACAAATGGATGAAGCAGGTCAAATTTCTTCCATACATAGGGTTTGGGGCCATACAGGGTGTGCAGAGAGAAAGCATTGTGGTGAAACAACTTGGGATTACAAATTTATCAACAAATACATTTTGAGTATTCATGAATATATATTGTGCAGTGCTAAACTTTCTCAGCTGACTGAAATATATATATACTGTATATATATATATATATATATATATATATAAATATATATATATATAAACAGAAGATCAGCACTGTTCTTATATCAGTACAATTTTTGATCGTGCGCCTTCCTTTTGGATTGAGTGCGGGCACTGTGGGACATTATATATATATATATATATATATATATATATATATATATACAGGTTTGTAAACTACTTGTGAATAAGATGGCTGTAAGAATACTTACATATTACAGTGAGCTGCAGTTAATACCCAGTTGGGTTTTATCAAAACTCCACCGCATATGGTTTTAATTTTTTTTTGATTCAAGTACAGAGCAACCATGTATGGTCTTGAGTGCGGAATAGCTTCTCTCCCACCAATTATCTTTGCGCACTCACCTAAAGATAAGGAAAACAATGTCAAAACTAAAATATTGAGGTCAAGGGGGTTACTTTGTCAGGCAAAGCGAAGTAACGCTAGCGATGCCTAATTTGCATATGGTGCAAATTTTAAAGTATAATGGATGTATATGCTGCACCAACTACATTACGCTACACAAGCCCAGGAAAACCTTTAATAAATAAAATAAAGTTGTCCTATTGCCCTACACATGTGCCCACTGTATAGTTGTGTTGCCATATGTTAGGAAATGTAGGGGGTGGAAGGAGGGTACCCTAAAAAAAAATGTCGATCTTTCCCTGCCTATCACCCTACCATGCCTATCAAGTAAAAGATGCCAGCGTTTTTTGGGACTTAGAAAAAGTCCCAAAAAAGAAACTCCTATCTATTCTATTGGACTTTGCCTGAGGTGGTGAAGTCAAGTCTCGCGGAAGAGGTAACGTTCAGTAAAATTCGAATCTTAGTGAATAAGCGTAGTTACGTCCCTTTGTCAGTGCACAACTTCGCCTGGCATAAGGGTGCGAAGTTGCGCTAGAGTCTGTCTACTTGGCTAGCGAAGTTATGCCAGGGACCGTTAGTAAATCAGTGAAGTTCCGAAATAACTTTAAGCAAGCAAATTTGTGCTAGTGTTAGCTGCTTCGCGCTTTAGTGAATTTCCCCCTAAGTGTTATATGATGCAGAAAGTTATTCTGTCTCAATGAATTTATACTATCTAATCTTTTACTCACGTTCCTCTTTTCATTATGGTATGCTAATGTATCTTCAAATGGATGATTATCTCTGTACCACTGTACTAAGCTTGCTTAAAAAATAAAAATAAAGAATGGGGGAAAAAATGCATAGTGTTATGAAAATACATACAGTTACTATATCCAAATACTTGCATATTTACTACATACAAGGCCACGGTAAAACCCCAGATTCACGTTTATTTTTATAATAAATTGTATGGCCCTCCCTATGATTTTGAATTTCTTCCAGACCACTACCATGAACCTTCAAAGTTTTTCTTCCTCTCCTGCAGTTCTTGAAATCCCCCGACAAACCACAATTTATCAGTAAGTAGGAACACAAAATGGGGAAGTCAATCCAAGAATCAGAAACAACTGATGCAGAAAATATCTGTAGTTACTGAATGTCGTCATTGACCCAGTTGGTGCAAATGCCATTAATTCTTCCATATGTTCCTGACACCTGTGGAAGTGAACCAGGACTGAGCTACGTATATGATGGTCTTTACCATAATCCACTCCTTTGGTTAACAAGTTGTCACAGTCACTAAAAAAACTGGTGACGCTACTAGTCTATTGTGATGTCCCAGAGGATCTCCCAGTTGCCATACACCCTAATGGTCCTCAGCCTAGGGACTAGAGTCCTTGCTTACTGGGTTACATGACAGTGAAAAATATATTTTCAGGCTCAATTCACTCAATACATAATCTACAGTACTGGATTGGACAACAGGTGGGCCTTGAATTTGCTGTATACGTGTTTGAAATGTCTCCTTCTGTTCCTTCTTTAGTTTACCATTCTTTACAGAATGTTTTCTATTTGGTTTTCACCGCTCATTGTAACTTCTTTGGATTAGCACCCATTGCTGCATACCTTATAACACCTCTCTCCCCCACCAACCCACCCTCACTTTATTCTTGTTATTATCCCTAAGTGAAAAAAAGATACAAACACTACTGTAGCTGATCCATAACATATATATATGATTCCATCTGCTTTGAAAATGTATTTGTTATAATAACAATATATATATAGAAATACAAAAGTACTTACATTGCCAAATAAACAAAATAAACAAAACAGCTGCCGAAAAGAGAACGCCTGTTGATGTCTTTGTATCAGCCATGGCTGCCTATGGTCTTCCTTTGTGTTGTGGTCTTCTTGTGTGCTTGTGAAGTTATTTACAGTGTTATATGCTCAACAGGAAACACTGAAGTTTAACCTACTCCAGCTTCATCCTAATATGGTATAAAAGGAGAAATGAAATGATCCTCCTATCAGTTGTAAGTAGATGAATTATGTGTGTTTAATGTGTATTATAGTGAGACAGGAACATTGAAGGGGCACTATTAAAATAATCTTTGTGCCTAAACAACATTGTTGTGGTTGCATAGAATTGCCTGCTCAAGCCAGGTATTCATTCTAGGTCTCCCTTGCCACTTGTGCTTTGCTCCTTATTCAGAATAAAATTAAATAGCAATGTAATGGTTGAAACACCAAGTGATGACTCTAGCTGCTCATCTATGGTTTAATTACAGTGAAGCTCAGGGCCGGCCATACCAAGTGCGGGGCCCAATTGGAACCATTTTGGCGGGGCCCCCTAGGAGGAACTTTGCTGTCTTTCGCAGGGTCACAGAGCTGGATGGGCAAATAGTGGCTGCTTTCCCCACTGTCCAAGGGATGGCTGCCAGTTGGGGATGGGGGTAGGTTGGGCAACTGGGGAATTAAGGGAATAGGAATCAGAGCTTGCACTAGAGTGGGGCCCCCATAAGTGCAGGGCCCAATTGGGACAAATTGGTCCAATGTGCTTAAAACCGTCACTGGTGAAGCTGTTGCAAATGTAGGGACCCATAGGTTTCTACTTGGCACCTATGGAGTTAAGTCCCTGATCTCTGTTACTAGGAAGAATTTTATGTTACAAGTGCATGCTTCTAACCAGTAGTTACAGCCAAGAGTGTAAGGACCACTTCCTGCCACACAGCTTTATAGTACTGGAAAGGAGTGGCTTCTTCCTCTTTGGCTGCTGGTGTCTGGATCGACTGGATGTGCCATTGAGCCTGGGAGCAGGAATGCGCCAGTAATGCCACGTGACCCTAAAGGGACCAGCACCTTTAGTGGGTAAGTCAGGGACCAGGCCACCCTGTGAACGAGGGATAGCAAGTGCAGGGTAGTGCTGTTATAGTCTCTCTAGGGAGAGAAAGATAGTCAGCTGTATTTAGTATGAACAGTGTGTGTTCCAACAAGGAGTGGTAGCAGGTGCTTTTAGTGCAGGGACATCAAGGTGGTAAGGATTAGGGCTAGCGGTGGCTTCCGGCCTTACACTGGTGTTCTGGACAGGCACATCGCAGCAGCAGGAGGGTTGTAAGGAATGGATGTACCCTTGGATAATCAGACTCTGAGGAATAATCACCTTATTGAAGCATGTGTGAAAGTTCTGCTAATATCTCAACTACAGCTGTGTGCACCTCTGCTATTTCCTCTGGATGCTCCTGTGTGAGTACTAAACCTGGGGACATTGCTTATGCTAATAAACATCTACCTTTTTGTTGTAAAGAACCTCCTGGCACCCATTTCATCTTTTATTGTACAGTTTGCCTGGGTGTTGTAATTATACTACCTCCTAAGGGATAGCTTCCACATGGCGAAGGCCCTGCCCTGGTGTGTAGGTCGCAGTGGAACCATGCTCAATACCTCAATAGCTGCACCCTTGGTGCTTATACTAGCCCAAAAAAGCGTTAAACAATATAGTATCAACATGTGACATTTGGCCACAGAGTAGATTTTGGCCAAAAAAAGGTTGGATAATTTTTGGCCAAAAATATGCCAACTTGCAGAAGTAGTAATGAGTGGTGTTGTCCATATGCCTACCAAAGAAAATTTTCCAGCTGAGGGGGGCAAGGAAGAAAACATATTACACAGTTTCCACAAAAACCTAACAACAGCTTTTCTAAAAATATTTAAAGTAGTAAGTTTTGCACATGTATAGCATTGCCATTCTATCAGTGACACAAACACTTGCTCTTTTCTACTTTCTTAGCACAATTACTAGCCATCGTTGTGTAGAATGTTAATCCCTCTAGAGTTATTGTTATATCTACATAGATTCATACAGTGAAACATCCATTTTACATACCCTCATTTTAAGTTTTCCATATGTTATACCATTTTTGTGGTCCCACTAATATATAATGCATAATACATTTCCCTGATTTTACATAATTTTTTCTGGTATCCTGAAAAATTTTAAATCACGTTTCTGCTGTACATAAAGTAAAGTAAATACAGTAGGAAGAGGTTGTGCACAACAAAATGTCACTTGTAGGGGAAAGCTGCAGTGGCAGAAGGGTTAAAAGAGTCATCGAAAAACACACAATGATGTGGATATACAGGACAGGAGCAGGAGAGGGGCTGAGGTGCAAAAAAAAATATAGTGAATAAAGTACCCCCTCTTGTAAAATATAAGGATATTATAAGTTACCGAGGAGTTTCATGACCATATAAAAACACGAGGCCGAAGGCTGAGTGTTTTTATACAGGTCACGGAACTCCGAAGTAACTTCTAATATCCTCATATTTTGCAACTGGGGGTACTTTATTTATTATAATACACAAGTTTGAGTGAGTCATGTGACAGAAATGACATCAGAACTCACCGTTTATAAGGATATAATTTACAAGATATTCACAGCTTTTGTGTATTATATTATAATATTATTTTTATTTCTATCGATACAGATATATACAGGGAGACAGAGGGTTATTAGAGACAGAGAGGTAAGAGTGGGGGTAACTCAGCAGAATGAGAAGGGGAAAGAGTAAAAGAGGAGATTGAATAGAGTGAGATAGAGGGTTATTAGAGACAGAGAGGTGAGAGTGGGGGTAACTCAGCAGAATGAGAAGTGAAAGAGTAAAAGAGGAGAGTGAATACACTGAGGTCATGGATAGGGGGGATACAATGGAGCAGCAGGGCAAGGAACTGTAAGGGTTACTGAGAGAATGGTTGTAGACAAAACCCACAGCCAACCTGTATTTATATGATTGAATAATGAATGTAGTTACAAAGTTATACACAGGCTCATTATAGGGGCAAATTCATTATTGCACGAAGCGTCTAACACTAGCGCTAATTCGCCAGTGTGACGTAACTTTGGAAATTCACTAACACCGGCTCTGGCGAATTTTCGCTAGCAAAGTAGATAGATTTGCGCAACTTCGCACCCTTACGCCAGTTGTGCACTGACGAAGGATCGTAAATTCGCAAATTCACTAAGATGAACATTTTCCTTAACGTTAGCACTTACGTTAGACGTTACTTCGCCTGGTCAGACCAGGTGAAGTTCAATACAATAGATAGGAGGTTGAAAAAAAAGTCTCAAAAAAATGCTGGCTCATTTTAGCATAGGAGGGTGATAGTCTGAAAAAGATCAATATTTTTTGGGGGGGTTACCCTCCTTCCCCCCTACATTTCCTAACATATGGCAACACAACTATATAGGGGCACATATAGGGCAATAGGACAACTTTATTTACTTTATTAAAGGTTTCCTTGGCTTGTGTAGTGGAATGTAGTGGCTGTAACATATACTTCTATTATAACTTAAAGTTCCCGCCGTATGCAAATTAGGCTTCGCGAGTGTAACAGCGCTCTGCCTAGCGAAGTTACACTAGTGCAACTACTCTACCGTTCGCCAACCTAAGCGTAAATTCGTACTTTAGTGAATTTGCGTAGCGCTGGCGAAAATTCGCCTGGCGGAGTGCGGCGAGCGCTAGCGAAGCTAACGCTAGCGAAGCTAACGCTAGCGAATTTTCGGATCTAAGTGAATTTTCCCCTATAACTCACACACAGGTTTTGTCAGTGGTTTTCACACACAGTTGCCCTTACACACACACATTCAGAATAGGCCTTGGCATGGTCCATTATATGAAGGGGTGCGGACGATAAGATGTATGCCTTTTATAAGTTTATTGCACTTCTTAATGGTAATTTTAAGAAATATGTTCATATAAAATAGAACAAAACAATATGTATATACATATGGCAGGATAATATTTATTATGAAGTAAAAAAGAAAGCAAGTGCCTGCCCTTGCCCCATCTGTGGACACCCATGGTCACTGACCCTGGCAGCCAAATGTCAGCAATCTGATACCTTTATAAAAGCAATCAGCCTTGTAGTGTTCCCTGTATAACTCAGCCCGTGGGCTTATGTTTTTATAAGCTCATAGAACTCCTTAGTGACTAATATCCTTATACCTGTAGTTTAAAACAGGAGGTACTGTACATACAAATGAAACATTGGGGCTCCTTGAACTTATATTGAACAGAATTAAATAATGTTTTTCAGGGTTGTGGAAATGCCGAGGCCTCTATTAGTTGTACCATTTTAACCCCCCTGATGTCTGTTCTGGGCTGCAGGGAAGAACAACAAATACCCCCCTTTCGGATTACCCCATTAAATAACTCAGAGGCCAATTTGTCGATGAAGGTTGGTCACAGCTTTTATTATCACGTTTTATTCAGTGATCCTTGCACACTTGTAAACACATATTTCTATAACCGGCTTTACCCCTTATTAATAAACATTTTCCAGAAAAAACAAAACACCAATGCCGGCCATTGCAAGAGCAATGTGAGAATAATTCTTTAACCATATAATAATAAGGCAAGTATCAAAACAATAATACATTAAGGGACAGATTTATCAAGTGAAAAAACTGAGAAATTCAACCATTTAAATTTTTTAGAAGTGTTTTTTTTCCGAAAATGGACAGTTTTTGATAGAATAGGTCCATTTTCGATTGAATTAAAATAGTAATAGTCGGTTTGAACAATTTCCTCCAATAAAAAAATTGGATTTTTCAAACACTCCTTAAAGGTTATAAGAGGTTCCCCATAGACTAGAACATCAATTCAGCAGGTTTAAGGTGGCGAAGGGTTGAATTTGAGTTTTTTTAAAGAGACAGTACTTCGATTTTCGAATGGTCGCATTATTAAATTCAAATCAAATTTTTTCAATTGAATCGGATTTTGGCCTGATCGAAGGTCGAAATACCCAAAAAGGACTTTTTCTAATTGAATTTTCACTTCAACCCTTGATAAATCTGCCCCTAACAGTGTAACATAATGTGCATCCACAGTTCTTAGGACATTACTCGCGGGGTTTGTGGGCAGGCTGCTGCTGTCCCCGTGCTTCCCTGCTTGGCGCTTGTTGCCTAAGGAGTGGGGGCAGGAAGTTATGCTGTGCTCCCCTATGTCCCTTGCTCAGCCCAAGCTGCGTCAGGTGATGACGTCAGCCCATGTGCGACAATGCAAGGGGGGGAGAAAAGATAAGGCTGCTGCCCAGGGGTGATCCCAAGCACTTCGATGCCTAAGGTGGCTTTGAATTTGCCACGCCCCCTTCCCCGCGGCGCTCACTTTCCAGCGCCGGACAGGGTTGGGGGGGGGGAGTTCACGGCGCTGCACTTCTGGGTTAAAAACCAGGAATTCGGCTCTTAGTTACCAGGAGCGGCATTTTTGCCACTCCTGGTAACCAGGGGGGCGCTAACGCCTGAGGCAAGTGCCTCAACTCGCCTCATTGGCAGAGTGCCCCTACTGCTGCCTGTCTCCCTGCAGTCCTGGCACACCTCACTAGGCACTGCGCCACTGCAGACAATTTAATATGAGTTACAAAAACGCAGCTAAATCCAGCACATGTTTCCATTTCATGTCTGAGTTGTGACCAGAACAGCAGCACAGTTTCAAACCACTTTGGCTTTTGCTCCAGCTGCTTGAGAAAAGTTCTAAGAGGCCTGAAATGTCATCGGTCACAGCCCCTTTCTTCAAATACTACCACTGGCACTAACATAGGCAGCAGTAACGTAAACCAGAGGGGGGCGGGCCATGCAGCAGGATGCGCAGCCGCCCCCCTGCCCCCCTCCATATTCAATTGTTTGCCCGGAAATCAGGCAAAATGGCGGTGCATAGGGTTGCCACCTTTTCTGGAAAAAAATACCGGCCTGCCTATATATTTAGCTTCTTTCCAAATAATAACATTGGCTGGTAAAATACCGGCCAGGTGGCAACCTTAGCTGTGTGCGAGCTGCTGGGGGGGCCCTGTGGGGGTGTGGGCCCTGTCCTATCGCACCCCCTGTTCCCCTGGTAGTTCTGCCACTGATGGGAAGATAGTCAGGGTAGTGTCTATGGAAAACTTTGATTGGTAGCAACAGGCCCGGATTGGCAATCTGTGGGTTCTAGCAAATGCCCAATGGGCTGCTTGCTTTAAAATGTAAATGGACTGCTCACCTAAAAATGCAGATTAGGTCTGTCTTTAATATGTAAATGAGCTAATCACTTTAGAAATGTAAATGAGCTGTCCATAATAGCCAGCCGCAGTTAAGACGATGAGGCTGGGTTGTGGCCCCATGCCTGGGAGCTAGACCAGGAGGGTCTAGAGCTCTGGATTTTCCAAACTGGACTGTGTGTGTGCACTATAAACAGTGCTGTGAGCTCTAGTTCAGCAAGGTATCAAGAAAGTGGATGCTCGGCTAGAAGAGCTTGGAGCCTATGAGGATGTCATCACTTGGATGCCTGCTTCAGCTCTATGTGCTGCTGCCAGCTCTGTGTGAGCCCCAGGTGAATCTGCCTGGGAAGGGTAAAGGAAGAGGATCTGTTGTGTGCCTGCCACGTGGGATGGAAAGGTATTTGGACAGTAGCACTACCTGGGACCAAGTGTACTCATTGGGGATAAGGGACTGAGACTTTGTATCTGCCAATGGAGCAGTGCAGGACTTTACCTGGTAGGGAAGTACCAGTACTGGACTGGTCAAATGTAGAGTAGGCTCTCGCACACCCTCAATCAATTACTCAAATAATGTCTGGTGCTTAGGGATAGCGTTCCGGCAACCTCAAACACACTGCAAGGTAAGAAAATCCACCGGCACACAGATCTATGGAAAGCAAGGAATGCCTTGCACGTTTAATGCAGTATTGCAGTGCAATGTTTCGGGGTGATCCCCTTTATCAAGCGAAACGTTGCACTGCGATACTGTATTAAACGTCAAGGCATCCCTTGCTTTCCATAGATCTGTGTGCCGGTGGATTTTCTTACCTTCCAGTACTGGATTGGCACAGGATCACCAGGGTAGTGGGTCATGCTATTTGAAATATAATAGTGATATAAATAGTTACCCTTTAATCTGACTTTCTTTTACTTAAAGTTGATGTTGTTAAATACCAGGAGGCACAGTGCCCCCTGGTGTCATATTTTTACACATAGAAAATACTTTTTTTTATCTTCATTTATCTTCCTGGGTTAATTATCTCCAAATGTATCAATTCTCATAACATTCAATAGCTTATCTTAAATGTATCCAGCACTGGTAAGATTATACAATTGTCATAGTGTATCTATATATCTTCTGGATTCGTTTTCTTCAAAATGAATCCATTTGTTAGTGTAACATTAAATGACT
Organism: Xenopus borealis; assembly: GCA_024363595.1. Taxonomy (NCBI): domain Eukaryota; kingdom Metazoa; phylum Chordata; class Amphibia; order Anura; family Pipidae; genus Xenopus; species Xenopus borealis. The sequence goes on from CM044432.1 coordinate 177,459,311, forward strand.
TATCTTAAGGATATCCAGTACCGAATACAGTCCCCGGGAAGAGAGAAAAAATGTCCATGTAACAACCTATAAAAATAAAATCATTTCAAAATTAAAAAACTACTTAAATAAAAATGGATTCAAGTCATATTCATGATTCAGTCCATTTGGGGATAGGGACCCTAATCTCCTTATCCACTGCGCTTCTCTGCATAGTAATTCCTTGTTACTTTTTCCCCCACGTCTCCTTCTAGATACTGAATCTAAAGCTGGCCATAGACGCAAAGATCCGATCGTAAGATGATTCCAACGATCGGATCTTTGCATCTCCCGACCTGTCACTAACCTTCAGATCAACTAAAGTAGTAAAAAGCACAGACAGCTGACGTTCTGCCCCTGACAAGGATCGTGCGAAAGTTGTACGATTAAAAACCTAGTGACGGTCTCGCCAGCTGACAAAAATTTTCTAACCTGGCCGATCGAACAAACGACCGATCGGCATGGCACGACAAATGTCGGAACACTCCACACACGATCCGAAAATCGTACGAATCGAGGATTCGTACGATCGGATCGTTGCGTCTATGGCCAGCTTAAGACTTGAAACCTCAACTGACTTATACTGTGACCATTATCATTAAAGTGTTTAGCAACCGGTTGATTTAATTTATTCCTAATAGCTGATTATGTTCAGTAAGTCTATCTCTCATGCAGTGGATTGTTTTCCCCACATATATTTCCCCACAGGGGCACTTAATACTGTACACCAGGGGTGCCCAGACTTTGTTACCTTGGGATCTACTCTCCACACCTGGCCCCATCAGGAGATCTACTGCGATAAAAATAGTGGGACGTCTACAGTACGGCACAAGAACAAGTATCCCAAGGCGGGGGTGTGTGTGTGTGTATGTATGTGTATGTATGTATGTGTGTGTGTATGTATTTGTGTGTGTGTATGAATTTGTGAGTATGTATGTATTTGTATGTATGTATGTATGTGTGTGTGTGTATGTATTTGTATGTATGTATGTATGTATGTATGTATGTGTGTGTGTATGCATGTATTTGTATGTGTGTGTGTGTATGTATTTGTATGTATGTATGTATGTATGTATGTGTGTGTGTATGTATGTATTTGTATGTATGTATGTGTGTGTGTATGTATTTGTGTGTGTGTATTTGTGTATGTGCGTGTGTATGTGTGTGTATGTATGTATTTGTATGTATGTATGTATTTGTATGTATGTATGTATTTGTATGTATGTATGTATTTGTATGTATTTGTATGTATTTGTATGTATTTGTATGTATGTATGTATGTATGTATGTGTGTGTGTATGTATTTGTGTGTGTGTATGTATTTGTGTATGTGCGTGTGTATATGTGTGTGTGTGTGTGTATGTGTGTGTATGTATGTATTTGTATGTATGTATGTATGTATGTATGTGTGTGTATGTATGTTTTGTATGTATGTTTGTATGTATGTGTGTGTGTATGTATTTGTGTATGTGCATGTGTATATGTGTGTGTGTGTTTATGTATATGTGTGTATGTGTGTGTATGTATGTATTTGTGTGTATGTATGTATGTATGTGTATGTATGTATTTGTATGTATGTATGTATGTGTGTGTATGTATGTATGTTTTGTATGTATGTATGTTTGTATGTGTGTGTGTATGTATTTGTGTATGTATTTGTGTATGTATTTGTGTATGTGCGTGTGTGTATATGTATATGTATTTATGTGTGTGTATGTATGTATG
>CM044432.1:177474754-177492330 GCA_024363595.1 Xenopus borealis
GCTTCAGAGAGTCCAGAAAAGTCTAAGGCCCCCTTTACTAAAGACAGCCCTGGCCTGCACTAGTAAAAATGACCATAAATCAGATTATTAGAAAAATCAATTATAGTTTATACAGGCCATTTAATTGTACTTTTTTTTTTATAATACAGGTCATATTTTTTGCTTTTAGAAAGAGATTCCAGACAGTTGGGATCCTCTCTGCATGTCTGGCCTGAAACTAACAGCACACCCAAACAATCCCACACAGCTCTACATGGATACTATATAAAGCACTAGTCTATGGCTGCTGAAAACTACTCCCCTGGTATTTCCCACAATATCCAGAATGGCATGTTTCAATGAGAGAAGTCTTTGTAGTCATTGGGGCCCATTTACTAAATTTGTGTGAAGGATTTGAAATTCGATCGAATGCCGATCGTACGATTTTATTGAATATTTGAAATATGCAAATTTGGCCACTTCGATCATCGAATCTGCAAAATTAGATTGTATCAAATAGATTGAATGATCGATCATTCGATCATTCGAACATTTGATGATCGAAGTACTTCCCCTTTAAAATTTTCTTCGACTGCCTACTTCGCCAGATTGAACTTACTGAATTGCAATAGAAGCCTATGGGAACCCCACCCCATAGGCTTCTTTTCTAAGTTTTATGTTCGAATACCAATCGTACGATCGAACGCTTCTATCGTTTAATTAGTACAATTTTTTCGAACAATCAATCTTTTTTTTAAAGATTAGCGGCCAAAAACCATCGAATTTTACTACGATTTTATCGAATTTTCATTCGAAAATCGTAGAAGGGTCGAATTCAAGAATTCGACCCTTAATTAATCTGCCCCATTGTGTCAGTTTTGTCAATTTCGTATGAATGAATGTTAAAAAATTTTTGTTATGTTTTCAAATGCTAACACGTTATCATTATGACAATGCTAATGTTTTCATGACAAATGGACATTAGTCTCATCATAATTTTAGTTATTTTTTGAGCAGATGCAGTAACGGACAACCTGCGGGATTAGAAAGCACTATAACATCCAAATTAAATGAAAGAAATGTTTTTCTGATGCTTTTGTTGTCCTTCAACTGTTATCAAACAGGAAAGGTTTCAATATAAAGCTTTTTCCTGGCTTCTGTTAGTGGTATACTTTACTTAGAAGAAGGCATAATTGCAAGGTGTGTCATTGTCCATTTTTATGTGCAAATATCAGTGACAACAGTGGTTTTGTCTCACTATTCTTTAAAGATGAAATGTAAACTCACACCTTGACCACTCACTTATTTATCAGTATTTAGTAGAATTTGGGGTTTCCAGGAACTGATCTGTTCACACTGTGGTTCACCTGACTTGCACAATGAAGGTATAAAGGCATTACAACATGCCACGTGACCTACGCAAGAAGCACAATGTGCTCATTTTCTGTTTTAGATTTTACTGGATATCAAACAGTGATCAATGGGATAAAACAAAAAAATTATATACCCCAATTATTAAATATGAGAATATTAGAAGCCACAAGGAGTTCCTTTATAGAGTCCTGCAGTGGGTTGGGTACCCAAAAAAACCTGCGGGTTGTGGGTAGAAGTTCTGGGTGCAGTTATAGACGCGGGTCGGTAGTTCTGCGGGTTTGTGGGTTGCGGGTTGGCCCGCGGGTCTTCTCAACAGCGATTTTTACTCTTTTTTTCTGATCACGCCTACTTCAGAAGATGTCACTTCTGGTTTACAATGGCAGCAGTTCCTAATTCTTGATGGTCAGTTGGTCGCGGATTGGGTTATGGATAAGGTACTTGTGGGTCGGGTCAGGTAGTGGGTCCAAGCGGGTTATAATGCGGATTGCGGGTGCGGGTTGTAGATTCCAGGTATGGGTCAGCTACGGGTTCCAAAAAATGGACCCACGCAGGACTCTATTCCTTGACTCTATAAACCACAATGCTGAAGGCTGAGTGCTTTTATACAGAACATAGAACTCATAAGAAACTTTATCACATTTCATTTAAGTAGTCTTATATATAACAGGGGATAAATTCTTCTGTATAAGACACAAGTTTTTCTTTTATTCATGTGATACAAGTGACATCACTATGAAAACATCACTAAGAATCTTTATAAAGAAATATTTTACAGTATATGCATGACAAATGTGTAATAAATAACTATTATTATTATAACTTACTTTTTCGACACTTCGGGAATTCAGCTTTGGCTTCTTTCGTGACTTCCGGTCTTTTTGCGGCTTCAGGGACACAGCTTTGGCTGAGACTTCTGCAGTTCGGGACTATAGCAGATGCGGGACGGCCTCGGCGCTGTCATGGGACGGCCAGTAGTAATGTGTGGCCCAGCAGATAAACTCTGCATAAAATCTTCAGGCCACCAGCGGTTCCTGGTCAAGCTCTTCTCCTGCTCTCCCCGCGACCTAGCACTTTTGGCGCCGAAATGTATAGACTTTTGTGACGTCACTGCGGGGTGGGTGTAGGTCTATAATAGGGGGTCAGCAGCGTGCCGGGTACCGATTGGGAGGGGGCAGGTTAAGGGAGGATTGCACATCACTAGGGCCCGGCTATTTTGAAAAGTGCAGCACAGTGATGATGTCATAAAAAGAAATCTATGGAAATTATTAGAAGGAAATTTCCCTTAATGACCATATATTGCCCACAAGCTTCCAACTGGACAGCCCAAGTCTACAGTATATGAGGGTAAGCAAAAGAGAAGTCATGGTACTTGCTTAGTAACACAGGTTCAACTTTATCCAAATACATTATCTCATCAGCCAAAGTTAATTACTCGTTGCTTGCTGTGGATTACTGCACTGGAGAGGAATTAAACTATGCTGGTTAATAGTCACAGAAAAAGACTTTGCTGTAATCCATATTCCATGTGTTACCATTTTTTGTTTGCTTCCATGAACATCGGTGATGAAAGCATTATGGGAGGGGTAAATAGATTTTGAGCAGGAATTCCAGGAATTCAAGCAAAGCCTAAAATAGAATAAGGGTAGAAATGCTGTATTTTGTATACTAAACATAAACATGAACTTACTGCACCACAAGCCTAATCAAACAAATGATTTATGCTTTCAAAGCTGGCCAGAGGGGGCTTTGCAAGACCAAGACTGTGCACATGCTCAGTGTGATCTGGGCTGCTTATGGATCATCATAAATTATCAAAACAGCACAAGACAGATACAGCAAGACTGATTAATAATCAGAATATACAGACTGCACTGGGTCCTGTGTTGTCATGTAATCTAATGTGGATTTTATAGTTTGTGTATTGTTTAATACAAACTTTCTCCAACTCTGCAGAACCAGTGGCTGCCGCAAAATAATCCTCCAAATAGAATCCCAGTTTATCTGTTTTAATCTGGCTCCATGATCTTTGTCCCTGCAGCTGGAGTTGGAAACATTAAAGGGGACGTAAAGGCAAAAATAAAATTTAATATAATTCTCTACACAGTCGCCGACTGCAAGCTGCTGGAGTTCTTCATGGCTGGGAAGTTAGGCCAGCAGTTAGGGACTGTCTGACAATTCCTATAAACAGCACTAAAGGAAGGGAGAATTTCACTGCTTACAGTCCGATTTCTTAGAAAAACGGTACATATTTTTTAATTGAAGTATATTGGAGATAGATTTCTTTTTCATTAAAGAATGTAAAAATGGGATTTTATTTTTTTGCATTTCCTTTCCCTTTAATAAAAACAAATGACAGATAAGGTTACAGAGTCTCCCAGTAAAACATGGTTATGCCAGGACAGGTTGTGCTACAATAATTTGCCATCAGGTAAAGGGCATTGTGTAGTACAGGTATTGAACCTGTTATCCAGAATTCTCAGGATCTGGGGTTTTCTGGATAAGGATCTTTCCATAATTCGGATAACCATACTAAAAATAATTTAAATATTAATTTAACCCAATAGGATTGTTTTGTTACATACTTCTTACCTGGGATACAGTACATGGTATTGTTTTCTCATTACAGAGAAAAGGAAATAATTTTCAAATATTTGAATTATTTGATTAAAATGGAGTCTACGGGAGACAGCCTTCCATAATTTGGAAATTTTCTGGATAACGTACCTCATACTGGTACTGAGTCTTTTGGGGACCTTGGAACACATTGACATGTTTCTGAAACCAGACATCATAATCTACATACAGTTATTACACTTTTTATTTAGCTTATTTCACGAGTTGCATAGGAACATTTGGTCAGTAAACACAGAGCTGCTTTGCTGTCTTTCCTTTCAAGTATATTAAGACAGACAGGTCTTTCCTACCCACAATTGCACAGAAAACCGCAAGTAGCAGCACATTGTCGTATGACTTCTGAGAAATCAAACAAACCACATTGCCTGAATGGCCCTATATAAATACAGCAGCACCGGATCAAACCAACCTGCTGAAGCCCCAAACATCTCCAAGAATGGGACTTTTCAGCTGCTGCCTGCTCTTTAGCATTCTTCTTCTCATACAGATCAATGGAAGTAAGTTCTTGTCCTTTAATTACAGTACCCTGCCAAGCTTAACAGATACAATGTACTGAATTAATTCTTATGTAGGACTCTATCCATGATAATTTTATAAGAAAGAATCTTCTAATTCTATAATGGGTTTATTTTATTTTAAACATATTAAAATCTGTGTTGACTCCATATGAATAGCCTGACGCGTCATGCTTACCCAGTCTATGAATAAGTACTGGGTAAGCATTAAACGCGTTAGGCTATTCATATGGGGTCAATATCGATCTTAATGTGTTTGGAATAATAAATACTTTAAGACTCACAATAGTTGTATTTTGGTATATTTATTACCCATTTTAAAGGGTAAAACTGCTTTCAACGTTACATTAACTTTTAGTATGTTATAGAATTACTAATTCTAAGCAAATTTTCAACTGGCCTTTGTTATTTCTTATTTTTATAGTTTTTTATTTATTTGCCTTTTTCTTCTGACTCTTTCCAGCTTTCAAATGGGGGTCAATGACCCCCATTTAAAGAACAAATAGTCTGCAAGGCTACATTGTTATTGCTACTCTTTTATTACTCATTTTTCAATTCAGGCCTCTCCTACTCATATTCCAGTCCCTTATTCAAATAAATGCATGATTGATAGGGAGATTTGAACCTTAGCAACCAGGTTGCTGATATTGAAATTCCCTTTAAAGGGAAATAGGTCAGAATAGCTGACATTACTCTCCTGATGCTGCACTTGATTGGTCTATCACAAATGTTTATATTCTCAATAACTGGATGTACCCATCCCTGATGTATATACTGTCATAGTTTGAATGCTCTGTGTATAACCTTAGAAATAAATGATTATAATAAAAAGAATAAGCAAAGTAGATCATGCAACATCATTGCTAATATATTATCCTTGAAGGAGAACTAACCCCTAAAAATGAATACATACTGAGCTTATTGCACCAGCCTAAAGTTTCAGCTTGTCAATAGCAGCAATGATCCAGGACTTCAAACTTGTCACAGGGGGTCACCATCTTGGAAAGTGTCTGTGACACTCACATGCTCAGTGGGCTCTGAGCAGCTGTTGGGAAGCTAAGCTTAGGGGTCATCACTAATTATCCAGCAGAAAATTAGGTTGGTCTGTAATATAAGCTGATGCTATAGGGCTGATTATTAAATTATGATGCTAATTGTACTGGTTTATGTGCTGCCATGTAGTAATTATCTGTATGAATGACTAATCAGCCTTATATTGTGACTATATTCTATGTGTACTGTATATTGTGAGTGGGTCCCTAAGCTCAGTAAGTGACAGCAGCACAGAGCATGTGAATCAGTGAATCAGTAGAAAAGAAGATGGGGAGCTACTGGGGCATCTACTGGGGAGACACAGATCTTTACTGCTAAAGGGCTGTGGTTGCTGCGGGCTGGTACACAAGCACAAAACATAATGTACAACATTTCTAGCTACTTCTTTAGTTTAAGTTTCCTTGTCCTTTAATTCTGTGTATAGATATCTGCATGGATATTATCAATGGCAATGAGGCAGCTCCACATTCCAGACCGTACATGGCATTTATAAATAATGACGCTGGCTACTCTTGTGGAGGGACACTCATTAAACCAAACTGGGTGCTAACTGCAGCTCACTGCATTGTGTAAGTACATCTCCAGGTGAAAATGGATTTGCTACAGGTCTAGTCATCTGTAACAACCAATCTGCATGTAGCATTTAATGGGCACTTATTTAATGGGCTATCATATATGGGGGAGTGTTATGAACTAATAACTCATGGCAATTAGAAGGCACCTCTTTCAAGGCAAACAGTTCATTGGCTGCTTTGACTTGCAAGAAGTAAAGTTTGCAAGATCAGATCAGGTTCAAAAAAATTTTTTATTTTGTTTTATGGCACACATACATATGGCACGGTTTACCATGACCCTGGATACACACAGACATGTGGCATAAATATAATGCTCCTTTATTTACAAATAATATTCTCATAAATCATTGCATAGAACAGGGTGCACCGATGAAAGGAAGGGGTGCACCCTTTGCGCAACAAACCAGCACATGCAACTAAATTGCACCAAATATGAATCATATGCTAACACCATTCAGAAGCTGATTTGTGCCCACACCAGTAGTTTGTATATAATTCATACGCACACTGGTTAGTGGACATGCACAACCAATGCTGGAATTTTAGGCATTTCATTGTAGGCATAAAAGTTAGTTTGAGTCCATTTCTTTTTTTTGTGTTGCGCATGGTACTTGTGTTAGTAAAGTCATGTATTCTATATGAGTACTTTGTTCTTTTCAGTAACAACTCCAAGGTTATACTTGGGGCTCATAACTGGAAAAATAGAGAAAATGAGCAGCAGAGATTTAGCATTGCCAGAGCAGTCCCACACCCATGCTTCGATTCCAAGCAAAAGATCCATGACATTCAGCTTCTACAGGTAAGGACAATTCTCATATTTTTATATGATTCATTTTAACATTGAACCCAAATATCAATGCCATCTATGCATCATAAAGTAAAAACATATAATTAGCAGTCAGAGCTCGCAAATCAAAATTGAGTAGTTTTCTTAATTCAGAGATGAGCTGTGAGTTAGTAATTGACAGATAGATAGTGACTAGGGTTTCATTTCGGAAAACCTTGGATGCATGTGCAAAAGAACTAAGAGGTGCAAGATCAAATAGTTTAGAGCTTATTCAATAAGAACAGGGTCTTTCTGCACAGCCAGTCAAACTAAAAACCTGGTGCAAAATTCAGTGTTGGCCCATGATAAACTGGACATCTGAATGGTACACATGTAATGGAATGGGGCTAGAAGGGGGGATATCAACCCCCCCCAGAGCAACGTTGTATTCTTGGAGAAGCAAACATCCATGCCATCCATCTAGGGTGCAGATACCTTTGTCCATAGGTGCTGACAGAAGGGCAGACATGGAGCATTGCAGCCAGCCCTTAGTTTATTAAAAAAAACTATACTATCATTCAAAAGATTTTATTGAAAGAATAGTGTATAAGGACTTTCTGCTGTGATATCATTCTGATCTTCTCAAACTTGGTATGTTGTGAACGCCTAAGAAATATAGATATTTTTTAGCCCTCTAATATAATCATAGTGAAAATAAGCGCAATTATTATATGATTAAAACAATATTGCTGTGTAACCAAACATTAGTGAATCACATCGAATGTGAAAGTAGAGTCCTAGGCTCAATGTGAAACCCGCATACATCAAAGTAGGAGATTTAGTATTTTTAGATTGCCAACACATTTCACAGCAATGAACAATATATGTGTTTACACAAAAGAACAGAATACATATATAGCGACCAGAAACTCATACAAAAGGGGAAGAAGGCTCTCCCCTAAGAGCTTACAATCTAAATGGAGAAGGGACTGAGAAATAAGCAGGTGAGAGATGTAGCATATAGTATTGCATTTGGTGGCTAAACAGAATGAGGGAAGGCTTCTCTAAATAAGTGTGGTTTAAGGGATCTTTTGAAAGCAGAAAGTTTGGGAGAAAGTGAGGTAAGCGCTACGCTACTTAATATGTTGGCCCTTTTAAAATGTATGTTAATTATAATAATAATAATTATTATTATCATAATAATAATAACAATAATAAGAATAATAATGTATCTTTAATGGTTATGACTGATATTTTCAAAAGGACCTTGCATTCCTCCTTCCATTGACTTTCCTGAAGTGATTCTGTCATGCTTTTTATGGTATAGTTTTTATTATTAAGTTACATTGGGGGATCGAAGGAAGGAAGCCCCCCATAGGCTTCTGAGACTAAGTCCTGCTCGAATACCATACATTTTTCGGAGGCTCGAAGGAAATCGAGCGATCGGTATCCGATTGTACGAATTCATCGAGAAATCGAATATCGAGCAAAATGATAGCCTAAAAAAATTCGATAAGCATTCGATGGTCGAGCTAATTTTGGCGAATAATAGCAAATTTGCCCCTAGGTGAGAGATGGGTGTCAGGGAACTTATATCCTGTTACATTCCCATTGTTCTGTTGATAGACTGCTGATGGGCTGCTGGGGGAGAGGGGATGATATAATTCCAATTTAAGTGTAGCAGTCAGGGCCGTATTTATATATAGGCACCCGAGGGCCTGTGTCTAGGGCAGCAGAATTGCGGGGGCGGCCTTAACTAGTGCTGCGTTTTTAAAAAAAAAATTTATTCCCTCACCCCCTGCCACGGATTTCCTATTGAAATCTGGTGACGGAGCTGGGGGTAGGGGTAGAGGGTCCGAGTCAGTGCGGAAGTAACGTCACTTCCACAATGGGGGAAAACTTGGTGAGCGGAAGTGACGTATCGTGCACGGTGCGCTGAGGTCACTTCCGCAATGGGGCCAAACTTGATGAGCGACATAGGGGGCATATTTAGGTCTGATGCCTAGGGCAGCATCTGACATAAATACAACCCTGGTAGCAGTAATGGCAGGGGCACACAAAGCTACTGGGGGGGATTGTAAATCGCATGTGGGATGGCACTGGGATTGCTTAGTTTTCCGAAGTCGTTGCAAGTTGCCTCACAAGGAAACTTTGGGTGACTTCGGAAACCGAAGTGCTCCGAGTGCCATCCCGCCGGTGAATTACACTCTAGCTTGCTGGGAGGCAGTTTGGGGAGATTAGTCATTCGAAGAAGAAGCTATTTGTTGCTGGGCGACTGATCTCCCCATGTAACCTCGTGTTCCCTGGCCCTAAAGGGAGACAAGTTTATCAAAGCATGAGTCACATTACTGAGGGCATCTGGGAAACTGACAACACATCTAGCCCCAAGTCAGATTTCAACATTAAATATTAAAAAAAAATCTGTTTTCTCTTTTAAAAAATGGATTTTAATGCAGGATTCTGCTGAAGGAGTTCTATTAACTGATGTATTTTTTTGGAAAAAAAAATGTTTTCCCATGACAGAATCCCTTTAACCATTTTTTTAACTCACAGTACAGTTCAGTGTAAATATTAAAACTGGGTAAATAGATAGGCTGTGCAAAATAAAAAAATGTTTCTAATATAGTTAGTTATCCAAAAAAGGCTGGAGTGACTTTATGTGTAACATAATAGCCAGAACACTAATTCCTGCTTTTCAGCTCTCTAACCCTGAGTTAGTCAGTGACTTGAAGGGGGGCCACATGGGACATAACTGTTCAGTGAATTTGCAATTGATCCTCAGCATTCAGCTCAGATTCAAAAGCAACAGTTATGACCCATGTGTCTTTGATTGGTAACCAATCAATGGAAACCAAGAGAGCTGGAAGAATTCTGGCTAATATGTTAGACATCCAGTCACTCTATTTGCCCATTTTTTATTTTAATACTGAACAATACCTTTAACAGCCATTGTTGGATTCTAAAAAGAAACCAGAAATATTGTCACCTGATTTGTCTCTGTAACCAAAAACCAGACTTGAACACTAAGCAGAAGTATTTCTATTCTACAGCTCAAAGGAGTAGCAAAGTTCAACAAATTTGTCTCAGTACTTATCCTGCCAACCAAAGACGAAGATGTGAAGCCTGGGAGTATTTGTAGCACTGCAGGCTGGGGAGTCACTAAAGTTAAAGGCAAAGCGTCCGATGTCCTCCGGGAAGCTAATGTCACTGTTGTAGGCCGAGACAAATGCAGCAAAATCTATAAGAAGTTTCCAAATACTGAAATAACCACCAACATGTTATGTGCAGGCCCAGCTAAAAAGCGAAATGACGATACCTGTCAGGTAAGACATTCTTCAACTGCAAGAGGTCAACTTTGTTTCATATCCCATCCCTAAAAACTTTAAACTGTACATAAATATCACACACTGAGGGGCAGATCTATCAAGGGTCGACTTTAGAGTTTATAGGAGTTTGTAAAAACTCCCATAAACTTGAAATTCCAAAAAAAAAGATCAATTGAAATTTATTTAAAAATTTAATTTTTTTAAATTCGGATGAATAGGATAGACCTACTAACTTGAATCAAATTCGATTAAATTCAATTCGAGTTTTTTTCACAAAAAATAAAAAATTTTTTTAAAAATCCACAAGTCCACCAAACAACTCCAAATTTATTGTAGGAGGTCCCCCATAGGCTAAAACAACAATTTGGCAGGTTTTAGATGGCGAATAGTCAAACTTGAATTCTTAACAAGGGACAGTACATGATAAATTTCAAAATTTAAATTTTGAATTTTTTTAAACTTCTAATAAAATTTGGACTATTCCCTAGTCGAATTACACTAATATAAATTTGAAATTTTCAAGTAGACACTTGACAAATCTGCCCCTAAGGGGCATCTTTATACATATATTATCATTTGAACACCAGATATAAAGGTATAATTAGGGGCAGATTTATCAAGGGTTGGAGTGAAAATTTGAATTTCAAATTCGAATTTATATTTAAAATGTTTTACTTTTTTTTTAAGGCCAAAAGTGTCAAATTCGACTAGGGAGCTATCCAAATTAGATTTCAAATTCGATTTTTGAGATTTATCATACTCTGGCCCTTTAAGAACTCGTATTCGACTATTTGCAGCCTAAAACCTGTCGAATTGCTGTATGTCAATGGGAGAGGGAATTTGGTGATGTTTGCAGCCTTTCTGACGATTAGTTGTTTTGCAGAGTTTTTGTGTACTATTCAGTTACATTGAGAAGGAAAAACAACAGCCTGCCAGAAAGCAGTTCCCTCCTTAAGTGCTGGCACAAGTCACATGACCAGGGACAGCTGGAAAACTAACAAAATGTCTAGCTCTATGTCAGATTTCAATATTAAATATAAAAAAAGAAGTCTACTGGAGCAGCACAGGAGTATGGAAAGTCAAAAGCCTTATTATTTATAATCTTAAATAAATGTATCTCTCATTTTTATAGGGTGATTCTGGAGGACCACTGGTTTGTGATAAAAGATTCAGTGCAATTGTTTCGTTTGGAAAAACGTGTGGCAATCCTAAATACCCTGGTGTTTACACACGCCTGACAGCAAAATACCTGAAGTGGATAAGGGATATAACAGGAGGGGCTGATTGGTAATATATGGAAATCAAAATCAACTCAAGTTTATATGCTGGATGGAATATACTATGAAGAGGCAGATATATTGAAGTTCCTTCTGGATTCTGGCGCTGCTTATTAGAACTTGTTAAAAGCATTGTTACTCCTCAAAAAAATGGCATTTCATAAACAATCCTGTGGGTTATTAGGGTTATAGTTGTTAGTTAATGAATGCATTTTTCTCATATATTTGAATTAGTGTTGTTATTATTATTATTATTATTATTATTATTAATAAAATGATTTGTTTTCAGCATTATGTAAAAATATTTTTTTCTGTGATTTCAAAGGAATGTTTTATAATAAATGTACATGCACAGTAACTGTGTTGTTCCTTTCTCATACAATTTTCGACTTGAGGATTTTGCTCTTGGCAATGTGCATCGTTATAAGCAAAATCAAAGTAAGCTTGGGAAGAGGGGCAAGCTGCGGGGGGTGCAACTGGTGCTACTGTGAGAAATAGTGATGGCAAATTCCTGTGATTCACCTCTGGTGAAATTTCGCTGGCGTCTTGTTTTGGATGCGCTCGTCTGTTTTTGGACAGTGTCCAAAACGAGACGCCGATTTGCCCATCACCGGTGAGGGACAGTGGGGTAACTAGAGTGCCCCGGTCCCCCCCTGCAAAAAATTCTTCAGAGGGGGACAGCGCACTCCAATCCCCATCCTCCCGCCCACTTTCCATCCCACCTCCACCTCGCCCATGAACCGCCTCCACCCCACCCACATCCAGCCTCCACCTGACTCCACCCACACCTGCCAGACTTGCATCCCCCTTCCTCACTGGAAAAAGAGAGAGGCTGGGGAGGAGGCTTGTTACTAGTTATAGAGGAAGCAGATCCCACAATCCAGGCCCCCTGTGACTGTGGGGTCGTCTGCTTCCTCTATAGTTACTCCACTGATGATGGATGTAGTGGGATGCCCTGAGAAAGAAACCCCAGTGGGCCCAAGACCCCCAATCCAATGCTGGCTGATTTTAAGTTTTCTCTCATTTTACACTGTTTTTTTTGTCCTACCAATATATATAGAGTATACTGTATATAGCATAATGTATTTTACACTGATTTTACACTTTTTTGGATTTTTTTCATGTCCCTTGAAAATGATATAATAGGGTGTTACAAGTTGGCGCTATAGAAATACATGTTAATAATAATAATAATAATAATTTCCTGATATTTAAATAGTAACAAAACATTTCCACAGCACTCTACATAGATAATACATCATTCACTTCAGCCCCTGCCCCAATGGTGCCTACAGTCTAAGTCAGGGCTGGAACTAGGGGAAGGCAGAAGAGGCAGCTGCCTAAGGCGCAATAATAAGAAGGGGGGGGGCGATGGGCAGCTACCTCTAAAATTGTCTTCTGCCTACCCCTAGTCCACACCTCTCAGTTGTACTCTCCTTCCTTCCCTCCTGACACCCTCCCCTCCATCACTCTCCCATTGGTCTCTCTCCCCTCCTCTCCGTGGCTCTCCCCTCCGTCCCTACACGCATGTGCTCAGGGGGGGGCTTGCCAGCCAGGTTGCCTAGGGCGCCCGGCTGGCCTGGCCCGGCCCTGGTCTAAGTGGTCCCTATCACTTGCAACACTATCTGCTATTATGCTGGTATTCTATTAAAGGTGTTGTTAATCTTTAAATTAATATTTAGTATTATGTAGAGTACTATATTGTGAGACAATATATATATATAATATATATATATATATATATATATATATGCAATTGGTTTTCATTTTTTATTATTTGTGTATCAGTTATTTAGCTTTTTATTCAGCCCCTCTATAGTTTGCAGATTCAACAATCTGGTTCCTAGGGTCCAAATTATGCCAGCAACTAAGTATTGATATGAATAAGAGACTGGAATATGAACAGGAGAGGTCTGAAAAGTAAGATAAGTAATTAAAAGTAGCAATAATAATACATTTGTAGCCTTACAGAGCATTTGATTTTTAGATGGGGTAAGAGACTCTCATATGAATGCTGGAAGGAGTCAGAAGAAAAAGGCAAATCATTAAAAAAAAACAAAAAAAAAACTATACAAAATAAAAAATGAAGGCCAGTTGAAAAGTTGCTTATAGTTATCCATTCTTAAACATACTAAAGGTTAACTTAAAGGCAAACCACCTCTTTAAAAAGACACTGCATCAATGGTAAAATCCATGAAACCTTGCATCTTTTTTGTGCATTGCAGTTGCATTAGTTCATGAGCCATTCATAGGGGCAGATTTACTAAAGGGCAAATTGGCTGACGCTAGCACATTTTGCCAGAAATGCCATCCTCAGGGACATCACCAATTCACTAACTGGTGTAGAGGATGATTCACTAGCAAACGAGTCCATCGCTAGCGTTTGTGCGCACCCTATCTCCAGGTGACTTTTCGCCAGAGTTTACTTTCGCCACCTCAGACCAGGCAAACTGATCAAATGAAGCTACATATTCCTCAATCTTATGTGAGTGAAATCATATGCTATATGCCGGAATTGCATTAAAGTAAAAAAAAAAAACGCTGGTGACTTTTACTTTTGTAAAATGGGATTGCCTTCAAAAGTCCGAACTATGAAAGGAGAACTAAACCCTAAAAATAAACATGGTTAAGATGCCATACTTTATATAGTGAACTTATTGCACCAGCCTAAAGTTTCAACTTGTCAATAGCAGCAATGATCCAGGACTTCAAACTTGTCACAGGGGGTCACCATCTTGGAAAGTGTCTGTGACACTCACATGCTCAGTGGGCTCTGAGGTCTGAGCAGCTGTTGAGAAGCTAAGCTTAGGGGTCGTCACTAATTATCCAGTAGCAGAAAATTAGGTTGGTCTGTAATATAAGCTGATGCTACAGGGCTGATTATTAAATTCTAATGCTAATTGTACTGGTTTCTGTGCTCCATGTAGTAATTATCTGTATTAATGACTAATCAGCCTTATATTGTGACTATATTCTATGTGTAGTGTATATTGTGAGTGGGTCCCTAAGCTCAGTAAGTGACAGCAGCACAGAGCATGTGAATCAGTGAATCAGAATCAGAAAAGAAGATGGGGAGCTACTGGGGCATCTACTGGGGAGACACAGATCTTTACTGCTAAAGGGCTGTGGTTGCCTTGGGCTGTTACACAAGCCATTTGAGGGGCATGGCACATTTGTTTTAGGGTGGGCTCATGTGTAGGGCATTAGAGGATCTATTTTGTTTTTATTATGGTTCCCTGGACATTTGTAATAAAAAATGGCTACTTCAAACATTTTCACCAACATCACTAATAAAGACGTTTAAAGAGGGCTAATTAATTTCGCTAGGCAGAAACAAACACTAACGTAACTTCGCTATGAAACTCTTGCACTGCCGAAGTAACGCAAGAAAAAAGTCGCCAGCGTTCGCCGGCTGAGATGCAACGTCACATCTTAGTGAATTAGCGTAGAGGTAACGAGTTTGGTAAAGTAGCGTGAAGTGTGACAAAGCAATCGCTGGGGACAATTCGGTGAATTTGCCCCGTAGTGTCAAGGGAAAGTAAAGATTGACTTGATTTTGAACGCTGAACTCTGGCTCTTCATTACTTCTAAACTAACAGCCATTAATTCATGCCTCAAACTCCATTCTAGTGAGATTACACTAAAGGAATAATGATGCAGTTGCTGTTTATTTTGGCTTTCCTGTCATCTCCGCTTTTGTGCTGTAATTCAAAACACCTTTTCCACGATCAGAAGAAGCAGATGTAAGGCTGCAGCAGATGCACAGTGTGCTCCTCTCTGTGCAAAGAGCCCCAGCCTCTTAGACAAGGGTTCCCTGCATCAGAAGCAAGATGCTTATCTAACTTTGTTTTCTCCCAGACATCCTTAGCTAGGCGAGATGGAGAAGCTTTTTTAGTGCTCACAAAACAAATACCTAAACATAACAAATGACATCAGCTGAGGTTTCTGGATGGCAGCGGCCGGATGATCCAACCTCCCTCCTGGATTGGACACTCACACCAAAACCAGGGAGGCTGGCAGTAGGACAGGACTGCCCGATGGAGGAAGCTGACGACTGACAAGCATGTGGGAAGACAATGTATAAAGCTCCTAAATTTCAGCACTGATGCTCAGCTACTACATTGGACTTATTCCTGTTGTGAGCAGAAGACTGCAAGCTCAGCATTGCACCTGGACATTAAAAAAGTGACTATTTTGTTGCAGGAAGAAATGAAGTGCTGCCTCTTTGTCGCCGCTCTCCTCATTAACGTGCACCTGGGCGCAGCTCGCAGAGAGCAGTATGCAGTGGATTGCCCTGACCGCTGCGACAGTAACGACTGCAGAAGCACCACGCGTTGCAAGCGGACTCTCCTGGATGACTGTGGGTGCTGCAGAGTCTGCGCAGCTGCCGCCGGGGAGACTTGTTATCGCACAGTCTCTGGGATGGATGGAGTTAAATGCGGACCTGGACTGAGGTGCCAGTTCTTTATAGAAGAGGATGACTTTGGAGATGAATTTGGTATCTGCAGAGGTAAATAATACTTTATTTTACTAATGGCATTTTTGCTTCTTACAGATTTAATATAAATCCTTTCATATATTTCCCTAATTACGACTCAATGAAAATGGCTTCATGGCTCCTTTAGGTTCTCTTTTTCCAGACCCAAATATTTGGATCCAAACACTTTTTTCAGTTCAGTTGTTTTTAGAATATTTTTATATTACTTTCTATTACTTTTTAAATATTAAAGTTTAAAGTTTAATTTTTCACATTCTTATGTCTGTCTAGGGGGTTGGGGGGGTCATTGACTCTAAATGGTACATAAGTTCATATATTTCTTATCTTTGGCCCTGCTGAACAGACTCCCTGAGTTTTATTACGGGCATCTGTTATATAATCTATACAATAATTGCTGATATCCCACAGATGCTGCAGAGAAATGAATCAACTAATGTAGCAAATGGTAATAGTTCTGATTCTGCATCTGGAGCATCAGAGACAGGAACATGAGACTTTGACCTTCATCTTTGGAAAAAATGATCAAAAATAAAACACAGAAAGCAATTTAAAAAGGAAGTTCTAGTGAACAATCTGAGAACAACTGAACTGAAAAAATGTTTGGAAGGTGAACAACCCTTTAGGCTCTGGCAGGTTATTCAGCATCATAACTATACAAGTCAGATTTCAATATTGTAAACACATAATGGTAACAGGATAGTGTATTAATTATTATGCAATTGCTAAGAATAAGTTCATTTTCACTAATTTCAGTGTGTAGCGGGAACACTTTTAGACTGCCATGAATTACCAGTAGTCTAGGTTTATGTGGAAAATAAGCATTTTGGGTGTATTATCTCCTCAAAAAGTACAAAATAATTTTAATTAATGTCCTTGGCTTTCTTTTTACTTCATTTTTTTAAACAAAGCCCCATGTAAGGAGCAGGTACCAGCAAGACTTGGACACTCCAGCTACATACCTCATATACTGTCCTGTTTGGATAAAATATCAGAAATAGTTATTTAGCTGTAGGTGGGAGGAGTGGGCAGGACAGAATGACAGTACAAAACAGTTGGTCACATTAAGGGTCACATTAAAGTCTGACTGCCAAAAAAGAACAAGAATCTCCGAGATTGTATATATGTCAGTGGAAGAGGTCTGTAACCTATTTGGAATTTTCTGTTGTCTGCGCTAGAATAAGCCTGACTAATTCAGGCGAAAATTCTGGCTTTCCGGAAAAAAACTAAAAAAATCGTGTGATTAGGGGGAAAACTCCTATGGTTTGTATTTTCGCTCAATTTTTTTTCATGTTTGTCCCTAATCCAATTAAATTGTGCTTAAATAAATAAGCTTCAATCTTGGATTCTAGATTGGTCTTTTTTTTATTAAAATACTTGGATTTTGATAAAAATGCCCCACCCCCAGTTTAAATCAGTATTGGCCAAAGTGCAGCCAATGCAGTACAACTAACACCAGCTACGGCTGTCAACAACTGAAGAGCCATAGAATAATCTCTTTATAAGAAAAATTAGCTGCCTAACACCAGTAGAGATAGTCTGGTTAGTTATACAGGACTAGGTATTGTCCACAAAGAACCTT
>CM044432.1:177502346-177520607 GCA_024363595.1 Xenopus borealis
CGCCTGGGGGGTTTAGCTCTTCTTTAAGAGCCACATTTCTGTATTTTAAAATGGAATACAAGTTAGATACAAGTTAGAAGCGCGGAGTGAGAGCGGGGGGCAGCATCGGGGCCACAGGCGGCAGCCCCTGAAGCTCCCCTGTGTAGAACAGATACCTTTATTTGCTGACTCTTCTGAATTTACATGTTTTGTTCTACAGCAAAAACAAAAAATGATTCCTCACAAGAAACTGTTCTTTTTTGCTTTTCCCATTTCTGTGTAGATCCGGACATGCCATCAGGAGATGGACACAATGACAGGGAAGAAAACGTGAAAGAAAAAAATGGTCACTCCTCTGGAATAAAATGGTTACATCCCCGCTGACACTATAATGAAATAAAACAGTGGACTTTAAAGAAAAATCTGACGTCGTTAGTTGCTACAACATGTGGCTGACAGATACAGCAGCGGAACTGCCGCGTTTCTATGAGAATCCCAACTTCATGCATCACTTTATACATTTACCAGTGAAATGTTCAACTTGCACATTCATTTTCCTGCCAAGCGAATTCTGTTCGATTGAAAAATTTTTAAAATGTATAATAATATAAAATTTATTTTAAACGATTTTAAACTGAATGGCAATCATTTGTATTTAAATATGACCTAATAAAGGTTTTATGTGTGTTTTTTTTTAAATTCTGCATCAGTATCTGTTTTTATTTAAATTGTTTACATCTAACTATCTCTAGATTTACAGAAATATTTAGAAATTTTGCTATGCCATTCCCAAGGGCCAGTTTTCTGGAACAGACCTTTCATTAAAAAAAAAATCCCCCTCTTTATTGGTGCTATAGTGGATCAAACTCCCTAGCCTGACACATAAAGAATCATGTTCCCACAGAGAAAAGCAGGTAGTAACCCTAGAGACTTGGACCTGGAAGTTTAAAGGGACGTAGAGCCTCTGAAAGGAGTCATCCTGGGATATTGATTGGGTCGTGTGAATAACACTAAATAGTGTCAGTATCCTTTTAAGAAGTATTTAATTGTATAAACACATTTACTTTAAAGTGCTACACAATATATTGACGCTATAGAAATACATGTTAATAATAAAGAAGTGGTTAAATACCAGGCTTTAGGCTCAGCTGAGAGTTAGGTGCCCTCTTCAATGCTTCAACAATATCTATTGATACCTCCTGATAACCTCCTTCCCATAACCCAGTATTGGGGTCTGTTCTTTACAATAAGTGCCAAGTCTGCAGTTTCAATTCTGAAGCAGGTTTACTTTGGTGAGTGATTCTACAAGATTAGATCTGATTTATGCTACATATTCTTTTTGTCCAGACCTGTAGTAAAACCCCCTAGTCTGGAGGAATCTTGTTGAAAATAAATCTTGCAATGTCTTCTACGTTTGCTGTTTATTCTGCAATATCATCAAAAAGAAGTTGAGCAATAATCTCTTAATGTACTGTAGCAAAATAATCTCACAGAGCCTGTGATCTATGCTTTTACACAACAGTTGGCAACATTGATCAGAGAGCAGATTTTTTTTAAACTGAATGGGTTAAAGGAAAACTATACCTCCCAGACAATGTAAGTCTCTATAAACAGATATTGCCTAAAACAACTCATATGTAAAACCCTGCTTCATGTAAATAAATAATTTTCATAATAATACACTTTTTTAGTAGCATCTGCCATTGGGTAATCAAAAATAGAAAATTGCCATTTTAAAAAATAAGGACAGCCTCCTGGGATCCTAGGATCCAACGGTGCACACAAACATACCAATCAAACTATAAAGTTAGGTCACATGAGCCAATTACCAGACAGAGTTCTGACTTTTGCTTCAACAATTCTTCCTGTTACAGTTAGAGTTTAAATATTTCTGGTCAGGTGATCTCTGAGGCAGCACACAGACCAACATGAATTGGTGGTTCAAGGCAAGAGATGTAAAAGGGCAATATTTACTTAAATATATATTCCAGTTAGGTAAGATTCTTTAATATGTCACTTTATTTGATATCAACTATCTGTTGCTCAAAAATTCTTTTTCGGGGTATAGTTTTCCTTTAAAGGATGACTTAAAGGAAGGCCACTTAGTTTCCTAAAGTCCTTTCTGATTTTGGAACAAATTAGGGCACCTTTTAGGCCTACGTAGAATGCAGAGTTTTACCTTGAGGATTTAGCTCTCCTAATAAGTAATTCCCCTAACCTAAGTCTTATAGGCAATAATGATGAACATTGGAGCTGGTTTCACTCTGGACATAACCTTTTCATTAACTTTAAACAATAGCCCCTTTAGTGGAGTCCCTATAGATCTGCATTAATCTTTGTCTGTGTTTCAAGCGAGTGGTGGGAGTATGCTATTGGTCCTTATTAGAAGCAGAATAAGAGGGGGACAGCCAATCACAGCATTGTAGTCATACAAGGAAAGAAAAGCTTCAGTTCCCTATCAGGTCCCCTTAGGTTCTGATTGGTTCCTATCCTACAGTGTGCAGAGTTCTGCCAGTTCATTTGCACAGCCTGGCACAGCAGGAAGTGGAAAAGATGGGTGGGATTAGTAGAGTTTTAGGAGATATTTTCAATAAATCCCAAAACATTGAATTTTATGGAATAGGCCAAAATTGGATTTGAATTGAAAATTTTTTTTACCATTCGAAAATAAAAGTACTGTCTCTTTAAAAAGTTTGAATTCGACCCTTCACCACTTTAAACCTGCCAAATTGCTATTTTAGCCTATGGAGGACCTCCTAGAACCCTCAAGGAGTGTTTTTGGAAATCAAAATTTTATTTGGGCAAAATATTAGATTGAACGATTGGAACGATTTTTATTGGATCGAAAATGGACCTATTCCATCAAAAACAGACCATTTTCGAACGAAAAACCCCTTTTAAAAAAATTTGATGGTTGACATTTACTAATTGGTCGAATTCGAAGCAAAATGGCAATATGGCGACATTCCATCGTGCAGCGTTCGATTTCTCCTCTATTTCCTATAGAAGACAGGGAGGAGAAATCGAGCGCCACACGATGGATCGTCTCCATATCGCCATTTCAGAAGAGGAGCACATGCAGAGAATCGGTAAGTAATTTCTTAATAAAACTTAACAAATTTAAAGTTTAAACTGTGTTTTTCGTATTTTTTTGTTATAAAGAAATGGATTAAAAAAAATACTCAAATTGTGTGATTCAAGAATATGGCACTGCAACAGTTTAACTGCTAATAAATGCTATTTATTGCCACACAACATGTTTTGCGCTTGTGTAGCTCTTTGTCAAGTGTGACAAGAATTTGAGTCTACTTCAAGCATCCAAAGCAGAGGTGCATACAAGAATACAGGCACCTTAAGGTCTATTAAGATTCCAGGATACACACTCTTCTATTTATTTATTTAAAAAAAAATACTGTTACTGTTCCTTTAATGGCTGATTTATCAAACATTAAGGGGCAGATTTACTAACGGTAGAAGTGAATTTTCGAATTAAATTCGAATTTTAAAAATTCGAATTTCTAAGTAATTTTGACTTCAATAATATCTCAACAATCGAACAATTAATAAACAATAAAAGAAAATATAATTGACTGTCCTATAGCCCTTTATTTTACACATTGTAGCCAAAAAACACACTATAAGGAAACATTAATAACACCTGCATACTCTTTGCATACCATATCAAGCTCTTGAGGTCACCAGATTGTTCTAAGGATATTTCCTGACAGCTGCAAAGCCAGTAAATATTTCCTGTTTTTTGTTGTGTCTGCAACAAACAGGAATTTGCCCATTTGGAAGGAGCTGCTCTCACATCGTTTCTCGTGCCATTTTGACATCAGTTTCCTTCAGACACAAGAGGTTTGCATGAGTATTTTTCCTGAAAAAAGAAATTAAAGAAATTTACCAAGTCATGATATTTATTAATGAAAGTGTTTTGTGAGTCCAGGTAAGATTGTAGTAGAAAACCTACAGAAATAAAAGAATGTATTTCCTATGAATCCAAAAAAAGCTAGGTTAGACGAGTTATTGCTGAAGTTTCAAACATTCTTATATATATGTCACAGGTCTTTAGTGGTGAACAAAAAATAAATATATTTAACCAATGTTGAAGTCTCAACAGAGACCATTATCAAGACTTTATCTGGGACTCCACTTATATTTAGAGTCACCATTAGTGATGGGTGAATTTATTCGCCAGGGGCGAATTCGCGGTGAATTCCCGTGATTTGCCGCTGATGAATAAATTATCGAAACGCCAGCGAATATTCGCTAAAGAAACTAATCGCGCTTTGTTTTTGAAGAAAACGATGCAACGCGCGTCGAAAAAGACGCAATGCGTGGAAGTTGACGATATGTGTGGCAAAATTGTGTTGCGACTCTATTCGCGAATTTTTTCTCCAATTCGCGAATTTCGCTGGAAATTCGCTAATTTTTCGGCGAAGTGAAACTGGGTAGATTCGCCCATCACTAGTCACCATATATAAATATTGATTGTTGCTGACTTACTGCTTATTGTGTTACCAACCAGCACATCCCTTGTAGCAGGTTATTAAATGTCAGTATTTGAGGAAATTGGTATTTGTTCAACACATTTTCTTTTCACAATAAGACTCCTTTATTCTACAATATTTATAATTTAATTAATGCATTTTAATCTCTACATAAAATATCTTTACAGCAGTACCCTGTAGCAGCTTTCCTGTAAAACGATTGACTCAAGACAGAGACAGTGAACGTGCTATATTTAGGTCTCCATTCTCCTATTTTTGGTTGTTATTGCTTTCCTCTGCAGTTTCCTTAACTCTTTTTATTTTTCTTTAGCACATTTTAGGCTGGTTACATAGGAAGTGCAAGGAATCTTACAGGAACTAATGTTTTTCTTGGCACTAACAGAAATCCTGAATTGATAAGAGCCTCTAGGAAATATGGGTCATAAATATGGCTTCCTCCAAAGCACCAAAGGAGCATGAAAGCAAAGCACTAATGAAGCATGAAAGCAATTTACAAAGTAATAAATATTAGAATATATAGCAGGTGAGTCGTCACCCTTATATGGATTATAATTCTTAATATATTTATTTGTCAATCTTCTTCTCTCTATATATACACCAGTGATCAGAGATCACTTAATCCCTCACCTTTAGGGTATCAAAAGGGACACACACTATAAACAGGACTCGTAAAGGATTGTTTATGAAGACCTGGGAAAGAAATGCAAGATCATTGGGGGAAGATGCTTAGACCAAAATCCTTAGACCAAAATGGGCAAAATCCAATACAGTTATTTTTGCATAAGTTCTATTGAGAGCATAATAAAACATGGCAATGCATACACTCTCTGTGCCATGAATAATTGGCAAAGTCTCCAGTGCAGAATGAGTGGGGAATGGTGAATATACAATTTCAATCTAAAGAATTCCCAAAGGATTAGATAGGGGTGCTGCAGAGACTGATGAGGGAAGGGTGAGTCCTTGATGCAAGCACTGGCTGTGCCCACTGAACACAAAGAGACATGCAGGAACAGGGTGATGAGGGAGAAGTCGGTCAGAGTTAACAGGTGCAGAGCGGAGAGGGTGAAGATCAAGACTGGACAGGATGAAGAGGGCAACGAGTCAGAACAGGAGCAGACTGAGTAGGAGCAGGTGTAGAACAGGATGAGACGGTGTGGGTGTAGAATCAGAATTAGTGATGGGCGAATTTATTCGCCAGGTGTGAATTCGAGGCCAATTCCTGCGATTCGCCACCGTCTAATAAATTTGCGAAACGCCAGTGAAAATTCAGCTGCCGAAAATTAGCTGGCGACTCGTTTTGCTAATTTTTTGCTGGAAATTTGCAAATTTTATCGGCGGAGCAAAACGGGATAGATTCGCCCATCACTAATCAGAATAGACTGGGGATAGGTGAGGACAGGATAGCGGGAGGGCAGGATACAGGCGGAGACTGGAGCAGGAGAGCGAGAGGACTGGAGAGCAGGAGAGTGAGAGGACTGAAGAGCAGGACAAGGGAAGCTATAAGACAGGGTTCAAGGCAGAACAGGGAAGGATGCAGAGAAAGGCAAGGCAAAGTTGGTACAAGGTCAAGGTAGGGTAAGCAAGGCAAGACAAGGCAGGGAAGGACAAGGCAGATCAGGGCAAGGTAGCAACAAGGGGCGCTGCTGAAGTACTATGATGGTCATATATAATGCTCCAGCAAGGAGTGCTTGGAGGGCTGGCCTTAAAGGAACAGTAACACCAACAAATGAAAGTGTTTTTAAGTAATTGATTACAATTGATCTTTTTGCTTCAGAAACACTACTATAGTTCATATAAACAAGTGCTAAGTAGCAATGGCAGAAATTAAAAAACGGCTATATGGCACAGGATAAGTAATGGATAACAGATAACATTATGTTCTACAGAGCTTATCTGCTGTGTAACTTGAGCCTTTTCTCCTTTTACTTGAGTCTTTTCTCCTATTACTTTAAAACAATTTCATTTTTTGATGTTACTGGTCCTTTAAATAGGGCAGATTCAGCCTTGATTGGCTGACTGCAACCAATCAGGCTGCTTGGCTGGGGCTGCAGAGGCCAGGAAACATATAGTGAGCATATATTAAATATTCTTTATGTTAAAGGAAATGGAAAGTCTCAAACACACGGAGGGTGTCCATTGGCCAGCGTGTCTTTTTTTTAATGCCATGCCTGGGGTACTTTACCATAGATTACTGTGCTACTATTTTCTGCCTGATCCCAGGTATCCTTTGCGCCCATTCAAGCATGTGCAATACATTAAGGGGCAGATTTACTAATGGTCGAATTTCGAATAAAAAAAAAATTCGAAATTCGACCATGGGAATTCGACTATCGAATTCGAAGGATTTTACGGCAATTCGATCGATTGAACTGGAATTGGGAATCATTAGCTGAGATCGAATATAAAAAATTCGATTGATCGATTCGAATATTCGATCGATCGTTTAGAACGATTTTATTCGATCGATCAAACTTTTTTTATTCGTGGCGAACTAGTTGGTCGAATAAAAATTTAAAGGGGAAGTTATTCGACCATCGAATATTCAAATTAAATTTTATTTGAATATTCGATGGTCAAATTTGCCTTATTTGCATATTTGAAGATTCAAATCGATATTACATTCGATCGAACTTCAAATTATTCATGTGAATTTTGTAAATCTGCCCCTAAAAGTACAGCACATTCACCCACCCAGGATGGAATTTGAGATAAAATGGCAGTGCAGCAATTTACATTAATGTACCCTTTGCTGTGTTCAGAAGAGGGACACTGGCCCAGGTAACATTTGCAGTTATTGTCACCAGGGAGTGCCAAACAAATTGAAACCACCCCAGTGCTTTTCCTTGACCTTTAAAGTTATAATCATTAATAGGATAAGTAAAACTAAAAATCAACCAAATGAATCATCCTGCTAAAAAAAAAAAATTTGATTCGCATACATCATAATCTATTTCATTTAGATTTTATTTAGACTTAAACTTGGAAAGGGACCACCAATATTTATTACAAATAAGCCTCTTGCTGACAGAAAAAAGACAAGGAACATTTTCAGTATTTATCTTGTATACAAAAGAAATGTAATATGCAATATTTTAGATTTGTGATGTGTTAGCTATTTGTGGATTTGCTCCAAACCCAGATTATGTGGGATTGCTAAAGTAGATATTCCAAATCTCATATGTATAAATTGTAACTGGCCCATGAATTGTGAGCAGGATCAGCTCAAGAGGTCAGGGAAGGTAAGAAACACACGGAAACGGTCAGTGTGTAGGTTTTTTATAAGGCACAAAGAGGTAATTTAATTACTTAAATTCACAGGCCCTGGAAAGGCCACCTAGGCCGGGGTGTAGGGTGGCAGGATTTTAGGGGGCGGCATGCTTCCCAGCCACACCCACATTGGTTCAGAAATCCTGGGGATACGCAGGAAATACAATAGTTTTTTTTAAATTTCCCATGCGCCAATACCCATTGCTCCAGTCCTGATGATAACAATCTGCGAATAAAGGGCAGAGTATGGGGTGGGATGAACGGCAGTGGGCCTAGGGGCGCCCGCAATGTAAATCCGGCCCTGTACATTCACATTGCTGTTTATTTGTCAGTACAGGTGTGGGTCCTGTTATCCAGAATGCTTGGGGCCTGGGGTTTTCCACATAACAGATATTTCTGTAATTTGGATCTTTTCTACCGTAAATCTACTAGAAAATCACGTAAACATGAAATAAACCCAATAGGCTGGTTTTGCATCCAATAAGGATTAATTATATTGTAGTTGGGATCAAATACAAAGTATATGCCAAAATGGTGACCTTCCTGTTACAAGTTTGATGTTCTGAATGATGGCTGCTATTGACAAGCTGAACAACCCCTTCAATACTTGATATTGTTAGTCATACTGGCATGATTCCAGTTAAGGCAACTGGTGTAAAAAGTGTTAATGCCAGTACCTTTGTTACGTTTGTGCCCTGTTCGTACATGCTGTACACATCGGGGTGAACATTCTAGTTTGTCCTAGTGCATTGGCTCAGGGTAGGATGATGCAGGTGCATGTTCTGTGGTCGCTGCAGTGGCGTAACTAGATGTTATTGGGCCCCACAGCAAATTAATTTTAGGGCCCCCAACATATCCAGAGGTTATCCATTTTACTAGTATATGTTGAAATTGTTCATTAATTATGGCATCATGGGGCCCCCTATACCTCTTGGGCCCCCCTGCAGTCGCAGTTTCTGCTTCCTCTGTAGTTACGCTGCTATTCAGTCCACAACATGTACTTGTCACAATGCTCTAGTTATTAAAACCAATTTTCCATTATGGAAGTGTACATTGCTACATGTGGCCTCTCTCTCTCAAAGGTATTCAATTTGGAATTTCTTTTCCCGTCAGAAGCAGGTTTTTGTGCTGAGGTGTGAAAGCCTTTGAAGTTCATTTGCATTGTTTGTCCAGTCGTCCGGTTAAATATGTAAAAATAACTCCGGGCATAGTTTTGTTAATAGGTCAGAGGAATAAACAAAACCAGTTATATTTCATAGTGAGAAAAGAAGGCAAATCAAGGTTTCAGAGTTATAATAACAATACACCACACAAAAATAGAAGCCGTGGAATGCGGTCTATAGTTTATACAGGCAGTTTCCTATGAGTTCTGAAATAGTTTTTTTTTTTGTTTCTCATACTATACATTGGTACAAAATAATGAGAATAATTTAAGTAGATTGTGGCACCCACAGTGCGGATATAAGTCTCTTAAAGGAACAGTTCAGCGTAAAAATAAAAACTGGGTAAACAGATAGGATGTGCAAAATAAACAGAACTCTACTTCCTGCTTTTCAGCTCTTTAACTCTGAGTTAGTCAGCAACTTGAAGGGGGGCCACATGGGACATAACTGTTCAGTGAGTTTGCAATTGATCCTCAGCATTCAGCTTAGATTCAAAATCAACAGTTATGACCCATGTGTCCCCCTCAAGTCACTGATTGTTTACTGCCTGGTAACCAATCAGTGGAAATTAAGAGAACTGCACAACAGGAAGTAGTATTCTGGCTATTATGTTAGACATCCAGTCACTCCAGCCTTTATAGATTTCATTTTTGGCAAACTAACTATATTAGAAACATTTTTTATTTTGCACAGCCTATCTATTTACCCAGCTTTTATTTTTCTCCCAAGAAATAGAGGAGGCAATAAATAGCTTACCCTCCAAAAAAAACACCTGGCCCAGATGGACCTGCCCCCCCCCCACTAGCCAACTCGGTGTGACTCCTATAGGCCTATTTCCCTGATCAACTCGGATGCCAAAATACTAGCAAAAGTACTCACTAATAGGCTTGCGGGAGTTATAACAGAGTTGATACACAGTGATCAGCCGGGCTTTATGCCAATGAAAACTACCTCACTAAATCTGAGAACAGTTTTTACTCACTTGCAATACTCTAAACTTGCCTATTCGGGTCTCTCGACATAACGAAAGCTTTTTATGTGCAGAGCTAGACGCTATGGGTTTGGCCCCAGGTTTATTAATTGGATTCATAAACCATACCATAAACCTACTGCATGTATCCGGGTCAATACCATCTTATCTGACAGCATAGGTCTAAACAGGGGTACCAGACAGGGCTGCCCCTTGTCCCCCCATACTTTTTGCACTGGCGGTGGAACCCCTGGCAATTACTATCCAACTCAACACAGGGATTGGGGGCCTAATGGTCGGTAGGTCTGAAGATAAAATAGCCCTGTATGCAGATTACATAATTCTGTTTCTGAAAGACGAAGGGAATTCACTTACCCAAGCACTGAACACGGTGGAAACGTTTGATGAAAACAGTGGCCTCAGAATAAACAGGCAAAAAAAGTATTTTGTTTTCGTAAGAGGGTCCAAGAGAAGAAGACACCCTACACGGCTGTGCTGGGTATCTCAGTTTATATATCTTGCTCTAGAGATCATCAGAGATACTTCTAATTTTAGCAACATCAATTTAGACCCCATAGTAACTACATTTAAAAAAGATGTTATCCATTGGGTTAAACTCCCTCTAACCGTCTGGGGCAGAATTAATTTATTTAAAATGATATACCTCCCAAAATTTA
Organism: Xenopus borealis; assembly: GCA_024363595.1. Lineage (NCBI taxonomy): Eukaryota > Metazoa > Chordata > Amphibia > Anura > Pipidae > Xenopus > Xenopus borealis. The sequence continues at coordinate 177,512,914 of CM044432.1, forward strand.
TGTACCCACTTCAAAATGCCCCAGTCCTAGTACCATACCATTTCTTAGCCAAGCTTAATAGTGTAATTAGAACATTTATATGGGCCAACAAAGCTCCTAAAGTTGGTTGGGCCACCCTCACAACTCCTTACCATATGGGGGGTCTAGCTATGTCTAACATGCAACAGTACTACTTAGTGGGACAGCTAGCCTATGTGCACAACTGGTTTAATCCAGACCCTGACAATCCCCTTACAGTCCTACATGGGAACATTATGGGATCCCTAGAGGCGTTGCATAATGCGCCATACCAGGCCATAAAAGATCTGCCTGTTATACTGGAAGTCCTTAGAACCCCAATCAGAGTTTGGGAGAAGGCAATGAAACAGAAACCAGGTACCCCCATAACTCCCTCCCCAAAGACGCCCATTTGGAGTAACTACAATCTCCATCAATTTCTATATATTCCTGATTATCACTATTGGCCACTTATTGGAGTGAAATGGTTATCTGACCTAATATTGGAGGAGAACTTCCCTCAATTTGATGCACTCAAAGAAAAAGTAGGAAACCAAAATATCCAATTTTTAAGATACTTGCAGTTACGTCCGTCCGTATGGGAAGCTAGACTATGGGAGCCCTCAGCTGATAAATTACTCCCCCAAATATATAAATTACTTGGTCAGGCCACAACCACCCCCTTTACCAAAGCAAAAGACAAATGGAAGAGTCTGGTTAGTAAACTTAACAATGAACAATGGGAGGAAGCAACTGACCATATATATGACTTCTTGATTGCCACCGATTTATACAATTTAAATTTATTCACCAAGTGTATACAACACCACATAAGCTGAAAATTATGGGGAGACAATCCAATGCAAAGTGTCGAAAGTGCTAGGAAATGAACCCTGGTTTAGAACATATGATATGGGATTGTGCACATATAAATAGATACTGGTCCGAAGTGATGGAGTACATAGATGAGAACTTGGCCTTGCCTAAGGTTAAGTCCCCTGAGGTCTGACTGCTGGGGGTGATCGATGATATAATTCCTGAAGTGGGTCTAGGAAACTAATGAGCGCAGTTTTGTTCTATGCAAAGAAATGAATTGCCATAAAGTGGATGAGCTCTGAGACGCCAAAGCTGATAGATTGGATAGCACTGGTGAACAAAACTCTGGCACTCATAAAACTGACATATGTAGTGCAGGGCACCCCTGCAACATTTGACACTATCTGGAACCCTTGGGTTGACACCAATCCAACAGTAGCACGATTCAGAATGTCCACATCCACCCCAATACAAGGGATAAGAGCTGGTACCCCAGAAGATAAATTGTAACATAGGTTGACATAGGATATTGGTATAGTGTTTGCCCCGTTATGGCATTCTGTACCTCAATCAAATTGATGCTAAAATGCATTTAGACTGTGAATGTCTTTGGTGTTATTGTTTTTGATGTATTTTTTGTTTGTTTGTTAAAAAAGCAAAATAAAAACCTTTAAAAAAAAAAAGTGTCACCTCATGGTGAAGAGATGTAAGTTTGACATACCATAGTACTAACTATTAAAACACTGGGTACTCACTGTCACTGTCTGATGGCTGCCAAAAACCCCCCATAAGTATAACATAAATAAAATAGAGTGAACAGGGCACACCAGTCTAGCAAAAAAAAAAAATATCTTTTATCACATAATTCTACAATATAAATGAAAAAAAAAACAAAGCTTTTCAACCCCGTATATGGGGTCTTCATCAGGGGCACATTCACAATCTGGTGGGCCCTGTTCACTCTTACTTATCGCATGTTGAAGAGAAACAGTATAGAAAAAACATGAACAAACATTTTTAGAAACCTCCATTGTGCCATAATATTTTCTAACACTGAAGCACTCGAAAGTGTTAAGTCCCGAGTGCTTCAAAGATGTGGCTGGGCGGCATGCCGCCCCAAAGATTTCCCCGCCCTAGGCCAAGCTTCGGCTGGGGTGCGGTCATTGGGCTACAAAGCAGTGGAAACAGGTTCTCTGGAATGATAAATGGCATTTCACCATCTGGAATTTCTGTCCAGTTGATGGAAAAGTCTACTTTGGGCAGATGCCAGAACACTGCCTGCCTGAATGTATGATGCAGTAATGTTTGATGGAAGAGGAATAATGATCCGGGGCTGGTTTCCATGGTCATTTTTTCGTTGAAAGCAAACTTTACTGCTACCACAAACATGACATTCTTGAAAATTCCATTATTTCTGCTTTCTGGCAAAAGTTCCATGTTTCAGCCCAATAATGTTCTGCACAAAGTGAGGTCTGTACAGAATGTGTTTGATGAGATGGGAGTGGAAGAACTTGACTGACAGCAGGAAGACCTGACCTCAACTCAACAGAACACCAATGGGATGAATCTAAACATCAACTGCAAGCCAGGTCCCATACCCAACATCAGTTCCCATTTCACTAATGCTCTTGTGGCTGAATGGAATCAAATCCAACCAGGAGTGTTCCAATTAACAGCCTTCCTAGAAGGCCCAAATTCATATTTATGCCTTTGGTTTTGGAATGAGATATTTGGCAGGCAGGTGTCTGGATACTTTTAGCTATGCTATATAGCGTGCCTGCATTTTTTTACTTCTAGAAACTGAATTAATTAGTTCCCATGTTTTTCAGATAATAATTACTGGTCAGTGAGGCACATAGATGAACCATTCAGTGTGGTCTGGTCAAGCATCCTAAAAAGAGATTTAAAAACAATAGCAGGAGAAAGGTGTTTTTCTACCCATTCTATTTAGTGCAAACGCCTTCCTTAAAAACACTGGAATAGTTTCCACGTGAGAAAATGACATTTCTTTCTTTTAAATAGCTGTGAACAGGAAATATAGCTCCTCTTTCCCCATAAAGCAATTAAAAACAAAACAACAGTTTACAGTCTTTTGATAAACATCCAGCCCGGCATACCTGTGACATTCCAAATGAAATTATTTGAAGCATTCCTATTACAGCCTAGGAATCATAGTCTATGCCAAATGATTGCCTGTTTTCCATGAAAAACACAAAGGGTAAAAAAAATGACAACCAAACAAAAGCACATAAAAAAACAGGAAACTGTTGGTGAGAAATGCCTTGATCTTCCTGTAAATTCGCGTCATCGGAATCCTTGGAGACAAAGGTGCATGTACAGCACGATAAATAATTCTGTTTTAATCGGAGACCTCGTGACATTGTTTACAGTACAACAAAAAGGGATTGTTCCTTTTAGTTCTAAATAAGCAAATAATAGAAGGACACATATCGATGTAATCAGGAAATAATTTTAAGTCTATGTTAGGTACGAAAATCCTTCTTTTTGCAGTGTTTATCTTTCGTCCTTCTTGTTTGAATTTCTGAGTGTCTTTTTTGTTGTACTGCTCCATTTGATTTTTTCCTAACTGGGTGCAGTAAAGTACATTATTGTAAACAAGATTTTAAGATTTAAATAATAATGGAAGGGAAGAATCAGATAAGTTGGTTGCATGAATTGGGCTATAAAAACACTTTGGGACTAGGATAACTCATATAGTCTGTTAATTGTGTCCCAAGCTTCACCTCTAACAGGTGCATTATCAGCTTGCTGGGCTAGATAATTATGTTATCTCCCATGTAAAATCCACATATTTAGACACAAGGAGAAAGTTGGAATAAGATACCAACGGAGGCCCATTCTCCCACATTAGGGGAGATTAAACAAATAAACTCCTAAATCTCCCATATTCATTATCTAAACTTAAATATAAAACAGGCCTCAGAATATGATTACAAATTAAAGCCAAGAAAAGTCTGTAGCACCATGAAAGGTGCTTTTTAAAACCACAACACCCCCCCCCCCCCCCAATCCTTTCCTTACTGTGGCCAAGTACTTTATTGGTCATTATGCAGAGGAGAGCCTGCATGAAATATATCAATAACCCAAGTCAGTGTAAATTGATTGAAGAGAAGTTTTCTCTGGGGTCACTAAGAAACTTTTAGTCCCTCCCCACTTATCAAACCAATCATGCAAGGTGCGAGGTTACGAGATTGGTAACTAATTTCTTGTACAGTACAAAAAGAAAAGAACAGAGTGGTTTGCTCTTCCAACTGATTTGTTTATCTAATTTGTAGTGCAATGAGTTCAATTAATTGAGTAAATTATTGGTTATTCTAATATAACCCTAATTTGGTTACTGTCTCTTTAAAGAGCAATTAACCCTTGGCAGTACAGGAACCATGAGTCCCTTTTGCATCTGAAAAGTACTGGGATTTACAGCGCAGTGCCTCCACCTAGGGAACACTGAAGAGCACACCTCAGGGGGGTTCCACTATGAAAAATAAAACACGCACAGTTTACAAATAAAACAAATATAAACAATAGTAAAAGAACGTGGGCAACCTAATACACTCCTGCACTGGGGACATGGGGACTTAACTAACTCACTATTAGGTACCTAACTATTTATCCAACACAGCTCTTTTTATTGTCACAGTCCCAATCCTCTGGAAGGGGTTAATAACCACACAGTTCAGTTCAAATGGAAACTCAATTTCCTATAGATCTTATGCCACAGGTAGTGCTATGTTTTCCCAAAAGTACCTCTCCCTTTGGAACTTAGCAGCCACTCTCATGTAGCAGGTAAATGCACAAGACCTGTCCTCAAATTTGGGCACCACACTTGTTTCCTTCCTTGGGTGGCTCACTCCCTGGGGTGCTCTCAGAGGCAGTCACACTGTAGATTACAGGCAGCTCTGCAGCTGGATTAATCTCACCAGTGGCTCTGTTCACCTCCTGAGTCTGTAGCAGCTTGGCAGGGAACAGGATGGGCTCTCTCTGTACTTCTACAGATGCTGCAGCTTCTCTACACTGGACAGTCTCAGTTAAGCTCTGTTGGAGACCCTGTATATTTGGCTCCAAAGTCTGGCACACATTCTCTCCCAAAGATGCACTGGGCTACCCAGCCAATCAGATGGCTCTCCAGCCTATAATTGGGCTGGATGATGTCACAGACAGAAAAATGGGAAGGATTTCTCTGGTCCCCTAAACTAATTAACATTTAAATCAATATCTTACAGTATTTGATCATTTTAATATAAAGTGCATCAATTAGTTCATTTCATATCCATCAATTAGCTCAAAATTCATTACACAAAAGTGCAGTGCAAAAATTATAAATGAGCCAATCCTCAATTAATTATAGTAATTGTGTGGCACACAATATTTGATTAATTCATCCCAAATTAACTAGGAATTCATAAGTCTAAAGTGTGGTGCAATATATATTAATAAGGTTCCAATCCCCAATTCATTGTAATGGATAGAGGCAAAGGAATTATGTGACCAACAATAAGTTAGGATATATTATAAAACTACTTAGCTCAAATTCATAGGAAGGTAGTGAGGAAAATTAAGTGAAGTACGCTGGAGTTGTCCCAATGCTTGCTACCTAGTGTATTCTATTCCTGGGACACCACAATGTAAAGGCAGACAGGGTAACTGTGACTGTGGTCTTGTAATTTACCTTATACTATACTCATAAAACAGGCTACCTTATCCTGCAAAATCCCAAATCATTGGCCCCATTGAGTTGAGTGAGCAGAGATATAAGAGATTAAGAATGGTATGAGCTTGAGCAATGGCTTGTTAAACGCCAATCCTCTACGACCAATTTCAGGACTGAATTTTCTAAAAATCGCTGATAATTCGTATTTAGGTTAAAACCAAATAACATGAGTAAAGAAAAGTCGACGTGCGTATTACAAATATGCTTTCTCACCTTGATGCACTTTATATTACAATTAATTAATTATTTTCTATCAAGTACTGTAAGAAATTGATTTATATTTTAATTAGAATACCAATTATTTACTCTATTAATTAATTGGACTAATTGCACTTCAAACTAAATAAACAAATCAGTTGGAAGGAGCAGACCACTCAATTTAATTTTTTTGGTGCTGTACACACTATTAGTTAACAATCTCGTAACCTGCACATTTGGTTGGATAAGTGGGGAGCAACAAAAGGTTTCTTAGTGACCTATATTTAAAAACTAGTTTTATGCGGGGTACTTTTCGTCTTTTCCTTCTACAGAAAACTTCTCTTTAATCAATTTACACTGACCTGGGTCAGACCTAACTAAGTGGATATAATTATAAGTAGGCAATTAAGAGTATTGTTTCTTTTTTTTCATATATCAATAGCCCGTTAATGCATTTTTGCAGGGTCAGTTTTAGAGTAGGGTGTTGATTTATTTTGCCATTGGTCCTTCAGTATTAGTGGGTCTACAAAAAGGATATTGATATTGCCTTCTGTAACAACTGGTAGATATTGTACAATATATACACGTGAGCTGTAAATCCAAGTTCAACAGTTAGAATTAATTGCATATGCTGGTGCCGTGCTATTGGTCACTACACCATCTAGGCAGCAGCATAAAAAAGTACCATATTATTTATATCTGACCTTAAGTCTAAAGGAATTGAATTCTTTGTAAGGGTATGCATGCTGTAATTATTGCTCAAAGAACCTAATTCAGATTTCCTTGGGTTTTTATAAACACAATATTAGCTTTACATACATAAAGTAAGGCTGTAATCCAGGACTCAAAACAATACTCAATATTGCTGACCAACCCAATAATTCCCAATGAGGACATAATAAAGGTCATAATAAAGGAATTTGTTGTATGGGCTGCCACAGCAACATGCTCACAACTATAGTAGTTTCCATGTAACTGTGCTGAAATATCTAAGCAGGCGCAGCGTTATCTGGCACCTTGCACCCATAAAAGTGAGTAAAGGAGTTGTGTCTCAGGGTGCAGGGCAAAGTTTAAAATGCAAAAAAACAATAGCGCTTTTTGCTGTTTATTTATTTATTTTTTCACTTTGACCCGGGCCTCATGGTATGTAAGCTCTATTGAATTATAATGATTCAATTACATGAATACAAGAAAAGCCATAAGATCTGTTTATTTACGCATTTATACAACATGTCCATTGTCTCCCACAGAGTCCCCAATCACTGTGACATTCTAAATTTAATCCAAAGAGAGAGTAGATCTTTCTCAGCTATTTGTGGCAAAGAAATAATGTACATGTAAACCTGAACATTCAGATGACTAAACTCTGCCATTTATTAAATTTTATGGCATTTTCTGTAGTTCAATAAATTCCTGAATGTGGTCCAGACTGATCTGATGCATTCTAGTCTTTAAAAGCTCACAGCTGTGCATGACTTATTTTATTGAAACATTTAAAATACATCAAAGTAGATTTTATGTGTAGTTTACTTTAATGCACTGGCACCCACTTCCAATTCTTGCTCTTCCAAAAGCGAATGTGTGCGCACTGTGCCACTTGTGCTCTTTACATACACTATTCTCCAATATAATTGATATGGAGGAGGTGCTGCATTTAAATATCTACTGGAAGGTAAATGTTTGCATGATAAATGTCCATTGAATAGGGTTCCACATTTTCGGCCAAGACGAGGCAGGGGGTGGGGCAAGTGAAACCAGGGGGTAGGGCTAATGAAGCTAAGTGGGCAGACTCATGCCATCCTTGGGTGTGATTATGGTGTGGCATGAAAATGTAGGGGACTGCTCTAATCCCTGCACCTTGCTGTTACTCACAGTAGATGTCACTGTGCTAAAGTATAAAAGCATTGTGCTGGCTCTGGCCTGAGCAGGCAGGCAGACCTCAAGTGGAACCTAG
>CM044432.1:177614553-177629470 GCA_024363595.1 Xenopus borealis
CCTTCTCTTAATACTGACTGGCCCAATAAATACCCCCTCTCTTCCTTCTCTTAATACTGAATGGCCCAATAAATACCCCATCTCTTCCTTCTCTTAATACTGAATGGCCCAATAAATACCCCATCTCTTCCTTCTTTTAATACTGACTGGCCCAATAAATACCCCCTGCAATCGCACTCTCTGCACTAGTGAAGCTGAATTTCCATTTTGAAACTGGTAAATTCAGCTCTAAAAGTTCTAATTTCTCACCTTGCCTGATGACAGGAGTGGCCCTGCAAGTAGGATTTTCCTGGGATCTGCCATACTCATTGGGTAAGGTGCTACTGGTTGCTGGAGATTATAATGGAGCTCAGTTACATCTGTGACTTCAATGTGGCTGACATAGCCAATTCCACTTGTTAGAAGTGTTTTTAAGACTGTTGGCCATACAATGCACCTTCATACAACCCGGGGGAAAGCTCAGTCACCTCTTAATATTTAATTTTTCCAAAGGGGGTGTAAAAATTAGGTAAAGTGACTTTACATTCCCTACATAATCCATATCTCCACATAACTCAAATCCAAAACAAAGTCTAAACCTGGACATACATTATAATATCCCTTTGCTTGGTGAGGTCACCAAATGAGCAGATCTTTTACTGGCAAGGTGGGCAGTATCAGGCTGATTGGCCCTTAATGGAGAACCAAACCCTTAATTAAAAAGACCCTAGCCCTCTCCCCTACATAGACCCCCCTCCTAGGTGGTACCCAGAGTAACTCTTTACTTACCCCTCGGTGTAGATTCTGTGTAGAGGAGTTCATGGGCATCATCTTCTTCTTCTATTCGGTAATCTTCGGAATGAGAGCAGCGTATCAGCACATGCGCAGTTGGAGCAATCTTCCGGTTCCAACAACTGCGCAAGCGCCAAATGTTGCAGAAATTGACAAATCGACAGAAAAACACCCTGAGATGGTGCCCGTGAACTCCTCTGCACTGAGGGGTAAGTAAAGACTTAGGAGCATTTACCCAAGGTACCAACTAGGCTGGGGGGATCAGGGAGGGGGGGGGATATGTAGGGTAGGGGTTAGGGTTTTTTAAAGGAAAACTATACCCCCCGAATAATGTAGGTCTCTATAAACAGATACTGCCTAAAGCAACTCCTATGTAAAACCCTGCTTCATGTAAATAAACCATTTTCATAATAACTCACTTTTGTAGTAGCAAGTGCCATTGGGTAGTCATAAATAGAAAATATCCATTTTAAAAAATAAGGACAGCCTCCTGGGATCCTAGGATCCAACGGTGCACACAAACATACAAAACAAACTATAAAGTTAGGTCACATGAGCCAATTAACAGACAGAGTTCTGTCTTTTGCTTCCACACTTCTTCCTGTTACAGTTAGAGTTGAAATATTTCTGGTCAGGTGATCTCTGAGGCAGCACACAGACCATCATGAAATGGTGGTTCAAGGCAAGAGATGTAAAAGGGCAATATTTACTTAAATATATATACCAGGTAGGTAAGATTCTTTAATATGTCACTTGATTTGATATAAACTATCTGTTGCTCAAAAATTCATTTTCGGGGTATAGTTTTCCTTTAATTAAGGTTTTGGTTCTCCATTAAGACAAATACAAGAGGTATTCTGCACTCAACCCATTATCAATATGTTTAAGACATTGAGATTGAGTGCAGAGGACCTCTTGTATTTGTCTATATGTATTTTGTGGTCACAGCCTCATTGCACCCCCGCCTAATGGTTTTAAAAATTAGTGGTGAGCACAACTTTTTCTTGTTTGTTGGTTCTCCATTAAGCCAACAATCAAATCAGCATTGGACTGGGTGGTCCAGGTCCACTGGGAGTGCTGCATCAGCACAATTCTGAATTCTAGCTAGTTAGATCTAGACCATGATTCTGCACACCAAATATAAGCATGACATCATGCATGCAAAAAGGAGCTGAAGGAGCTAGCCCTTCATGGTAGTAATCGCATCATGTGATGACATAATCAGGCCCTGTGTTCTAAAGGCTAAAGCCTGCACATGCGCTGAACTGTTTTAGCAGCCATCCTTGTGATGTCATTATGTAAAATATGGCTGCTGTGATTAAGGAAGTAGCTATAATATTACTTCTCGGATATTCAGTAATGTAAGAACTATAGTGCAAAACACAAAAATAGTGCAAAAATAATGGACACAGAATTGCTGATATTTTGTTTAGGGTGTTGCCTTGTCCTTTAAAATGGTGTCAGTTACACACAGAGAATAGTATATGACAAAAGAGGCAACTTTGTTTCTCTTCTTGCTGAGATCTGCGTTTAGCACCTAATAGTTGTATTGATCAGGTGATAAAGGCTGGTAATCTGCAATACTGGCTAATTGTTTGCAATCAGCACATCACAATGGCTTTGTAAGAGGAGATTTATTTTACTGTTAAAGAACAATGAAACCAGGGGAGGAAATTTACTTAAAAAGCATTTACACCTTGGGGCATGATCCTAACAGTGGTAATACACAGGGCAATAAAAGCTGATTTGCTTGTGAGTGGTGCCAGCTTAGAAGGTATGGGCAGCTTTAGGATGAGGGTAGGTCCATGCTCTGTGCTGCCTCCAAATCAAGCCCTTCATTTTTCCATTATATTGTATTTAAAGTGGTGCTCAAGTTAACTTTTTATATAGTATGTTTTTCAAGTGGCCTTTGTTTTTTCACTTTGTAAAGTTTTAGAATTATTTATTTGCCTTCTTCTTCCGGCTCTTTTCAGTTTTCAGACTACACATTTATTGCTATAGGTACTTTTTATTACTCGCCTTTCTGTTCAGATACTTTCATATGAAAGCACAATGATTCTCATTTCTTTATCACGCCAGTGCACTACAATGGCCACTTTCTATCGGCATCCGTTCAGTAGAAACAAAAGCGAACAGAACCAACAGAAAAACTTCTTGTAGTTTAAAAGCCTTTATTGGTGCAACACGGGCATCACAGCAACGTATCAGGCCAGACGGCCTTTTATCAAGCTTGAGCAACATTCAGATGTAAATAGAGTTGGGGAGCAACACAAGCATGAAAAATATTCCTGGGTGTTGCTAAATAAGGCTTGTGATAGGCTATTTGGTAGCCCATACGTGTACTGGCAGCATACAGGAGGCTCCGTTTGGCAGTGCATCAGTTTTTTATTTGCAACCAAAATTTGCCTCCAAGCTGGGAATTCAAAAATAAGCTTCTGCTTTGAGGCCACTGAGAGCAACAGTGTTGTACTGGCCCGACGGGAAACCCCTTAATGGGCCCCCGCCGGGCCAGACCCCTCTCCTGAAGTGCACAGCGCCACTTGTACAGGCTCCTTACCAGCAGGCGTTAGCGGCGCCTTTCCAGAAGACAGACCCATTTCCCGATTGGCACCGTGCACAGCGCCACTTCTGCAGGCGCGCACGGCTGCTTACCAGCAGGCACGCACAGCTCCTTCCTCCCAGAAGGTAGGCTCGGCAGCTCATCGCGGTAGGGGGGCAGGGGGGACGGAGGGGGGCAGGGGGGTCGGAGGGGGCCCTGGACAGTAGTCCCGGTGGGCCCCGGGCCCCCAGTCCGACCCTGGAGAGCAATATCCAAGGGGTTGCTCATGAGCTACTGGTTGGGGATCACTGACCTATAGGGTTAAACATTCAGCAACAATTGATGCAAACTACAAATTAGCAAACTCCCACAGCAATATGTAACAGTCTAAGGTGCCTTTTGAGTTATATTTTCTGATATTTTCTTTCCTTCTTTACCACACTTTTCTTCTCCCAGAATCTCAGATCTTATGTGCTTCTGGTACTTTTCTTTCACATACCAAATAAAATTCTTCCTTAAACATTTATTTGTCCATGTTTCACCCCAACTGTCACCTCTGCCAGTTGATCACTCACCTTTACTCATTTACTTGGTGTGTTATAGTGATGGGCGAATCTAGGCAGATTCGCTTAGGCGAAAAAATTTGCGAAACGCTGCGTGTCTCGTTTTTGCCGAGCGTCTCGTTTTTGACACGTGTCGTATTCGACCAATTGCGTCGTTTTCGTCGCGCGGCGTGTCGTTTTTATCGCGCGTCTCGTGTTTTTTTTTTTTCAAGCGAATTTTCTGGGCCAATTGGGTTTGGGGCGGGCTGGTCGAATTGAGTTTGGGGTAAGGCTGGGCCAATCAAGATTAGGGGCGGGTTAGGCTACTGGAGGGATTAAGGGAATAGGAATCAGAGCATGCACTGGAGTGGTGCCCCCATAAGCGCGGGGCCCAATTGAGCCAAATTGGTCCAATGTGCTTAAGACCGGCACTGATAATGTCCCCAGGTTTACTCACATCAGAGGAAAAGTGTGCAGTCACATCACATGCTGACACTCCCTTAGGACAGATTTGGCAGGCATATAATCACAACCCTGCTCACACAGAACTTCCAGGGTAGATGTAGCACAGGGGTGTCCAAACTGCGGCCCGAGGGCTAAATGCAGCCCAGGATGGATATGAATACGGCCCAGCTTGAAACGCTCAGTTCCCGAGAAAATGTCATGTTGCAATGGATAGGGGAGGAGAGGGACTATGCCCATTGCCCAGTTAGTAATAATAATATAATAATAAGTCTATTTAATATCCAGGTGTCCCTTATTCCAGTTTATAGCCCCATCTGGTTATCCAACTGGTATTGTAGTTTTTTTTTTGTGTGTATTTTCTTTACTTTTACAAATCAAAAGTGTTTGTATATTTCATGTGTGGCCCCCGGACAATTTTTCTTTTTCCAATGTGGCCCTCGAAGCCAAAAGTTTGGACACCCCTGATGTAGACTATACAGGCACACCTCAGCGACATATTCCAGTAGTGGTCTCTGGATCAATCTCAGGGAAAATCCTCATTCCTGATTCCCTCTCGACTGAGATCCCTATACTACAGGCAATATGGCCTGGGAGAGATACCTCCAAAATGTCACTCCAGCACTGGAGCTCAGAACTGCTCTTTTTAGCTCACCCTGACTATATGACACTCCTAGAGTGTACTAGTACTGGGAGCTCACCTGCCACTTTCTATTCCTCATTCATGGGGTTCCCTGGTCCCCGACTTGGACACATGCTTTCTGGGCCTTTCTGCACCCAGGCCCCCTGGGCACACCCTGCTGGATCGCCATCCAGAGGCCAAATTGGAAACTGCCCCTCCCTTCCCAGCACTTTACAGTGTAAGGCAGGAAATGGTCACCACACTCTTTGAATTGCAACACATGCTTTTTCCTGGCAACTAAGGAAGGTACTACTACTAGCGTAGTTGCGCTAGTGTTACTTCGCCAGGCAAGCCTAATTTGCATACGGCGGGAACTTTAAGTTATAATAGAAGTATATGTTACAGTCACTACATTCCACTACACAAGCCCAGGAAACCTTTAATAAATAAAATAAAGTTGTCCTATTGCCCTACATGTGCCCCCTGTATAGTTGTGTTGCCATATGTTAGGAAATGTAGGGGGGAAGGAGGGTAACCCCCGCAAAAAAAATATCGATCTTTTTCAGACTATCACCCTCCTATGCTAAAATACGCCAGCGTTTTTTTGGTAAAAAAAATTTTTTTCAACCTCCTATCTATTGTATTGAACTTCGCCAGGTCTGACCAGGCAAAGTAACGTCTAGCGTAAGTGGTAACGATCAGAAAAATGTTGATCTTAGTGAATTTGCGTTATTACGATCCTTCGTCAGTGTGCAACTTCACCTGGCGTAAGGGTGTGAAGTTGCGCAAGTCTATCTACTTCGATAGCGAAAATTCGCCAGAGTCGGTGTTAGTGAATTTGCGAAATGACGTCACACTGGCGAATTTGCGCTAGCGTTAGATGCTTCGCACTTTAGTGAATTTGCCCCATAGACTCCATTTTATCCAAATAATCAACATTTAAAAAAATTATTTCCTTTTTCTCTTTAATAATAAAGTACCTTGTACTTGATCCCAACTAAGATAGAATTAATCCTTATTGGAAGCAAAACCAGCCTATTGGGTTTATTTAATGTTTCAATTATTTTCTAGTAGACTTAAGGTATGAAGATCCAATTTATAGAAAGATTTGTTATCCAGAAAGCCCCAGGTCCCGAGCATTCTGGATAATAGGTCCCATAACTGTACTTGCAGAGGAATACAATCATTAGATCAAGCAAGTACACTCCCAATTTTGCCTGTAAAGTTGCACCTTAGCTTAAAAAAAACATACCTATAAACTATTCTGACAGCGATGGGTTGAATTGTTCCCTGCAACAAAAATGTGTCTTAAGTTACATCAATCTGAAATCACTGATGATCATCTGTGTTTTCAGTAATGCAGAGGCAGCTGATCAAATTTACAGCGCCTTACGGGGTCTGCAATGATAGCACAATGTTGATATATACTGTATATCCCTATCCTATAGTTCTCTATAGTTCCTGTAGTAAGGATCTGAAGATATATACTGTATATCCCTATCCTATAGTTCTCTATAGTTCCTGTAGTAAGGATCTGAAGATATATACTGTATATCCCTACCTTATGGCTCTCTATTGTTCCTGTAGTAAAGATCTAAAGATATATACTGTATCCCTATCCTATAGCTCTCTATTGTTCCTGTAGTAAAGATCTGAAGATATATACTGTATCCCTATCCTATAGCTCTCTAATGTTCCTTTAGTAAGGATCTGAATATGTATACTGTATATCCCTATCCTATAGCTCTCTATAGTTCCTGTAGTAAGGATCTGAAGATATAAACTGTATATCCCTATCCTATAGTTCTCTATAGTTCCTGTAGTAAGGATCTGAAGATATATACTGTATATCCCTATCCTATAGCTCTCTATTGTTCCTTTAGTAAGGATCTGAAGATATAAACTGTATATCCCTATCCTATAGTTCTCTATAGTTCCTGTAGTAAAGATCTGAAGATATATACTGTATCCCTATCCTATAGCTCTCTATTGTTCCTCTAGTAAGGATCTGAAGATATATACTGTAACGCTATCCTATAGCTCTCTATTGTTCCTGTAGTAAGGATCTGAAGATATATACTGTATATCCCTATCCTATAGCTCTCTATTGTTCCTCTAGTAAGGATCTGAAGATATATACTGTATATCCCTATCCTATAGCTCTCTATTGTTCCTGTAGTAAGGATCTGAAGATATATACTGTATATCCCTATCCTATAGCTCTCTATTGTTCCTGTAGTAAGGATCTGAAGATATATACTGTATATCCCTATCCTATAGCTCTCTATTGTTCCTGTAGTAAGGATCTGAATATATATACTGTATATCCCTATCCTATAGCTCTCTATTGTTCCTCTAGTAAGGATCTGAAGATATATACTGTATATCCCTATCCTATAGCTCTCTATTGTTCCTGTAGTAAGGATCTGAAGATATATACTGTATATCCCTATCCTATAGCTCTCTATTGTTCCTGTAGTAAGGATCTGAAGGTATATACTGTGTATCCCTATCCTATAGCTCTCTATTGTTCCTGTAGTAAGGATCTGAAGAGCCATCATGTCAGTAGAAATAATTTATTTGTGTCAACAGTGTTATCTTTGTTTCAGTGTGTAGTGGGATTTGGAGGTGATGTTCCCAGAGAGAGACTTTACACCAGTGTTCCCCAACCAGTGAATCATAACCAACATGTTGCTCTCCAACCCCATGGATGTTGCTCTCAGTGGTGTCAAAGCAGGAGCTTATTTTTGAATTCCTGCCTTGGAGGCACTTTTATTTTGCATAAAAACAAGAGTACTGCCAAATAGAATCTCCTGTAGGTTACCAGTCCAGATAGGGTTACCAGTAGTCAATCACAGCCCCCTCTTTATCCAAGCTACCATAGGGAGTAAATAGTGAGGGAAGAAAGTGATATGCTAGAGTCTTGGAGCACATTGCAGGTGGAGAGATAGTGGTAGTCCAGTTAGTTGAAGCTCCAACAAGGAATAAGGAAGGAGCCAGTGTCCTCGCAGTACCTTGTCAGACATGGACCCACAGAAAGAGGATACTAAATTAAGTAGGACTAGTCACTCAACAAACGGTTGCCCCCTGTGCCCAGAGTCTGTACAGTACAGAGACTTTGACCTAAAGAGAGAGGCATGAAGGCAGGCAACAGGTGTATTTGCTCACCAGCACTTTACACTTTCTTTCTAATTATTTGTTTGTTTTACAGAAGTCATGCTTTTTACAAATGAAAAACATTTGGGAACGAAAGCACACAATAGCCGGTTAATGTTAAATAAATACAGTAAATAAAGATTGAGCACAGTTTCGACACTACTCTTGAAACTGAAACAGCATGTTCAGTTAATACACAACCCAACACATTTATTTGGTGATTCTAGGACAGATTAGATTGATATTGGCCACATCTCAACTTCTTTTAGCCTTTTAGTTCCAGCCCTTTCTTCTGCTTGATTTCCACGGCTAAAATCCCATCATGGCAGAAGAAAGCAGACAAGTCATTCAAACCAATTCCATTTGGTAACTTATAAGTTCTTGTAAAGCTCCGTGAAATGAACCCATGTTCATCCATTCTGCATCCATGCTCTCCTTTGATTATGAGCCACCCTTCAAAAACCTGAATAATGATGTCTTCTGGCCGGAACTGGATAACATCCAGCAACACCTTAAAGTTGGAGTCTGCTTCTTGTTTATTGTTTAGTCGTCTATCTTCTTCCATGAGGTCAGTTGGTTTCTTGCAGTCACTACACTGAGGACCTGGCAGAGCAAATAATTTGTGATCAAGAGTACAGTCTTGGAGATCATTTCTTGACAACTTCTCCTCATAGCGTACAGGAGTATCTATCCAGTGCCGAACTGTTAGTTCTTCCATGGTTTAGAGCAGTAAAATCTGTTGTTCTGCTTGCCTCTAGACTCTGTGGACTTTGGGCTAAACTTGCTCCGTTGCTCAGCAGAACTATTACCTCAAGCTGTTGTTTACGCTTATGCATTTTTCCATGTCTGAGTCAAAGCCAAAGAGATTAGCTCTTGGTTATTTATACGCAATATAAAGAGACATGCTTTTTTTAGAGCATGAAGTTGTTCATATCTGCTGCAGTTTATGACTCAGTGTTTAGTCTGTTCTAATAATACAATAGCATCTAATTCCCAAGTCAGTTTAATGTTCACTTTATTCTTCTCCCAGGAAAGATGGTTCATTATTAAACTATTAAACCAGTGATCCCCAACCAGTAGCTCGTGGGCAACATGTTGCTCTCCAACCCCTTGGATGTTGCTCTCAGTGGCCTCAAGGCAGGAGCTTATTTTTGAATTTCAGGTTTGGAGGAAAGTTTTGGTTGTATAAAAAACAGTTGTCTTGCTAAATAGAACCTCCTATAGGCTGCCAGTCCACATAGGGGCTAAAAAATGGCTAATCACCGCACTTTTTTGGCACCCCAAGAACATTTGTCATACTAGTGTTGCTCTCCAATTCCTTTTACTTCTGAATGTTGCTCACAGGTTCAAAAGGTTGGGGATCCTTGTATTAAACCATGACTATAACCAGTTGTTATCAAAGTCTATGAAGAATGTCCACTGATGGTGGGACAGTGGCAACATGGTTAGGGTTTCTGCAGGTTTGGACTGGACTACCGGGCACCAGGAAAAAATCCTGTGGCCCCTGCAACTGAACACCCTGCCTTCTTCCCTCCTGTTGTCTGAGGTGTAGGGGCCCCACACTGCTGGCCCACCCCTATGCTTGCAGAAAACTACGGGACCAGTAGGAGAAGAGAGCAGGAGGTACATGCCTTCCAGATCTGCAGGTTAGGAGGAGAGAGAACTTGGAGTTAGGGTGGAAGTTCATGAAGGGGGGTGGGCCCTTAATACCCGGTGTACCTGGGTTCCTGTTTGTTGTTTCCATGTAGCTGCTCCATTATCTGCATGAAATTCTTCACTTATTGTTTCTCTCTAAGTTTTATTGGGGTTGTTGCTCTGGTTTCTTTCCACAGAACTATGAAAGTGAGAAATCTCACCACGGAAAAACACACTCACGTTCTATACATTCCTATGTGATTTTTAGCCTTGTATTTATCAAATGGTGAACTGTAACTTTCATGCATTAATAAATACACTTCTAAAAGTCTCATAGGAATGAATAGAGCATGGGTGTGTTTTTCCGTGTTGAACTTTCTCACTTTCACAAATCTGCACCAAAATATTTACTGCTAGAGGAATTAGCTCCTGCTGAACCTGACCCAAGTGCATCTGTGTATTTATCTCTTTGACCATTAATTAAGATTTACTGGCTCTATGTAAAAGGCATAACTATTATAATTAACAATCTGTATAATATATTAGCAATAAAGCAAAGGGAGTAGCAGTAGGCTGCCTTATTCTGTGTCAGTTTGTTAGCTTTAGGGATGCACCGAATCCAGGATTCGGTTCGGGATTCAACCTTTTTTAGCAGGATTCAGATTCGGCCGAATCCTTCTGCCCAGCTGAACCAAATACGAACCCTACGGGGAGGGAAATAGCATGACTTTTTGTCACAAAACAAGGAAGTAAAAAATGTTTTCCCCTTCCCATCCCGAATTTGCATATGCAAATTAGGGGTCAGATTCGGTTCAGTGTTCGTCCAAATCTTTCTTGAAGGATTCGGGGGTTCTGCCGAATCCAAAATAGTGGATTCGGTGCATTTGGAAACAGGCTACAGCGTGGTACTGTGAGCCTATGATTAAGTGTTTCTTGGTGACACGAAACGCATAAGGCTTTCTTGCTTTTATACATAATGTAAAGTAAAATATTTTGTTGGCTTAAATGAGAAGGAAAGTCGGCTTGCACTGGGGGGTGCCAAATGTTAGACACCCACAAGTGATTGTATTGACTTACCTGAAACCCCACAGCAGTTTTCTGCTGATAGGAGCACCGGCCGGGGGTTTCAGGTAAATCAGTACAATCACTTGGGGACAGGCCTGGACTGAGAGTCAAAATAGGCCCTGGCATTTCAGGTAAACAGAGGCCCACTCAGCCCACAAAGAGGCCCAAACAGCCCAGACCAACCCAAAAAATACTGTATTTCTATGGCACATTATTGCAGCCCCTCTGGCATTTGCCAGAACCCACAGTCCGGGCCTGCTTGTGGAATCCTAACATTTGGCACCCCCAAATGCAAGACAACTTTCCTTCTCCTTTAAACTTTGCGCTCCTGAAGTCTACTCCTTGGTGTTCCCGATTGATGCCTGCCTTCAATTATATTTCCTAGTGAATTGTTCCCTCAGGGTAAGGACAAACTGGGCAATTTGGGGAGTTTTAATCTGCCTCGACTTTGCAGCGACCAATCCCCCCGAAAGCCTTCCCTCACTCTGCGCCTAACTAAAATGCGGCGCTAATCACACGCGGCGATTCGTTTTCCGAAGTCGCCTGAAGTTTCATCGAGGTGGCTTCACATAAATGTCACTGGTTTCTAAATGAATATTATAGCATCTTATAGGTAAAACATTTTTTTTGCTGGATAAAAACCTACACAACATAAGCCGTAGGTCCCACACACTGGAAGAACAATTCTAAAGTAGATCTAAAGGCATTCATAGCTTTTCACTTACTATAACCCACCCCCAAAAAAGGTGTCATGTAAACCGAAACTAGCCTCTACATTCATTAGTGGCTTATGCAGAAACAAGCTGTGTTGCTAGTAGGGTGGCAGAACCACTCCTGCTTGGAAGATTTACTTTTTTATGGCCAAAATTATCAGCGCACATTTTTGCCCAAAATTAACCAGGCACTCTACTATGTCATGATCTCATTTGGAGGGCTCACTACTGAGTTCCAAAATAACTTCCATCAGTGCTTCAGCCATTGAAGAAGGAACTTTATATGTAGGTCACAGAAATATGTAACATGTCTAGTTTCCTGGTTATCGAACTCTGTGGTTGTCTCTATAGATGGTTCATTTTCTGTCTGAGCATCCTGTGTCATCAAGCACCAAGCCACTTCCTAATATTGTGTCTCATGAAACGTTACTTTTGTGTTCTGCAGGAAGTATTAAGTTCAGCAGTGAGAATTACAGCCTCACTTATGTCCTGCTAAAGTCCATCCTCACCGTCATCTTATATGTTCCATCTGATAAGATCATACACAGGCTCTACAAAGTGGACTGACCTCCCCATGGCTGCCATCAGAAATCAAAGGGCCTCACACAAGAACATTTTCTGGGCCCACTTTGCCACCCCTCCCCCACCCATCAATACAAAGACCGCACGGATAAAACATTAAAGGCCACCCTACATATTAAAGAATAAAAAACAATGTTGACTGCATACCCCCTACAAGTTATTAAAACTTTAGTGACCATTGCTCCTAAAGTCTATTTTAAAAAAGAACTACTGTGGCAAGGGCCCCTACAAGTTATATAAAAAAAAATCAGTGGCCAGGGCTCCTATAAGTTATATTAAACAATTGGTGGCCAGGGCCCCTATAAGCTATAGTGAAAAAACTGGTTGTCAGAGCCCCTTCACCCATCCAATTCCCACGTGGCTTAACCAGGACTTACCCGTCATTGGCAAATCAGAGCAGTTAAAAAGGAGATGCAGGTACAGGAGCTCTGCCCCCCCCCCATCCTAAGTTTGCAGCTCAGTGACAGCGGGGGCCTGCTATCCAAGTAAGAAAAGCACAGTGGTCCCCATAAAATCCTTCAGGCCATGGGCAACACTCTCCTTGGTCCCCCCTTGATGGCGACCATGGCCCTCTCCCATTACCCTATGCCATCTCATCCACTGTCCTTAGCTGATATATTTGCCCTCCCTGCCCAACAGACCTCTGAACAACACCTGATTATATATTTAAAATAATATAAATATAAGTTATAAGTCTTATAGGGGTTTTTCACCTTTGTGTTAACTTTGACATAGAGATCATGTGACAGTGTGCAATTGCTTTTCATTTTTTATTTGTGGTTTGTTTAGTTATTTCACTTTTTATTCAGCAGCTCTCCAGATTACCCTAGCAACAATGCACTGATTTGCATAAGAGTTTGGGCTATGAATAGGAGTTGATCGGATGGGGGTCAGTGACCCCAATTTGCAAAGAGTCAGAAGAAAAAGGCAAATAAGTAAAAAAAATGAAGACCAATTATAAATGTGCTTAAAAGTGACCATTCTATAAGAAACTAAAAGTTAACCTAAAGGTGAACCACCCTTTTAACTTGCCGTGTACCATGTTAGTGTGCGCGTGTGTGTGTGTGCGTTTGTGTGTGCGTGTGCATGTGCGTGTGCATGTGCGTGTGCATGCGTGTGCATGCGTGTGTTTCTCTCTTGAGACACTCAAAAGTGGCAAAGGGCTGTAGCTGTCCCTGATTAGCAGCATTAATCACATATAAACAATGTATGATAAAGGCATCATTTCAGTGTTAAGCAGTTTTACCCAAATTAACATTTTTAACTACAGCAAACAGATAATTCCTGTCTCTGGATATATGTCTCAAGTCTGACACCTAGTGGCAATTTGATTTCTTTATTTTTCAAAAACTTGGGATAGAGTTCCGTGTGAGTCCAGTTGGGCCAACCTAAACCAACTAGGCAAGAGGCAACCTGGACCTACTGGCCTTCTATATATCCCCCCTCTTCGTGGGACCCACGAAAACCTAAAATGACGTCAACCAGGTTGGGGGAAATAGTTAAATTTTACTGCAGGACTGTAAATGGAGGCAGTGTCGGACTGGGATGCCAGGGGCCCACCAGAAAACCTTAGACCAGGGGCCCAACTTTCCAAACTATTATTTATTCTCCTATTCTTTTAGATCTACCTACTATATTCTACTCTTCCATTATTAAGCCTCTTTTTCCACATAAAGAAATAGGGAATGAACATGAAATAGGCCAAATTCTTAGAAGCAAGAGGCCCACTGACACCTGGGCCCACCGGGAGTTTTCCTTGTATCCCAGTGGGCCAGTCCAACACTGAATGGAGGGGGGGTGCAGTCTACAATTGGGCTGAGAACCCAGACAGGGTACCCACAGACAACCCGCATAATCAGGGGACAACGGTCTTTCTGGCCAAAAATCGATGACCTTGCGGGTTATTCTGTGGCTACTTGACCTAACGCAGGACTCTAACTTGGGACTGGGAAATAAAAATGCTTGATGTGTTTGTTTCATTAGGCTATTAAAATATTCCTGCCTGCTCAGTAGTATTAAAATTATTTGCTATAAAATGTTTATTAACCAACATTGCTAATTTATGATGTTCTGTTGACATCCATGGAAATAAAGCTGTAGTTGATATAACCTTGCTAATAAACAGGCAAAAATAGTGAATGCTCCTGTGGTTGTTATTAGTAACTAGACCAGGTTCAAATGTTTAAAATATTATTACAATAACCCCTAAAGATTTGGCTTGGATGATTATAGACATTCAACCATTCATTGTTTTGCCAAATCTGAGTTCTGCAATGGGTGCCATGGGTATATCTATGGAGCAGTGATCCCCAACCAATGGCTTGTGAGCAAACTCTTAGATGTTGCTCTTAGCAGATGCTTATTTTTCAATTACAGGCTTGGAGGTTTTGGTTGTATAAAAACCTGCCAATCAGAACCTCCTATAGTCTGCCAGTCCACATAGGGGCTCTCCATATTTGGCACCCCTGGAACTTTGTGCATGCTTGTGCTGCTCCCCAACCTTTTTTTTTTTTTTACATTTTACACATATGGGGACCCCTGCTGTGGAGGAAGCATATTTCAATTGCAGGAGCCCTAGAAGGTAATTAGTTACCTAGTAAAGCTGGACATACATGTAAAAATATGCTCATTTGGTGAGGTTCTTTCACCGATATGCCCACCCAGCTACTTCAACATTTTTGTATGAATATTGTTGATTTGGGCATACTGGAGTTTTAAATCATCCTGAGCTGTCCCAAAACAGGAGGACTGTGCATGTGCAGTGTGTGGGGAAGGGGAGCAGAAGTGAGCCAATCAGGAGTGTGGGGGTGGATGGCCCATACATGGGGGA
>CM044432.1:177733212-177748529 GCA_024363595.1 Xenopus borealis
TATAAAAGGCTACTGTGATATTAAACTCGACAGTTAGTATAGCTATGCAAGTCTTCCATTATTTTTAAGCTTTGGGAACAATATAAATTATATAAACAGACCTTTCCTTTTTCTAATCAGTTTTCTTTTGCAGCTCTGGCAAAATATTATTTAATAATGGGACCAACTGATCATTTACAGATATTATTACAAGTGGTACTAAACATAATTGTTTACATTCATTTTATGTTTTAGACAGAGGCTTCATTTTCCATATCCACATTTGTCTATTTTTAGAGTTTTAAAAAAACAAAGCAAACTCAAATGTATTTATGAAAAAATTCAAATAAACTTGGTAAAAAACAACATTTGAATAAACACTAGAATGCAACAAATTTGTATCCTACTTATCATTTTCAATGGGTCTTCTTACTTAAAAAAAATTCCATGTTCAATGAAAACCTTCAATGGTAATTTGCAATATTTTACGTTTCAGCTTTTTCAAATTTTTTCGCACTTAAATCTCTAAAATTTGGATTTGAAAACTAAACTCTAATTCAAATGTCCTAACTCTGGTGAGGGGCAATTGAAAAGAACCAAAAAAACTTCAATAACCCCCAACCAGAGTGTGGGCTCTATTATTTGGCAGCAGGTTCCCTTTAGCTTAGTAGACTGGTGCCCAGTCAATGAGATTTCAGATCCAAGATATCTTGATAAACGTGGGGTCTCTTGCTTTTTTGTTTGTACACTGCCATTGCTCAGTTTGTGGTACTCCTAGGCTTCTATGAATCAATGGGCTGTCAAATGCAATGTCTAATTGAGCCTTCCTGGTACAGGTATGGGATCCTTGATCATCCCTTCCTTATTGGAGGCAAAACCAGCCTATTTCATGGTTACATCATTTTCTAGTAGACTTAAGGCATGAAGATCCAAATTACAGAAAGATCCGTTATCTGGGAAACCCCAAGTCCCAAGCATTCTTTATAACTGGTCCCATACATGCGTATCCAAGGGGATCCCCTAAACCCCAGGACATCACTTGTGACTTCTGACAATCAATCACATTGAAAACGTTCTTTTGTGAAATGCTTCACAATGACTGCAACTGTTCTTTATCCCCATTTAGTATCGGCTTAATAAACACCAGACTGTTTGAATTGGATGACTATAAAAATGTTCCTTTCTTGGTCTGATCTATCGCAGATTATGTCAATTGTTTCAACTTGTTTTAAACTGACTGCTTGAGCCTTGACTACTCTTAATCTGTCTGGTTCCATTTGAAAGAGTGTTGACTCGTAAATGAATAGGGGAACCGTAGAACAATAGCAGTGCAGAGACGCCCATGGCAGTTAGTAAGCAATTTCTAAAACAAATGCTGCCGTGTTGATTTTATTTCCTTATGTCAGTAGCTGCTCTTATGTAATAATAGATCAGACAAAATCCACCCAGCTTCTATAGTCATAAGTATTGTAAAAGACCCTGAAATAACACACCAAGGACAATATGATCTGACTGTTTAAACTAGTTCTTCACCAGATGGAAAGGTATGTGCCTATTCATTTCTGCGGCATGCCCACACATAGATAACGATACCTCAAACGTTTTTATAGTGAATCATTTTTTATATAAGCTGCTCACTCTCTAAAGGGAAATATAGCCACTTGAAGAAGAGCTCCATCAGTTACTTTAACTTTAGTTGAGATGTAAAACATTATAACTTGTTTATAAAGGATCTGCTTCCAATGCATCTTTTACACAAGTGGTGGACGCCATGTTTCTTGTAATATCTGCTAAGGAACTCTTTTCATAGTCCGCAGAGCACACAATCTAGTACTCAATAGTATTTTGCATCAGCAGTCTCTTTATGGTCACTAGATGCTGCTGGTACAGATGTTTATTCTAGAGGTGCCTATTTAGAAGTAAAAGGCCTTATAGCTATCCAGAATGGTTTCATAGCACCTAATCTTGAATAAGGAGCACAGGAGATGTTATTTGAATCACTCACCACATAGATAAGGAGGTCCAGGTGCACTGGCCCCAAACCCTCAACTTGGGGAGCAGATAAATCAACAGCAAAAATCTAGGGGCATCCAGGCACCCAAAAATTTCACAAGGGCTGCAAAAAAAAAATCAGTATAGAGACGTCATTATTGAAAATTACATTAAAAGATCAATATCTTTAGTGGCTCTACGCAGGGCTGGAACTAGAGGTAGGCAGAAGATGCACCTGCCTAGGGCGCAAAGCTGTAAGGGCACTAGGCAGGTACCCGTTAAAATGTTTTCTGCCTACCCCTAGTCGGATTGTTTGATCCCCTTCTCCTCTCCATCCTCCCCTCATCACTCCCCTCACCTTGTCACTCTCCTCCGTCACTCTCCTTCCTCCACCACGTGACTCTCTCTCCTCATCATTCCCCTTCCTCCACCACGTGACTCTCTCTCCTTCCCCTTCCTCCCCTCGTGAGTACCTTATCTTCCCTTATTCTCCCCTATAGCGCATTTGCTTGCACCTGGGGGGCGGGGCTAGGCGATCAGGTTCCTAGGGCACCCTGTAGGCTTGGCGCAGCCCTGGCCCTATGTGTTTTTTATGCCTCCGGGGGCACTTAGTCCTGGAGTCCATTATTTCATTAAGCTGTTGTAGAATTTGTGGCAGACATGGAGTTTCATGAGTTCTTCATTTCTTTTTCATGCTTGTTGGTTAGGGTATAGTGCATAAAGTCAGAGCTGCCTCATTACCAGATGCATCACAGCTGTAACTGTGTTGCGGCTGTGACTGCTACTAAGCCTGTAGTAGTACCATCATGTGGGACCATAAACACCATGTTCCGGTAAACAGCAATCTTTATTTCTTTGCTCACTGTCTACCTAATAAGATGTACTTGTTCACGGAAAATGTGCAATTGACTTGAAAGCTGTCCTGTTTTTCTAAATGTGTACATTATTAATGGCAGATTGTTAAAACGGCTTTAACACTGCTGTATGACTGCCAAAAGTAACCCAGATGTGCAAAATTTATCTGTCTGCCATATGTGCACGGACATGTTCTTCTAAAATCAACTGTCTCATCTGTATTGTTAAATGGTTCTTCTCACCAGACAGCATTTATATCGTTTTAATTCACAGTATAAAGCTGGATACATCTTTTTTGTTTATGAATGAACATACAGTATTACACATCTTTTAGCATAAATATCCCTCCATTTGCTTTATGTAATTGGACCCCTCCAATTAAAGGCTTTGTTCCGAGCTCAACATTGGCTTTTCTCCCCAAAAACCCTTTATTAGTATCTTTATTAGGATCTATGAAGACCACATTGGGTCCAGTCTTGGTAGTACTCCTAACTCATTAGATTGAGTATTTCTGCCAATAGAATCTGGATAAAAGTATTGTTGGATCCATCTGCTGGGTCTGCACCAAACATAAAGTGAATAAATAGCTTTCAAAACACAAATTTTATCTTGAGATCTTTAATGTTCATGCTGCCAGTGTAACTAATGACAGGAGTAAAATCTTAAATACAGGTATGGGATCAGTTACCCGGAAACCAGTTATCCAGAAACCTCAGAGTTATGGAAAGCCTGTCTACCATAAACTCAATTTTTATCCAAATAATCCAAATTTCTTAAAATGATTTCCTTTTTCTCTGTAGTAATAAAAACACTAAATTTTACTTGATTAAAACCAAAGGTGGCCATACATGGGCCAATATAATCTGCTCAGAGACAAAGTTGGCAGCTTATTGGCCTCTGAAGGGCTTACCCGATTAATATCTGCCCGAAAATCAGGCAGATGTCAGCCAGGTTTAAAAATCTCATTGGAACAACGGCTGCATGGTTTTGTTAATGCAGTCCTCGGTCCGAACACCTTTATTTTCAGCATTGTGATTCGATTTTTGAGCCTTAGGGCCCATGATTGGATCAGCCAAATTTCTCAAAGGCATATTCTTGGGATATCTAAATGTATGCCCACCTTAAAGTGATACTGACACAAAAAAACTACTTTTTAAAATATGAATGTACATTAAAAGTTACCTATAGGT
Organism: Xenopus borealis; assembly: GCA_024363595.1. NCBI lineage: Eukaryota > Metazoa > Chordata > Amphibia > Anura > Pipidae > Xenopus > Xenopus borealis. The sequence continues at coordinate 177,737,229 of CM044432.1, forward strand.
CATGTCGTTTTTTGCGGAGAGGTTTGTTTTTGTAAGTAATTGTTAGTTGAAATTCCAGACTGTTTTGCCAACCTGACCCATCTCAGCCTGTCCGTTATGGTTTCTAATACTAACAGACTCCTGCTGCACAAATATGGCAGCCCCCTCATAGACGAACACAGGGAGTCAGATAGATAATGTAAAAGCATTTGGCAAATATTTATAGCAAAATTATAAGTAGCATGCAGAGCCAATATTATGAATGATGTAAAAAAAGACATGCTTTCAGGTGTCAGTATCTCTTTAAGATATAATCAGTCCTTATTGGAAGCAAAACCAGCCTATTGGGTTTATTTCATTTTTGCATGATTTTCTTGTAGACTTAAGACACGAAGATCCAATTTATGAAAACATCCATTATCTGGAAAGTCCTTGGTCCCAAGCATTCTGGATAACCAGTCCCATAACTGTAACTCCTCTCCTCTTTCCTGCAGTATCAGCAATTTCCTTTTCCCAAAACTGGTGTGAGTTTTATCCAAGATATTTTTAATCTTGAGATGTAGCATTGATGATGAGATTGATTGTTATGTGGCAAGGCACAGCTGATGAATGCAACTGGCTGGATCTTCTTGGTCCATGTTCTTGTCCCTTGCAAGTTTTGATTAACCATTCATGGCATTGCTGTTGGCAGCAATTATGGATGTACCTGCAGGGTTGTTATTATTATTAGCAAGCACACCCACCTCATTGTGAACCTTATTGCCCAGGTTTATCTCCAACTTTGGACTTTCTGTATTTAGCTTCAACACAGTCATTTTGAATATATGTTTCTAAATGTAGATATATTAGTATTTTTATCCCCATCAGGCTGTGATAGAAACATGATAGAAAGCCAAGCAGTTGTGAATATCAGATGTTTGTTTAAATCACGTGTGCAAGGTCATGGGCTTTTTAGTTTCATGCTCATACTTAGACCTGAAACCTTAACCATGAGCATGTTGTTCTCTTGCATACTTTCCTAATGTATTCTCTTCTGTGCATAGAAGCAACTCCAGGCATTTTATCTGCATTCATTTAGATTGCATTGATTTTAAGGAATGTGGGTAGCAGATGAGTAACAGCAATGGGCCCAATGCTAGACTTCTCTCAGTGTCGGGACTGGCCCACCAGGAGACCAGGAAAACTCCCGGTGGGCCAAGGTGTCAGTGGGCCCTCATGCTGCCAAACTTTTGGCTTATTTCATGGTCATTCCCTATTTATATGAGAACAAAGAGGCTAAATAGATGGAATAATTGATTATAGTATGTAAAGAAAACAAACTAGGAGAATAGAGGTTGATTGAGGAGATGGAGAATATTAGTACTGAGAGTGGCCCCCTGTTCTAAGGTTTTTGGGTGGGCCCCTGGTCTAAGGTTTTATGGTGGGCCCCTGGTCTAAGGTTTTTGGGTGGCCCCCTGGTGTCCCAGTCCGACACTGACTTTACTATACAGAAAATAACAGCTGCTCCCCATTTCCCCAACCCAAAGCAATTGTCTCAGGGGGCAGTAGACATAAAGCTATCGGAAGCCTGAAAAGATGTGAAAAGAAGTTTGTGTATGATAATTTTTAAATGATCTTGTTCCAGTGTTTGTCACACACTAAAGTACATGCTGGTGCACACACCACAGGAGTAATATCAATTACATTGCAAACTCTAATGAGCATGGTCCTCTTTACCTCCTTTATCAATGAGTTTTTGCATAAAGGCTGCACGTTTGCTCTATACACCCTTCTATTGTTCAGTGCTGGGATTTGTGTTGGTGTTTTATAAATTTGTATTATTAATCATAATAATAGACATCTTCAATAAAATGAATAAAAGTTACAAACTGCTAGCCTAAAGGAACAATAAAGGTCAAATTAAATATTGTATTTATGTATATTTTTATTTGTATAGTGTTCCTGCAAGGCAAAGCACTGTACAGCAGAACAAAAAGTTAGTAGAACATATAATAAGTACAAATAAGTGCAAAAGTACAATACACATAAATATAAATTATAGTTACAGTACATTTTAAGTGCTTATTGTCAAGGAGACCAAAGGACGGTGGTCCTTGCCCTGTAGAGCTTACAGTCTAAATTTTGTATTCTGTTTATATAGCACCATCAATGTACTGCAATGCTTTAAAGTATTGATATGTGGACTGGCCCCGATACTATAGAGACAGGTTGGTTCGGGCCGTCTTCCGCTCATGATTTTTGGGTCACAAGTGTTTTTTGTGTGTGTGTTGAGCTCACCCTGTCCGTGATCTTACTGTGCCGCTTCCACCTCCAGTGAGCGTTTTTCATAGACTCTCACCTGTGCAGCCCTGCCCCTTCTGTGACATCATAGCAGGGTGAGATTGGCACGGGGCTTATAAATTCAGAGGCGTACCAGATTAGGTTTGGGTGCTTGTGGTGGAGGGACGGGTTAGGGTCGGATTCTTTTTGCCGTTTTGTTGACCCGCACATCACTACTTTGAAATGTGTAACATAAGCAGGGGTATAGTTATAATTTATTCATTAAAAATAAATACTTAAGTAAATAGCTGAAAATGAGGTTCCAGCCCAGAAGAGCTTAAAATCTATTAGTAATTCAATTTCCCTGATAGGGTGCTGGAAATTAACCTGGGATCTCACATATTATAAGCCCCATGATGAGGATTTGGTCTTGAAATTTTATATTCCTATGTGAAAATTGACAGCTTTTACAGATATTTCAACCTGATTTTGATTAGTGTTAAATAGATCAAGGTGGCTTCATGAACTGCAATGGCTGGTGCTGATTTACATTGTATAATAAATGTGATTTTCTTACCTAGTGCTGAGGCAACGTGTTGGACCCCACTGGGCCCTTTATCAAGCCCAGGGCTTGATAAAGGGCCCAGTGGGGTCCGAAACGTTGCAGTTTTTTTGGATATACATGGGCTTAATAAATCAAGTCAGTATTGGTGTGCTTCTGGATTTTTCTTCCAGGGCTTGATAAAGGGCCCAGTGGGGTCCAAAAAGTTGCTGTTTTTTTTGGATATACATGGGCTTAATAAATCAAGTCAGTATTGGTGTGCTTCTGGATTTTTCTTCATATGGATATTTGACCCTGTGCAAGGGAAGGGCCTTCCAGTCAAAGCACCCAGCACCTAAAATTGGTGAATAATAACCAGGTGGAGTGCTCCACTATCGTACAGAATGAAAGATCTAAAGACATGTCTCATCTCTCTTCTGTTATAGACCCGTCTCCAAATTGCCTTCCTCTCTCTGGTTCCCAACTCATGATGAATTAAGACATATCTATAGTTTGTAATCCCATTATTTATAATGGGTTGGGTGCCAATTTAGTACTTGGGAATGATTCAAGGAACATTCTTTATATTCTTGTTTTTGTGAAGCAGAAGGCATTGAAGTATTAACTGGGAAATTATTACATTATTTGTTAAAAATAAATTGCCTATGAGGCAGGGTCAGACTCCCTGTATCTTTTCCTGGGATCCAACTATCATGTAGAAGCTGTCCTGGTGTTTGCATTTAGAGTCCTCTGTAGAACCAATTTTTCAAACCCTCCTGACATCTGCATTTTTACCCACTTGGACCTACTTCCTAGCCTTCAACTGCCTAATCCACAATCCGATCTGCCACTCGCCATTAAACAGGAAGTGCTGCTGTTGCAAACTGGAAGTGACATCATCAGGAGTGGGCTGGGTAGAAAAAAGTTTTTAAATTGTGTAAAGCAGTAAAACTTGCTATAGATCCACATTTATACTCACATCTGAAAGTCCTACCACAACCTGCAGATTACACACTTTTTTGCAGGTATCTTGTAGATACCCAACCTGCTGCAGGACTTGTATATATGTTATACTCAATTATAGCTATAGCATTTTTTTCTGCTGGCTCATTTCTTGTGCCACCTCTTGGTGACCTTGGTCAGACCTTCTGGTGTCCATATACGTCATGTCTAAACCTTGTTGTGATATAATTGTACATTCTGTGGCGTAAAGCTGAAGTTGTTCCTGGAATGATATCCATTAACAACTCTGGTTGGAATTGACTTGACACTGAGATGCATTTGTGTTTGGATAACATGCTTTTGAGTCGTGAGGCCCTCTTAGATTTTAAATGACCAAACTGAATAGTTAACTTGCAAAATCATTGACCATGTCATTGTCAACTCTCTCTCTTGTAAGACTAATGATTTTCTTGGGGACATATAAATACCCATTGCCTGTTAAGCAGTGACCTTGTCACTGTAAGTTAGACACAGATAACGTAATTCAATATCTTGCCCTTAACTTCAAAGTGCAAGTTTAACCACAAAAGCAGACCACTTGCATATTATCTTTTTAGTTTAAATTACCAGTTTCCTAATAATACACTAAATATGGTATGGTATGAATGGTATTTACTTATTTTGCCTCTACAAGTAACACATATCTGTGACACTTTGGGGCACCTTAGTTGTAGTTGTAGCTAAACAGTACTTGTACTAGTCCTTTGAGACTTTAGAAGGTTTACACCATTTTGCACCATTATCCCAGGTACAAAGGTAGGGCCATCTGCCAGAGGGCGTCAACCTAACGTAAGTGCCATGTGACATGATGGCATGACTCACAATCTTAATTGACTCTGATGTTTGTTAATTCATTCAAAGCAGATCTTCTAATGATGCTTTGAAGAGATCATCTGAGATAGATGAAAGCTGAAGTTGTTGTCCGTGTCAGGGCCTTGATGTTAATTGAGTCCTGTGACCCAGCAGCCGGAATTCTTACTTAAAGACATGATCAACATCGAGCATTTTTTTTCCATAATAGCTTTCAAAAACATGTTGTCTAACAATCGGATCTACTTTATCATCCTTGTACTTTACTGCAACATTTCTCTAAATTGTTCTCTTCACTTGTCTCCAGCACAATGCACATTACAGTAATGATGGACATTTGTTTTGTAACTTGGGCTTTATTCAAATACTAGAAAACACATTTGACATTTGATATCATTAGTCCTACTAAGAAAAAATGGCTGAAGAGAAAGTACAAGATAACAATAGGATGTCTGTTATGAGAAGGGTGTATGGGGGAGAGCTGAGTTAAAGGATAAGTCAACCTTTAAAATAGTAGGGATGCACCGAATCCACTATTTTGGATTTGGCCGAACCCCCGAATCCTTTGCAAAAGATTCGGCCGAATACCGAGCCGAATCCAAACCCTAATTTGCATATGTAAATTAGGGGTGGGAAGGGGAAAACATTTTTTACTTCCTTGTTTTGTGACCAAAAAGTCACGTGACTTCCCTCCCCGCACCTAATTTGCATATGAAAATTAGGGTTTGGATACGGTTCGGCTGGGCAGAAGGATTCTGCCGAATCCGGATCCTGCTGAAAAAGGCCGAATCCCAAACCGAATCCTGGATTCGGGGCATCCCTAAAAATAAGTGAATGTAAAATTGATCAAGGTGATATTCTAAGAACTTTAGCAATGTACATTCGTTATTTATTGTTCTTTGATTCCAAGATATTAAGGTATACATGTACTGTTAATATGAATAAATTTAGTTACAACAGCACGCCCTAATGATTATTTTCCCACCATTCTAACCACGAGGAGTCGAGGAAGTTGCCAGGAGAAAGAAACAGACTGCTCTGATGTTCTTCTGCGTAGGGAAAAAACATTAGAAATCTTTCTCACAAATCAGAGCTGCCTCTTTCTCCTGACAACTTTCTTGACTATTTTGTGGTCAGACTGGTGGGAAACTGACCAGCAGGTGGTGCTGTTGTAACAAACTTCATTCATATTAACAGTACATGTATCCTATCCTAATATCTTGGAATTAAAGAAAAATAAATAATGAATGTGCTCTTGCAAAAGTTAAACGAATAGCACCCTCATCAATTTAACATTCACTTATTTTAAAGGTTTACTTATCCTTTAATGAATATTTTATTTCAGTGACAAAACAAATATGTTTGTTTTGTGAAGAAGGAAAGACTTGAATTAAAATTTAGACCTGTTCTATATTCTGTCAGGTTTTCAGGATAAGTAGAGTTTGAGTTTTATCAACTGAAAAATATGTTGAATATGCACATTTGGTTTCAGATTTGGCCAGATACAGAATGCTCCACCAAATCCTGAACTGAATTCAATTCAAGAAATGTTTCATTTAAAGGACAAGGAAGGCAAAAAAATAATATCCCATTTTTACTTTCTTTAATGAAAAATAAATCTATCTCCAATGTACCTCATTTAAAAAATGTGTAAAAAAAACCTGACTATGCAGTGAAATTCTCCCTTCATTTACTTCTGTGGATAGGAATTGTCAGATTGTCCCTAAATGCTGGGCAGGGAAACAATCATACTTATGAACAGCAGGGGGAGCTCCCACCTTACTTCCTAGCAATGCAGAACTCCAGCAGCTTTGTTTCCCTGTAGAGCAGTCGGCAACTGTGTAGAGATTTGTATTGGATTTTATTTTTGCCTTTACATCCCCTTTGCTGTTTCCAACTCCAGCTGCAGGGACAAAGATCATGGAGCCAGATTTAAACAGATAAACTGGGATTCTATTTGGAGGATTATTTTGCTGCAGCTGCTGGTTCTGAATAGTTGGAGAAAGTTTGTATTAAACAATACAAAAACTATAAAATCCACATAAGATTACATGACACACAGGACCCAGTGCAGTCTGTATATTCTGATTATTAATCAGTCTTGCTGTATCGGCTTCTGGCAGATATTATTTGACTTGTGCTGTTTTGATCATTTATGACGATCCCTAAGCAGCCCAGATCACACTGAGCATGTGCACAGTCTTGGTCTTGCAAAGATGTATAACAAAGTTACAAGATGACAGCCCCCTGTGGCCAACTTTGAAAGCATAAATCATTTGTTTGATTAGGCTTGTGGTGCAGTAAGTTCATGTTTATGTTTAGTATACAAAATACAGCATTTCTAGCCTTATTCTATTTTACACTTTCCTTGTCCTGTAAAGGGGAGAAAGTCCAAATTTTAAAGGAAAATCTTTTGTGTTTTAAAGGAATTTTTTGAGTTTTATTATACTCTGAATCTGCTAAAAATTAGGATCTGAAAATACTCCAGCAGGATTTTCAATAGTTTGAGCTGTTTGCTCCTTGCTGATGTGTGCATTTTTGGGGGAAGAATTCGATAAGTTACAGTATGTTTTCGAAAAAGTTGCACAATTCAAATTGATGCTGGATTTTGTTGCAACTTTTTGCTACACAGATTTTGCAAGAATTTGTAAATTAAAGGGATTCAGGTTTAGGCGTTTGCCCGTATTTTTTATTTATAACAGAATGACAAAAAGTTGAGTTTTTGTAAATAAGCCTCTAAGTGTGTTATAGCAGGGGTTCCCAACCGCCGTGCCGCAGACAGTCCCGAACTAGATTGTAGGCCGGCAAGCCCTGATTGTACGCCGGTGCGCCCAAATTGGACTCTGACCCCCCTGAGCCCCTACGGCCTGGTCCTTGAAAACTTTTTGGCCTCAACACTGGTCTCCGAACCAAAAAATTTTGGGGACCCCTGTGTTATAGAATTGCTGCTATTTCTAAGCAATGCTTACCTTCATTTTATGTTTTTTATAGTTTTGTTTCAATTATTTACTGCCTTTTTCACTTACCCCATCTAAAAACAAATGTTATTCATGTCAGTACATGGTTGCTAGGGTAAATTGGATCATAGCAACCATATTGCTGAAACTACAAACTGGTGAGTTGCTGAATAGAAAGCTAAATAATGTAATAACCGCAAAAGAATAAAAATGAAAACCAATTGCAAACTGTCTCAGAAGGTCACTCCCTACATCATACTAAAAGTTAATTCAAAGGTGAACTTGCAATAAAGGAATAGAGGGATCTTACCCATGTAGGTTTGTTAGACATCCCTTGTGATGATAGGTGTTCGCTTATAAGTCTCTCGCCTGCAACTGGAGACATATTTGTGGTCAAACTGAAGAATTCAGCGGCACACTAATAGTCGCAAAAGAGTGAAAATATTTATTTAGCCTATGGGGACCTTCTAGAGCAGTGGTTCTCAACCTTCCTAATGCCACGACCCATTAATACAGTTCCTCATGTTGTGGTGACCCCCAACCATAAAATAATTTTCATTGCTACTTCACGACTGTAATTTTGCTACTGTTATGAATCGTAATGTAAATATCGAGGAGTCTGGCAGAAGAAAAAAAAGCAAAAATCCACCAATCAGAGGAAGCCCATCGGAAGACGTTGCATTCAGTCTTCAGCTCCCTCTACTCGGCTTGGAGAAATCTCTCTCTTACTACCCGGAAGCAGCCGATAGCACTGAAATTGTTAGCTACTGCGCATTCCCTTAATAACAAATGGCCAACGCAACACTATTCTTTAACCCACCCTGTCCGAACAATGGTTTTGTAGTTTGGACACCCCTTAGGTGACCCCTGTAAAAGGGTTGTCGACCCCCAAAGGGGTCTCGACCCCCAGGTTAAGAACCACTGTTCTAGAGCATTTAAGTCGAAGAAAAATTGTTCGATCGAATGCTAAAATCGAACAAATCGGATGATTTAATCGTTCGATCGAACGATTTTACTTCGACTGCAGGATAGCCAAATTTGGTGAACAAAAACTTTGAGTTCGATATTCGAAGTTGCAGTATTTCATTTTGATGGTCGAATTTGGAAGTATTTAACACTTCGAAATTCGACGCTTGATAAATCAGCCCCTTAGTGTGCCGCTGAATTCTTCAGTTTGAATTCAAAGGCGAACAACCCCTTAATAAACATAAAAACCGCACACATTCAGTTAAGTAGAGCTTTAATGTTCAGATTCAGTTCATAAGAACACACATTTTCAGATTCTGAACCTTGCAAAACCTAGACTGAATCCTGCATTTGTGCATTCCTATTCCAGAGTAATGAGTTTGTTTTTTCTAATGTGGGAAATCACCCTGTGCTGAAAATAGACAATATATACTGGAAAAGGAACCCCACCTTCGTTGGGAATGTTTTGCTTTTGAAAGCTATTTTACATTACATTTCATTAACTTTTATCCCATTGATTTGAAAAAAAAAAAAAAACAATCTTGACTCAATGTGCTGTACACAGGGTTGTATTTAGGTCTGATACTGCCCTAGACACCGGATCTAAACACGCCCCTACGCGACGCGTGTGACGTTACTTTCACGAGCCGGCCCAACCCCCTACTCCTCCCTCCCAGCTGGGGGCCGCCCCCCATAAGCTGCCGCCCTAGGCACAGGCCCTTGGATGCCTTAAAGGGGTTATTCAACTTTGAGTTAACCTTTAAGTTGGGTGTAGTGAGTGATAATTCGGAGACCATTTGCAAATGTTTTTTTATTTTTTATTATTTAAGGTTTTTGAGTCATTTAGCTTTTTATTCAGCAGCTCTTCAATTTGCATTATAAACAATCTGGTAGCTTGGGTCCAAATTACCCTAGCAACTATGTATTGATCTGAATAAGAGGCAGGAATATCAATAGAAGAGTTCCTTACTAGATGAGACATGAAAATTAGCAATAATAATATATTTGTACCCTTACAGAGAATTCGTTTTTTTTTAGATGGGGTCAACATCGCCCATTTGAAAGCTGGAAAATGTCAAAAGAAAAGGCAAACAATTATAAAACTATAGAAAATAAATAATGAAAACCAATGGAAAAGTTGCTTTCAATTGGCCTTTCTATTACACACTAAAGGGCAGATTTATCAAGGGTCGAATTGAAAATTAGAATTTTTTAATTTTAATTTCGCGTTTACTTTAGTGTAATAGGGAATAGCCTAAATTCTATTTGAATTTCGAAATTAAAATTTTGACATTTATTATGTACTTTAAGAATTCAACTATTCAACATCTAAAATCTGCCAAATATGTTTTTTAGCCTATGGGGGACTACAATTAATTCGGAGTCGTTTGGTAGACTCAAAATATTTGATTTCTTTTGTGAAAAAATTTGATTTGAATTTTCAGGTAAATTCTATTCGTTCGAGTTTATGGGAGTTTTTAGAAAGAGTTTTTAGAAAGTTCCATAAACTCAAAATCCGACCCTTCATTAAATCTGCCCCTAAATATTTACTTAAAGGGGAACCACCCCTTTAATATAAATACGCCCCTTGCTTTGTAATCAACCCCTCTTTGTGTAAGTGGAACCTTGACCCAAGAAGGAAGATTATGAGTGTTATAATAATGTGCTACTCTGGGGTTTGTAACCCTCCAGCTGTGTTGAGTTGAATCCTTCATCATCAAGAACCAATATTTGGGAGTTTAATCTTATTGGGGGTCCCTTGGTGTTGGCATCACACACAATCACAGGACTAATCAGTGCACACACATTTACATACTGAGTAGTCCAGGTGATGCTTAATTGTTACACCCACCCCACACCCCACATTGGCACTTGGCCTTGTTAGGTGTATTTATTAGTCCTACACCCTGGGTAAGGCTATTTAAAGGGATACTGTCATGGGAAAACATGTTTTTTTCAAAACGCATCAGTTAATAGTGCTGCTCTAGTTAAATTCTGCACTGAAATCCATTTAGCAAAAGAGCAGTTTTTTAAATATTGCATTTTGAAATCTGACATGGGGCTAGACGTATTGTCAATTACCCAGCTGCCCCATGTCATGTGACTTGTGCCAGGACTTTCGGAGGGAACTGCTTTCTGGCAGGCTGTTGTTTTTTCCTTCTCAATGTAACTGAAGGAGTCACAGTGACACATGGGTTTTTACTACTGAGATGTTCTTAGATCTACCAGGCAGCCATTATCTTGTGTTAGGGAGCTGTTATCTGGTTACCTTCCCATTGTTCAGTTGTTAGGCTGTGGAGGGATGGAGGGGGTGATATCACTCCAACTTGCAGTACAGCAGTAAAGAGTGACTGTAGTTTATCAGAGCACAAGTCGCATGACCAGGGACAGCTGGGAAATTGACAATATGTCTAGCCCCATGTCAGATTTCAAAATGAAATATAAAAAAATCTGTTTGGTCTTTTGAGAAGTGGATTTCAATGCAGAATTCTTCTAGAGCAGCACTGTTAGCACATTAGCACAAGGATATTTATGTAGTTCCACAATTGGGATTCTGCCATAGTGGCTGCTCCACTGAGCCGGTATGAAACCTACACAGCAATCAATCATTAATCCACATGAGATCATTCACATTATTTTCTAATTAAGTTTCATTTCTAGAATGAATAGTTATTGGCAGTCATAGTCATAGCTTATACACCTAGTTTATACCCTTATACCCCTAGTTTATACCCTTATACCCCTAGCTTATACCCTTATACCCCTAGCTCATACCTTTATACCCCT
>CM044432.1:177749327-177771756 GCA_024363595.1 Xenopus borealis
CCCTAGCTCATACCTTTATACCCCTAGCTTATACCCTAATACCCCTAGCTTATACCCTTAGCTTATAACCCTAGTTTATAACCCTAGCTTATACCCTTATACTCCTGGCTTATACTCTTATACCCCTAGTTTATACCCCTAGCTTATACTCTTATACCCCTAGCTTATACCTTTATACCCCTAGCTTATACCCTTATACCCCTAGTTTATACTGCAGGGTTAAGCTGTCAAAATCGGGACTGTCTTGTGAAAAACTGGACAGTTGGGAGGTATGGTCTATTCTGCAAGGCTTCCAAAAGAATAAATATCCTTATAATGCCTTTTCTGAACTCTAACCTCTCTGCATGGACAGCACATCCATACACCTCAATGTGATTAGCATTAATTTGACTTGGGTGGGGAACGTCTCCCGTTTCCTCCATATTGTTATTCCATATCTTCAAAGATATCCTTAAAATAAGATTTGCTTTAAAAGCCAAATGTCTGTGGGGGGAAAAAACGATTATTTTTGTAGTGCAAATTGGTTAATTCAGAAAAAGGACAAACTCATTTCCTGACCGTCTCCTTTCCCCGTCACTGTGAAATGTGGGATGACTGTTATACAAGGTGAAGGATGAGGCCCCTGGTTAATCCTGCTGCCTTACAAAGAACAGAAGGAAAGTAAAAAAAAAAACCGCCAGCATTTGCTAGCAAGTTTAAATGGAAGTGGGTGTGAATAGATTCGTCTTTTTACAGACATTCTATCCGTGGCGAGGTGCTCCGGCTGATGTAGACACAGGTATAAGTAAACAGCCTGTGATCTCAGTGCTAGACATCGCTCCGGGCCATAAGAAATGACACTGTCATGCACGGCATATGTTCTTGCTATTTCAGAGTTTCATTTCTTGGCTGTCACATAGTTGAAGTCAGTCAAGGAGGAGTATGTTTATTCACATTTAGGGGGAAAAAATGTATTGATCGGTCTGTGTGTGTCTCTCTCTGTCTATTCTGCTTTTGTTCTCCAAGGTGCTTTTACTTACATGAGACATATAGGATAAATGAAGAAAACCCTAATTTTGTAGGCAATTATACGTAATTTATGGTGTTGCTTTTACATGGTGCTAAAAATTAATATTATCTTTAAAAAAAAAAAACCTTTATTGGAGCTCCCTATAGATGTTCTCTGGTCCCTGTCTGTGTTTCAAATGAGAGGCGGGTCTGTCCTAACGGTCCCTGCCAGAAGCACAGTAGGAGGGGGACAGCCAATCACAGCCTTGCAGTTACACAAGCATAGACAGGCTTCAGTTCCCTATCAGGTCCTGCTAGCTGCTGCTGATTGGTTCCTGTCCTACAGTGCAGTGAGCTGAGAGCCACTGGCTCCCCTGCACAGCCTGGTAATTCAGGGAAAGGAAGTGGAAGAGAAGGGAGGGATTATTAGGGTTTTTGCAAAAATATTCAATAAATCAGCCTGAAACACTACTTTTTTAAGCACAATTCTTCTATATCTAAATGAGTGTAATGCACTGGTACATTCTTATTTTTTTCGATGAACTGCAGGGTACAAGCGCAAGAATGCACACCTTAGTGCTCACTTACAGAGCATTTTGCATCACTGTTCTGTGCTTTAAGCGCCAGATCAAAAACCTGCACCTCCTTGCTCCTCTGAATGATGCGTAGGAGCTGGGCACTTTGCGTGGTGCATTGCAAATGAGCCCTACGATGTACAGTTTGTCAAGAGCCAATAAATATGCATATTTTGGGTGTACCCATAGGAAATTCCATTTAAACATGGGAAGACCAAACAAACTAAGGATGGACCAAACCCTAGATATTCAGAGTTCAGGCAAATCCTCATCTTTGGAATTTGGAATGCTGAACTGAATTGTGCATGGGCAAATTTTTTTTAAAGGAGAATTCAACCCCTTTTATTAAATCCCCCTACCCTAAATAGACCCCCCCTCCTTCCTCCTCCCCAGTCTACCTGGTGCATCAGCAAATGCCCCTAATTTTTTAATTACCCCTCTGTGCAGATTCTGTCCTTGGGAGTTCTCGGGCTCAATCTTCATTTCTTCTGTATTCTTTGTGTAATGTGCAGAGTTTAGGCTTGTGTGCAGTTGGAGTAATCTTCCGGTCCCGAACAACTGCGCATGTGCCCAAGTCACAAAAGTTTCGGAAACTTTGGTTATTTTCAGTGCATGTGCAGTTGTTTGGGATTGGAAGATTGCTGCAACTGAGCATGTGCCCAAAACGCCACTCTGATTCCGAAGAGTACCGAAGAAAAGAAGATGGTGTCCGAGAACTCCTGAGATAGAATCTGCATGCAGGGGTAAGTAAAAAATTAGGGGCATTTTTCCGGGGGACCAGGTAGGCTGAGTGGGGGGGGGTCTATTTAGGGTAGGGGTATTTTATAAAAGGGGATGAATTCTCCTTTAAGGGGTTGGATTCAGTTAGCCAGGATCTTAGATTCATCTCAATCTGAATTCAGCTGAGAAATGCCCAGTTTTAGCATTCTGTAGGGTCAATGATTTCATACAAATTAATCACTCAATGGACCTGATTAGCCATTAAAGTGTGGCCAAATAATTCCAATATCAATTGATTGGGTATTCAGAAAAAAACAACCCCTGGCTGGTTATTATATCTTTGCTGTAGACTGTTGTCCAGACTTAACTTCTGTCTAGAGGATTTCCCAGTCCTCCGTGAGATTTTTTTTGCTTAAATATAAAGCCTAACTAGAATTGAATGATTTACTGTAGGGTAGCCTTTTTTTTAATGTTATATTGCAAGTTGCCCAGTGGATAGAGCTTATATTTATTTATTTTATGTTTGGATTCTGGGGAAATGTTGTTCCTAGAATGTTTCTTTAACAGCACATTTAAGTCCTAATTTGCCATTTCCTGAGATGTTTGTTATTACCTGTTGCAAGCAGTGCATTTTGCATAGACAGAACTGTGCTGCCTGCTCACCAGCAGGGGGAGCTGAATCATTGCTGACAATCTTTCTACATTTATTTAAACCTATTTATACTCATTTGGCTTCCACTGTACATATATATGTGATGCTATTTTACCTTTCTTTTATAACTGTATGCTACATTTTTGCATATATTTCAGTGCAGATTCATTTGTAATCTGTATTTCAGCATCTTGGTAAGAAAATAACGCCTGTTAGCTAATGCCAGATTTTGTTTTTCGGCTGTGCCGTAGATTCTATACTGACTGGCATGCAAAGGGTTAAATAGCTATATAGGCAGTGTCTTAACTGACTAACTGAAAGGTGAATTGGAAGGGATAGAAACTTTTTAAGAAAGATTAAAATAAAGGGACTCTTAATAATCATTAATAATCGTTGTTTTGTTATTCTCAGGAATGGTACCAAGCAGCAGCAGCAGCAATACATTGGTTCCAGGATCATAGCTGGGGAACTATAGGACCATAAGTCTGAATGTAGCAGCAGGAATTCCTCTAATATATATATTAAGAGGTATTGCAAATCTCGGTTTGCTCTTTTTGGAAAAGGTAGTATTTGGACCAGGGAAAGGGAATTGATTAAAGGGAAACTAAAGTCTAGAATATATATATATATATATATATATATATATATATATATATATATATATATATATATATATATAGAACATTAACATGAACTAACTGCACTAGCAGCCTAATTAAACAAATGATTTATGCTTTCAAAGTTGGCCTCAGAGGGCTGTCATCTTGTAACTTTGTTATACATTTTTGCAAGACTAGACTACATACACATGCTCAGTGTGATCTGGGCTTCTTAGGGATCGTCATAAATGATCAAAACAGCACAAGTGAAATAATATCTGGCATAGAAGCAGATACAGCAAGACTTATTAATAATCAGAATATACAGACTGCACTGGGTCCTGTGTTGTCATGTAATCTTATGTGGATTTTATAGTTTTTGTATTGTTTAATATAAACTTTCTCCAACTCTCCAGAACCCGTGACTGCAGCAAAATATTCCCCCAAATAGAATCCCAGTTTATCTGTTTAAATCAGGCTCCATGATCTTTGTGTTTGCAGATGGAGGCCGATAGAGTCAGTTACCCTAAACAGAAACAGAAATTATTGTTTGGCATTTCTGAGTGGTGGTCCGTATGTGTCCTCTGATTGAATAGACTATACTGTGTGTGTGGGAGGGACCTTAGATTGTACTGTAAGCTGCATTGGAGAAGGGACTGATGTGAATGTTGCATAGTCTCTGTAATGTGTAAATGTCAACTCTGCTGAAGTCTGCTGGGAGTTGTAGTACAACAATGGCTGGAGAAACATTCGGAAATCACGCAGCCCTCCAGATGATGCCAGACAACCACAGTCAGTGGTATTGCAGGAGATGCAGAAATAACATCAGGGGCAGCAGTTCACCATTAAGGAGGCCTTAGATCCCATGTTTTGTTTCAATCTGATTCACTTTTTCTGTTTTGGAAAAAGGCTCTAGCGAAACAGAGAGGCTTATACTTGTCAGGAGTTTGCTGGCCGTCATCAAAGTGGAAACTTGCTACCTAATACCCTTGAGGGGAACATCTACGTTAGAAGATGGATAGCATAGCAGGCCTCCTTTACAGAGAACGTCTTAAAATAGCATATTTATTTCTGTGATAGGCTTTTCCGGGAATACCCACCTAAGTATGTTCTCCATACGGATGCTTGCACACCCAGTCATTTCTAAGAGCGTGCAGCCGCCTCGTAATTGAAATGTTAGAGGTCATTATGCTGCAGTCTTGATCTGGTTGCTTCCCAAGTATGTCATACACATGTTCCCTCGCTGCCTTGTGCTTTTCTCCTTAAAGAAATAAATCCAATTTAGAGAGTACAGAGGGAACATTGCTAAACAAGCTCATTAATGTTCCTGGCATGAAGAAAACATGATGCACAAACAAAGGCTGAGCCCACTCAGCCAACGTTATTAGTGATTTTTTATTAAAGGGGAACTATCGAGAAAATGAAAATTTAATATTGGCTTCATCTTACTGAAATAAGAAACTCAATTACAAATTCTGTACCGTTTATCAAATAATCAGGTTTATGTTCACTATTCCTCTCTCAGCATTCTCTTCATTCTGTCTTTCATGCGGCGTTGGGTGTTGGATATTCATTGACAGTTAGATCCAATATATCTTATACAGGGGCTCCTTTCCTAACAGATGAATTAGAGCTCACTCAAATAACTAATTCCAGTACAAACAAAATCTAACAAAATAACATGCACAAATACGGCATGTAGAGAGACATGAAGTCTGGCAATTTTAGTAGAGCGAGCTCTAATACATCTAGATATTTGATCTAACTGTCATTAAATATCTGACACCTAACTGCTGCATGAAGGCAGAATGAAGAAAAACAGATGCTAAGAGAGGAAAAGTGAACTTATTTCAGAAATGGAACAGAATTGTTTATTATATTTAGAAAACGTATGATTTCAGTATGCTAAAGCTTATATTACATTTTCATTTTCTTGAAAGTTCCTCTTTAATAATAAATCACTAATAACGTTGGCCGAGTGGGCTCAGGCTTTGTGCATCATGTTTTCTTCATGCCAGGAACATTAATGAGCTTGTTTAGCAATGTTCCTTTTGTACTCTCTAAATTGGATTTATTTTTCGCCTTTGGGTCAGAGCAAGGTCTCAATGTACCTATTTGCAGTTTTTTTTCCCCCTTGTTGTCCACTCCTGTTATTTGCGCAGAAAGAATGATTTTTTTTATCACTAAGGGTGTTATTTGTCAAAATCCAAAAATATCTAATTTTTTCTTAAACATATTCTAACCAAATCCGCAGGGGTTATTTCTCCTTTTTTTATCAATACATTTTCCCTGACAAATTCCAGTGCAGTGATAAAAACGTGAAAACATACGAAATTTCGACTCGCACAAGTTTTTCATATTTCACGCTGGACTTAAGCCTGAAAACCATGAAATTATCGGATGATTGCACTTCTCCCATTGACTTATATACAAGTACCATATTCTCGGATTTGGACTTTTTACATCCTCAGTTTATAATAAATCCCGAAAAATGTGAGGTTTTTTTTTCACTAAAAATTCCCATTTTATAGTAAAAAAAAAACTTAAATTTTTGTCATTTGGACTTAAAAATAAATAACTCCTAAGACGGCGTAGTTCTTCAAATGCTACAGGTTTAGCGTCTTTAATAATAATTATGATGAAATGTTCTAAATGTTTCTTAACTGCTTTTCATTGGGCAGATTTTGTGAGATTAGAGCACACACTCAATTTCTATTGATTCCTACAGGATTTGTACGATCGAGTTTATCAGTGGGTGAAAGTTACAGTTCACCGTTTGATAACTACAATTCTAAAAGTCCCATAGGAATGAATAGAAAGTGGATTTTCTTTTGTGGTTAGCAAATTTTTACATTTTGGTAAATCTTCCCCCAAATGCCATCTCTTCGAACAAGTCCGTGTCCATTGGTCCATTAGTACTGAAGAAGAACATTCCATCACACAGGAATAATATGCTGTGCTTCTATGTGACAAAGGAGGCTGCCAAATAATGGGACTTTATATAAGATTCAGACATATGTAAAGGAGATACACACCCAGACGATTAATTGTTAAAACACTTGGAGAGCTTCCACGAAGGCCATTCCCCATAGACTCCATTTCAATCAAATAATTTAAGTTTTTAAAAAGTGCAAAGAGTTCCTTGTACTTGATCCTAAGTAAGAGATAAGAGTAAGAGATCCATACTGGATGCAAAGCAATCCTATTGGGTTTAATTCATGTTTATTTTTCGTAGACCTATGAAGATCCAATCATTCTGGATAACAGGTCCAATAATTGTACCTTAAACCCAAAAGAAATAGATTTCTCAATCAAAAAAATGTTCTAAGGAAATATACATTCATAAAAAAAAATGTTCATAGTTTTAAAGTTATTTGTAGATTATGGAAAGCAGCATTTGTTAATCCTTGGATCTGAAGCCAGTTCTCCTCCAGCCAAAACACTCTGCAAGGCTCTTTACAGGTCTATTAATCAGATGACTTCTACTACATTATTTCAACAGTCGGATCCTGCAGGGAACAGTAAGAGACAGACACGAAACGGGTATTGAAAGTGCTGCATTTACAAAGTACAAGTAACCAGTGCAAATGTGTAATGCATGTGTATTGGAAGGTTGCTTTGATTTGTAGTTGCTTTCACTTGGCAAAACTGTACTTTTCGGTTTACATACCCTTTAAAGAACTAAAAAACCCCAGGGTACAACAGTTCCTTTCAACTGCCCTGCATTGCCCCCCCCCCCCCCCCCTTTCACCTCTGCCTTCCCACGCAGTGTATTACATAGAAAGGCGCACTCTGTTTGCAAATCTGAGCTCCAAACACAGAGCAGAGGAGCTCTCCAACGCCGTCTTCTGCCCATTCAGCTCCAGTTTAGGTCTCTTTGCTGTCACGGAGCCTACAGGAGCATGCATGGTTGGGGCTAGTGAGGAATAAGCTTCAACTGCACATGGTCCTGCAGGCTCTGTGTCGGTGATGAGACCTGAAGAGGAGCTGAATGGACAGAAGATGGTGCTGGGGAGCTCAGTTGTCCTGCTCTGCATTTTGAGCAAACAGGGCTCACCTTTCTTCATAGAGACGGTTGGAAGGCAATGCGGGGCAGTTGAGGGGGACTGCTCTTCCTGGGGGGGTTTAGTTTTAAAATAGGGATGCACCATGGGATTCACCATGGGATTCATGATTCAAGATTTGGCCAAATACCAAACCAAATCTGAATTTGCATATAAATTAGTGACAGGAAGATAAAAAGTGGAAAAAAATTTTTACTTCCTTGTTTTGTGACAAAAAGTTACGTGATTTTGCTTCCCACCCCTAATTTGCATATGCAAATTACGATTCGGTTCAGTCAGACAAAATCCTGGTTTCGATGCATCCCTGTTTTAAATATACATTATGAGGGTACAGCTTGTGTTTACAGAATGAGAACTACATTGTATATTGGCTCTTCTCCATAAATAGCAGAGACTGAGGATTACATGTTGGGTGTGCATATAGGAAATGCCTCAACTGAACAAACAATATGGTATTTTCTATTCAAATCAATACCTGCAAATTTGCAGAGAAACTCTTAGGGGTTATTTATCAAAATCCGGAAATATCTCTGAAAGCTACTCCGACCAAATCTGCAAGGGTTTTTTCCCCCTTATTTATCAATACATTTTTCCGAAAATTTTGAATTGTACAAATTGGTTGGATATGGTGCCTGAAAACACAGATTTTCCCCCAAAAACCACGTAATCTGAGGATTATTGCATGAAACCCATCTCAGATCAGGCTATCTTCATGACTTCTCCTATTGACTTGTACATGAACTCGCAGGTCTGAGTTGGAGTACTTTTTTATTCTGACTTTTAACACCCTCTGGGTTTAATAAATTCCCCAAAAATTCGAGGGTTTTTTTTTTCCACTAAAAATGTTGGTTTTATAAAAAAAAGCTAAAATTTGCCTGTTTAGAGTCCTCATGTCCTCGATAATATATCATATCATACATTTTATACTATCAATGAATGTAAACATATTTTAGAAAGTCAACATTTTGCCCTTACTTGAATGGCTGCTGGGCATATTGAAATGGTTGTTAATATTCTCTGTTCTTCTTCTATTCCTGGTTGTGACTCCTGAAACAATGGGGGACTTGGGGGATGGATTAAAGATGAGTGAATGTTTGTTTGTCGTGCTGGATACACCTGAAATATTGCAGGGTGTTCAAATTTCTTCAGACAAAATACTGGACCACACAAGAGGCCTAAACCCAAGAAGAACATTAGCTCTGTGTCTATTATTCTGATTATCTATAGTTCTGCCTGTCTGTGTGTCTATATGTCTCTGTGTGTCTAACACTGAATAGTGCTGGCCTTCACCCAGGGTCGGACTGGCCCACCGGGACACCGTGAGTTTTTCCTGGTCCTTTTGGGTCCCATGAGTCCACACACTTTTTTGTGTCATGGTTCTGGTATTGCGCCCTATATTTGCGCTTCCAAAGTAATGGAAATGGGCCCCACGCCGCTGTTGCTACTCCACCTGGGGTCCTGCTCCCTGACTCTGTCTGGCTGCTGCTGCTGCTGTGCCTGCCTGTTTGCTGTGGCCGTGGCCGTGTCCGACGCTGCCTTCGCCAATATGTCCTTTTACGTGAAATACTGATTTCCCTTTAAGAAAATCCCAAGTATAACCAATTGTGTTTATCTTTGTCCTCTATCAATATATAAATCTTAACCTGAATGTTTGCTCTTGTTGCCTTCTCTAAAGGTCGTCATTCAATGTTAAAAGCTTTGAGTAGAATGTTTTGTTTAAGATACACACATCTGTGTGTGGGCAGAGAATCCGTGGCCCATTACTTAGTAGGGTAAATCCTGCTGCACATTGCGCATTTCTCATCCTTGCGTTGGCTTTCTCTCCGCTGTGCCAGTAACCTTTCTGATCTGTTTTCACTTTAGCCATTTTTACTTTGTTTAACACATATCTGAATATGTTCATTCTGCAAGTAAATCTAGATAAAACAGTTGTGCCATGGCTCCTTATGTGGGATTTCCCTACGTTCCTCCTGTGCGCGCGAGTCTGTTCTCCAGATGTCCTTGTTTTTTAAGTTGGCCCTGATATTTTTTGTTTAACTTAAAAGCAAAACTGACATTTTTTTTAATCAGAGTTACAAATTGTTTCACAATTAGTTGAAAGGGTAAGTTCACGTTCACAGTTACATTCAGCATAGTATATATTTATTTTACCATGCCCCACTTGTTGCAAGGGCTGCGGCACATGGGGCAATTGCAAACATTTTGCCACCTGTACAATTTCCAGTTCTGCGGGAGACATGGTGCTTATAATTCTATCCACTGCCTTGAATGTAAAAGTTTGGACCTTTGCACTTGTCGGTAATTTGATTATCACACTAACTACACGAGTCCTGCAGTGGGTCAGGTACCCGCGGGATACCCTCAAAAACCTGTGGGTTGCGGATAGAAGTTCCAGGTATAGGCACAGGTCAGGGATTCTGTGGGTCGGGCTGCGATTTTTACTCATTTTTGCTGATCACGCCTACTTCTGATGACGTCACTTCCGGTTACAATGACAGCACTTCCCGATTCTTGATGGTCAGTGGGTCTGGGTTGCGGATCAGGTACTTGTGGCTTGGGGGGCAGGTAGCGGGTCCAGGCAGGTAAGAATGTGGGTTGCAGATCTGGGTTGTGGGAACAGGTCGCAAAAAAATGGATCCACGCAGGACTCTACTCCAATGGGCTGAAAGGTGGCCAGATCTTAATCGGTCACAGTTAAAAATCCCCTTGGATCGCGGACCACATCTGTTCGTTGATGCAGTCCCGCAATCCGACTGCCCGTAGTCCTGCATTATTATCCTATCGTTGGACCCTAGGGCCCATGATCGGATCAGTCCACTTTTGCCCACCTCATGGTAGGCATATTGGGGAGGTATGAGACCTGAATTCCAGAACCAATTATCCAGAAAGCTCCAAATTATAAAAATGTTGTCTCCCGTAGACTCTATTTTATTCAAATAATCCAAAGTTTTCAAAACGATTCCCCTTTTTTCTATAATAATAAAGCAGTACCTTATATTATAATTATATTATTCTGTAATAGTCTGGGAAGTCTTAACGGCGAAGTGGCTGTCGCTAGCGAAAATTTGCCAGAAATCTCATCTGCAGGGACTTGCTGTCATGGGTAAACGACAATTTGCTAGCGAAGACCACCGCTCCTGCAGTTTCACACCCTGCCACCAGGCAAATTTACAGAACATTACCTCTTTCACAAGAGTTTCCTTCGCCGCCATAGACCAGGCGAACTGATAAGATGACGCTACATCTTCCTCAATCTTATGTCAGTGACATCATATCCTGTATGCCAGAAACTCATAAAAGTTGTAAAAAAACGCTGGCGTTTATTGTCCTTTTTGTGTTAACCAATTTGAAGGGCATGCCACATTTGGGTGGGCCAATGTCTAGGACCTCTTTTGTCTTTATTGTGCTTCCTGAGATTTGTAATAATAAGTAGCCACTTAAAGCATTAGCACCAACATCTCCAATTAAGACATCAATGCGACCGATATGTATCCGCCCTAGTCAAATTGACCTGAGTGTATTAGTACTAACGAAGTTTCACTAGGCAGAAACGAACGCTGGCGATGCTTGAGCTGACGAATTAACATTAGCCAAACTTCACCAGCGTTCAGCTACAGACAGGCAACTTCACATTTTAGTGAATTACTGTAGTGGTAAAGAATTTATGCCTGGCAAAGTGGCGCGGACTATGACAATGCTTTCGCTGGCGATAATCCAGCCTTTAGTGCGTTTTGCCCCATACACTCTTTTATTCAAATAATTAAAACTGAATCTCTGTAATAATCAAACAGTAGCTTCTAGTTGATCCCAAATAAGATATAATTAATTCTTATTGGAAGCAAAACCAGCCTATTGGGTTTATTTAATAATTACATTATTCTGTAGTAGACTTAGGCTTGTGAAGATAAAAACACCTATACATAAATACTCTTGCAACTGTAATTAGTGGACATGCAGCATGTGGACTTCAAATGAGGTCATTATTTAACCAGTGGGTTAAGATACAAAGATGCTGTCCTTACAGGTGGGTTACAAACATCATTTGTGTTAAATGGTTAATAACCACTGTTTCAAGGGGATGAGGTTAAACCCCAAAGCTGTGCATATTGTTGTGGATACAGATAAGCAGAGGGGCCCCCTAATAACATTTAAATTTTACAAGAAGTCAGCATGTTTTGCTCTCCGTGTGCTTAGCGCAGGCAACTTTTCATTATATCGGAGGTTTGGGGAGATTGTCACCCAGAAGAACAGGTGATTAGTCGGCAGACAACTAAATTTCCCCGAATCTGCCCATGTGCCACAAGCCTTAAGGTATGAAGATCCAAATTACAGAACGATTTGTTATCTGGAAAACCCCATGTTCTTAGCATTCTGGATAACAGGCCCCTATACCTGTATCACTTTAACCCCAGTTTTGCTGGAGAACTTTACTCTGCCTATCCCCAATGTAATTAATCACTGGACCCTGTTGTCAGGTGTATCTCCTTTTAATGACGGCGTTAAAGCAGAACAGGGTTATGCTCTTTCACTCACCCTTACAGTTCCTGTTCCCTGTCTGGGTAAACATTACTCCAAAGGATGACTAATCCGATCTGAGAATCCCGCAGTACGAGTTCACGGATTGACAGAGGACATGGTGTTACCGATGACGTGTTTCTTTGTTTCCAATCAGCAGAGTCATTGAAAGCCGTAATTAGATTTGGATACAAAAGAGTTCTAGGATTTCATTGTAATTCCAAGACGGAGTGACCCAATATAAATCACATTATGAGCTAAATGATTGGGCCGTGTTGCTTTATTAGAACCAGCAGTGCACTGTTTATTTTCGTAAATGGCATCTAAAGACCCTATCATGTGTAATGTTCGGAGGACTTGTATCTACTTTATAAGGGTGTAAGTATAGGTGCTGTGCAACTGATGCAACAGAGACAGTCCTGGTTTAATGTGGGCTTTAGAAGTCTTTTTATTATTATTATTATTATTATTATTAAAGGCCCATGCATCAGTTACAGTAAATATGCTGGTTTCTTGCAAAGGTTAAAGTGGCTTACAAATCTTATTAGTGGGTCCCTCTGCTTATCTGTATCCACAGCAACATTCATAGCTTTGGGTTTCCTTAAAACAGTGGTTATTAACATTTTAACACCAAATACGTTTGTAACCCAAGCTCTCATACATCTGCTAGGAAAGGAAACCAACCCTATAAGATATATTGGATCTAACTGTCAAAGAATATCTTGCACCCATCTCCTGCATGAAGACAGAATGAAGAGAAACAGATGCTGAGAGAGGAATCGTGAAAATAAACTTGATTATGTCAGAAACACAATTTTTAATTTATTGTGTTTAGAAAGTTTCTTATTTCATTATGATGAAGCTTAAATTACATTTTCATTTTCTCGATAGTTCCCCTTTAAGGCTTATGCCACACAGGAAGATCCAGGGAGATTAGTCGCCTGGCGACTAATCGCCGCGTCTTTGAGGCGACTAATCTCCCTAAATGGCTTGCTGGTATCTCACACCCGCTAGCGCTAAAGTCGCCTGCGCCTATTCACATGTGGCGACCCGTTTTTCAAAGTCGCTCAAAATTGCCTCATGAAGCAATTTCAAGCGGCTTTGAAAAAAGTATCGCCGCGTGTGAATAGGCGCAGGCGACTTTAGCGCTAGCGGGTGCGAGATACCAGCAAGCCATTCAGGGAGATTAGACGCGGCGATTAGTCGCCAGGCGACTAATCTCCCTGAAATCTTCCCGTATGGCCCTGGCCTAAGAAGAATTAATGTTTGGAGAGATAATGGAAAGACCCCTTATCTGGAAAACACCAGGTTTCAGTATCCTGGATAATAGGTCCCATACCTGTACTATATTTCAGTGATATTTTTAATTAAAGATATTTCCCAGAGTACATTGCTTGAAGGACTGGAGCAGGGATACAGATACTGTGATTCTTAAGCAATGACGTGCAGATACCACCTTATAGGACAACTCACACACCTGGAATGTCATATGATTTGTCCTGGTAGGGTAAACCAATGGCTTGGAGGGGTGTTTAGATTTCATTATGTAACTGCTTCCAGCTGTGAGAAGCACAACCCACAACAGACATGGAGTAGACAAACCAAACATTTCTAGAGCATTAAAATGACTGGAACAGGCAATGAAGTGTTTAAGAACAACACAGTTGTGATGTGATTAAGTCCGTTTAAATTTTGATGGTAGTCAGAATTATGATTTTTCTTGCTTTAAGTCCCCTAATTTGAAACGAAAACAAAATGTTTTAGCAGTAAATACAGAGAAATGTGTAAGGGTATATGGACTGTAGCCAGGTTTTGTATATTTCCTTATATCATTTTTAGAGATACGATATCCCAGTTTTGCTATATGGGATCCATTATCCAGAAAGCTCAGCATTACAGGAAGGTCGTCTCTCATAGAGTCATAGTAACATAGTAAGTTAGGTTGAAAAAAGACACACGTCCATCAAGTTCAACCTTTTTAACTTTTTTTTTTTTTTACCTGCCTAACTGCTAGTTGATCCAGAGGAAGGCAAAAAAAAAAAACTGAAGTCTCTCCAATTTGCCTCAGAGGGGGAAAAATTCCTTCCTGACTCCCAAATGGAAATATGACCAGTCATTGGGTCAACTTGTACTATGAGCTATCTCCCATAATCCTGTATTCCCTCACTTGCTAAACACCATCCAACCCCTTCTTAAAGCTATCTAATGTATCAGTCTGTACCACTGATTCAGGGAGAGACCATTCCACATCTTCACAGCTCTCACTGTAAAAAACCCCTTCCAGATATTTAGGCAGAACCTCTTTTCTTCTAAACAGAATGGGTGACCTTGTGTCAGCTGGAAAGACCTACTGGTGAATAAAGCATTAGAGAGATTATTATAAGATCCCCTTATGTATTTATACTAGGGATGCACCTAATCCACTATTTTGGATCCGACTGAACCCCTGAATTCTTCGCAAAAGATTTGGCCGAATACTGAACCAAATCCTAATTTGCATATGCAAATTAGGGATGGGAAGGGGAAAACATTTTTTACTTCCTTGTTTTGTGACAAAAATCACCTCTAATTTGCATATGCAAATTAGAATTCGGTTCAGTTGGGCGGAAAGATTTGACTGAATCCTGCTGGAAAAGGCCGAATGCTGTCCAAATCCCCAACTGAATCCTGGATTCATTGCATCCCTAATTTATACATAGTTATCATATCATCCCTTAAAGGACATGTCAACCCCAAAAATAATTTTTTGCCTAATAAAAGAAAACATGATTCTAAGCATTTTTGCAATATACATTCATTACACATTTTAAAGTTATTTGTACATGTATTGCTATTGAAAGCAGTGTTTTGTCTGTCCCTTTCTATTCTCTGTACTCTTATGTAACATAAGCCAACCGAATAACAGACCTGTCTTGCTGGAGGAGACTGGCTTTTGCAACATTGTTTAAAATGTAATGACCAGGAATTCAACATGTAAAATATATACCAGGAATGCTGCTTTCAATAGCAATTACATTTACAAAAACTTTTAAAGCACCAACAATTTTTAATACATTAATTTTGGAAAGTTGCTTATAATTGAGTTTTCTTTTATAAGGCAAAAAGTAATTTTTTGGGTTGAGATGTCCTTTAAGCGCCTCTTCTCCAGCGTTAACATCCCCATTTTGACCAGTCTTTCCTCAAAGCTAAGATTTCCCATAACTTTTACCAGCTTAGTTGCCCTTCTCTGTACCCTTCTCTGGACTCCATTTTAATCAATTCATATTCATACCTTGTACTTCAAACTAAGATATCCTTTATGGGAGGGAAATCCATTGATCCTTCATCAATATTACCAAAGATCCTGAGCATTCCTGAAAACAGGTCCCATACCTATGTAAAGGCTGATTTGCTAATCTGCTAAATTGCAACGGTGCAGTTGCCCATGGCAACAATCATAGGTTTTGCACACTGTCTAGTACTAATCTTTGGCCCAGGTTATTCCAGTTGGTCAAATGAAACTTGTGCATCTCGGTTTTGAAATAGTGCCCCAGACTCTCTGTTGGATCGAAGATTGAGATCAGGGCTTGGGATTAGGGGACTTTCTGTAATTTGGATCTCCATCCTTTATGTCTACTGACAAATCATTGAAATATTAAATGAACCCAACAGGATTGTTTTGCATCCAATACTCATTAAACAGGTCTTATTTGGACTATTTGGATTAAGTAAAATTTTGATTGCAATGGAGTCTATGGGAGATGGGTTTTCCATAATTTGGAGTTTTCTGGATAACGGGTTTCCAGATAATGGATCCCATCCTGTCATAAAAGACAGCACACATAATACAGGCAGGTGGCTCCAGGCGATTGCTACACTCACATAAATACTGTATATTTTTTCCATGCACTCTTGTGTACTTAATTGATACATATGTAGGGTTGCCCCCATCTGGTTTTGACCCAGAGCCACATTTTCAGAAGGGCTGCCCAGGTCAAGACTGCCTGGCTAACTTTCCAAATAAGGAAAATCGGGCAAGACCTCCCTTAATTGACATGGAGAACAGCCAATCGGTGATTGCCATATTATAGCCCTGCCCCCCATGACAGCGATTGCCCTGCCCATAATGTCACTGCCCCCTCTCTCTTCCCCCCATATTGCGTCACTTACCCGCCACCCCCTGACATCACCGGTCCGCCCCCTGCCCGGATCATGGGCAAGTAAAAGGTGACAAACGTAGATATATGTCACGTTGTTGACGTTTTATTCTACTATTGATTTTTTGCTAATTTCAGACTTATGTAGTTTTATTAAAGGAGTGGTTCACTTTTTATGTATAGTTTAGTATGTTTTGGGGATGCACCGAATCCACTATTTTGGATTTGGCCGAATCCTTCACGAAAGATTCGGCTGAATACCAAATCTGAATCCTAATTTTCCTATGCAATTAGGGGTGGGAACAGGAAAAGTTTTTACTTTCTTGTTTTGTGACAAAAAGTCACGTGATTTCCTTCCCTGCCCCTAATCTGCATATGCAAATTAGGATTAGGTTCGGCCAGGCAGAAGGATTTGGCCAAATCTGGATCCTGCTGATAAAGGCTGAATTTGGTGCATCCCTAGTATGTTTGTAGAATGACCAATACTAAGCAACTTTTCAATTGGTCTTCATTATTTGCTATAGTTTATTTAACTATTCAGCCCATCTTCTATTCATATTCCAGTCTATTTAAATCAATGCGGGGTAGCTAGGGTAATTTGGACCCTAGCAACCACATTGCTGAAATTGCAAACGGGAGAGCTGCTGAATTAAAAGCTAAATAACTCAAAAGCCACAAATAACAAAAATAAAAAAACAGTGGCAGAATAACACCCTCTGCATCATACTACAAGGTAAAGGAACAGTAATGTCAAAAAATGAATGTGTTTTAAAGTCATGTACTGTTGCCCTGCACTGGTAAAACTGGTGTGCTTGCTTCAGAAACACTACTATAGTTCATATAAACAAGCAGCTCTGTAGCAATAGCGGAAATTGAAAAAAGGCTACAAGTCACAGGTTAAATAATGTTTAAACAGATAACACCATTATGTTCTACAGAGCGTATCTGCTGTGTAACCTGAGCCCTTTCTCCTTTGAATGGCTGCCCCCATTGCTACACAGCAGCTTATTTATATAAACAATAGTAGTGTTTCTGAAGCAAACACACCAGTTTTACCAGTGCAGGGCAACACTTTATTATATTGGTATTACTTTAAAACAATGTCATGTTTTGATGTTACTGGTCCTTTAACTCATAGGTGAACCTTTAACTATGTATTTTCTGCTTGATGACTTGATTAATAATGAGGCTTGATACAATAAGACACTTTTAAGTGCTAGAAAACAATGTTTGCTTCATTTGTAAGTGTTAGAGTCTGTATGTGGCAGGCGAGTTTGCTCCTGTTGCTGTAATTAGAGAATGATGCCGAGTTCTCTTCCCATGATCAGCCTGAGCAAGAAAACCCTGCTAACCTCTTGCTATGTATGGAACGGCAGAACTGCACAAGTCATACCAGACACAACTACCATTGGCTTATAGTAAAAAGTCCCTCAAGCTCCTCAGCATGTTTCAACCAGTGAATTCACAGTATAAAAAAAATAGGAAAAAAAGGAAGGGGGGGGGGCAACTGAACAAGTATGAAGGAACACAAAGACTTAAGTATCAATTGCTTTTATAGAGGAGTCTGTTGTTGTAACATTTACAATTAATGCCAGACCTTGAATGAACTTGATTTATATGATATTGCATGTTTTGTTCTTTAGCAGACTGTATGTAATGCATATAATAGGGAATTCTTCCTGCCTGCCCAAAAGTGAGGTCGGGAAAATACATAGACCTCTTCTTAAAGGAGTAGGAAAGGTTAAAACTAAGGAAGCTTTATCAGAAAGGTCTATATGAATACAATAGTAAACCCTCAAAGAAATGCTGCTCTGTCAAAAGTAACACTACATTTCTTTCCTTCTATTGTGTACACATGGGCTTCTGTATCAGACTTCTGTTTTCAGCTTAAACCTCCAGGGCTTGGGCTTGATCATGCTCAGTTTGCTCCTCTCTCCCCCTCCCTGCTGTAATCTGTGCTCAGAGCTATGAGTGAGCAGGGAGAGACTCGGGCAGGAAGTCACAGCAAGCTAATATGGCAGCTGCTATCTTACACAAACAGAGACAGTGTCTAGAGCTGTTTACTCTCGCTTACTGTTGTTGCTAATCTGTTGGTAATAAACTGCCTTGGTGTATTTCCATCCTCCCTTGTGTCACGGCCAAGAAATGGGTCCCTCTTCGGGTGGATCCTCTTTGAATACTGTTAGTACAGTGAAATAACTTACTGAAATAGAAAACAGCAATCCAAATGAGGCTGTCACGAACGGAACCCTAAATCCAGAACCCAAGCTAAGCTCCCTGGTCTCGGCTCTCACTTCTGCCTATAACAGAAAAACATTTTTTACTTCATTGTTTAATGACAAAAAGTCACGTGATTTCCCTCCCCGCCCTTAAATTGCATATGAAATTAGCGTTCGGACTTGGTTCGCCAGGCAGAAAGATTTGGCCAAATCTGAATCCTGCTGGAAAAGGCTGAATCCCGAACTGGATCCTGGATTCTGTGCATCCCTAATTAAAACTGACTGAATGCATACAGTTGTGCTCATAAGTTTACATACCCTGGCAGAATTTATGATTTCTTAACCATTTTTCAGAGAATATGAATGATAACACAAAAACTTTTCTTTCACTCATGGTTAGTGGTTGGCTGGAGCCATTTATTGTCAAACAACTGTGTTTACTCTTTTTAAATCATAATCACTACACAAACTACCCAAATGACCCTGATCAAAAGTTTCCATACCCTGGAGATTTGGCCTGATAACATGCATACAACTTGACACAAGAGCTGATGCTGGGGCCAAATTGGTCTAAAGGACCGATATCGGCAGCTTTACTCTGCGCGTGTATGGCCACCTTAAGGCTACAGCAACACAGGGCTAAAATCAACTTGTTGAAATCCACAAGCACATTTCAGCCCCTACCCCTGACAGCAGCCTCCCCCTTCTGTTTGCTTCCAGAAACCATTATGTCGGCTCCAGTGGGAACACACACTTTGAGTGAGATTTAGCATTTTATGCCGAAATCTGCCAAGTGTTTTAGTGTTTGGAGCCAACACAATGGCTCGGAACATGACAGAGGAAGGAGGCTACTGTCCATGGTAATGGCTGAATTCAGCCTGTGGATTTCAGGAGGCTGATTTTGGCCTTGTGTCAACATAATGTTATCTGTTATCCATTACTTATCCTGTGCCATGTAGCCATTTTTCAATTTCCGCCATTGCTACTTAGCACCTTGTTTATATGAACTATAGTAGTGTTTCTGAAGCAAACACGTCAGTTTTAACAGCACTGGGCAACACTACATGATATATTCTTTACTTTAAAACAGTTTCATTTTTTGGTGTTACTTTCCCTTTAAGACAAAGGCATTGGTCACGCTTTGTGGGTAAATTGAATTGATTGGTACATTCCTCTTTCAAAGGTCCCAGCCTGTGGTACAGAGGATGTCTCACCCCTGATACACTACAGAGCAGGTAGCACTTTCGGCATTGAGAATATCGACACTGAGATTAAAAGTATATTTTTTTTAATATTTCTAGGGGAATTGTTTAAAGCAGGAATTTAATAAAGCTTGTTGCCACTGTCGAAACTAGCAACATTACTATTGCTTCCCTTTATATGGGAACCACTCTTCCAATGGCAGGGGCAGGCGGAGAGTCTCTGAGCACTTTTCATGTTTTCCCATGGGAAAGAGGGACTAGTGATTATGA
Source organism: Xenopus borealis (assembly GCA_024363595.1). NCBI lineage: Eukaryota > Metazoa > Chordata > Amphibia > Anura > Pipidae > Xenopus > Xenopus borealis. The sequence continues at coordinate 177,769,267 of CM044432.1, forward strand.
TGGCGGGTCTTGAACAGAAGTAAAAGGAGTTGGGGAGCAACACAAACATGAAAAATGTTCTTGGAGTGCAAAATAAGTGCTGTGATTGGCCATTTGGTGGCCCTTATGTGGACTATCAACCTACACTGAGGCTTTGTTTGGCAGTACACCTGGTTTTTATACAACCAAAACTTGTCTCCAAGCCTGGAATTCAAAAATAAGCTCCTGCTTTGAGGCCACTGGGAGCAACATCCAAGGGGTTAGAGAGCAACATGTTACTCATGAGCTACTGGTTGGGGATCACTGCCTTAATATCTTGGAATTAAAAAAAATAAAATAATGAATGTACATTGCAAAAGTGCTTAGAATAGACCACTCATTTTGCATTCACTTATTAAGGTTTACTTATCCTTTCAGTCTGCTAAGGATTATTTACACATTAAATGAACCCTGTGGGGTTGTTTTGCCACCAATATTGATTCATTCAGCATAGTCAGTATCAAATACAAGGCACTTTGTTTTACTGAAAGGCATCTGCTGGCAGGGCTAGAACTAGGGGTAAGTGGAAGAGGCACGTGCCTAGGGGGCAAAGGTGAAGGGAGCAGCTGGGAACCTACCTCTTCTGTCCAATTACCCCTAGTCCAGGCTTCTTCCCCACACTGAGCATCATATGTGTGATCTCTGTCGCCCCCATGTGATGTCAGTGTACAAAGGTGTGAACCCACGTGTGACATCAGCACACAAACAAGTGCACGTACACTAGAGTTGCCTCTTTTACATTTTTTGATCTCTGAAAGCATCAACCATACATAGCAACTCACTAGATCAAGGCAATGGAAAGGAAGCAATGAATTTACAATTTCTGAATCCCAAACCCACCAATTAGTGCACTTTAAGTAATGGTGTCCTGACCAAATGGTGTGTGAACGCAAAGGGCCAGATTCAGTTTAGTGGTAAAAAGGTTTATTACGTGAAAAGTCTTGGACGAGATTTAATTTGAGATTCAATTCAGAAAAAAACGTATATCCCTGTTTATTACAAGAACACTGTATTGACGTCTATGGGGAAAAAAACTGAAGTAGGAGAAAAGATTTTTTCTCCTTGAATTGAATGTCATCCATGAGTTTCCACGCGCCTAATCATGAGATTACTTTTTCTCACTGAATTGAATCTAAGGAAATTAACTGCTTCGGTAGTTTCCCTTCTTCTTTAAGGAGGCAATTTTTTCCATAACAAGTGTTCTGCTCCCACATGTTACTTGCCCATGCATCATAAAAATAGAAGGAACATTGGTTATGGTCACCATTACAGTTCTCCACAATAAAAACAACCCTGCAACTTTTCCCTGATAAGCAGTCACAGCTGGGATCCAACAATGACAATATAGCAGGACGAGTTCTTATAGTTAACTACCAAATTAGCAAGTAAAATCTTTTCACGCTCTCTTATTTTCTCTCTTTCTCTCCTGTATCTCCAAAAATTCTTGTGGCCAAAAGCAAGATTTGTGCTGTTCCATCAATGTTTAAAAAATAACTTTCTTCAGATCTAGTAACTCTGATAGCTCTCAAAAGACCAGTGCTTCCTGAAAGCATTGCAAGGGGAAGGCCTAAGAAATATAACTTACATTAAAGGTGAAGAATGCTTGGAGCTTGCCATGCAAGTCAGCAAAATAGTCTCACCGAGCTAGAGCTGTTAATCACAGATATTGATTCGAGGAACAGTTGGGTATTAAAAGTATCAAACCTGGACTGTTGCACATATTGGAGGCAAGGGTATTCTGCATTAAGAAAATAGATTATCATTGAACTGCATTTTTAATGCAGTAGGAGAATGAAAACGGCCTGCGCTGTTTCTGTGGTTGCATGGGAGCTTCAGCCTATATTAAACACAAGATCACCTCCCCGCATGCTAGCACCATGGAATATTATCTGCATGTTTTGTACACTGTGTAAGGAACATGATTCATGCAGACAGAATTCAGACAGGGAAATGACAAAATGTGGTTTCTAATTCACATGCGGAGTAGATAGACCCCCTACAGCTGTAAATTACAGTTCCTTGTATCCTTAGGATAGGTTTTGGCCATGGAAAATTACATAACTTTGATTGTCATTGTTGGCAGTGTTGTAAATTAATTTTATAATAGGATAATGAAGGCTAAAACCTAGAAGAATGTTTTTAGCTTTGTTATGCATGCATACAAGGAACCTCATATTTGGATACTGCATGCGTTATCCTATACTACAGATTCAGGTATCTCTCCTTTCTTGCTCAACATGGCATTGGTGTAACGGTTCCCTGCAGGATTTGGTAGTAAACAAAGCTTTTTAAAGTTTCATGCCTAATTTACGTCTGAATATAATTATTTTACCAGTGCATTCTTACCTTTTACCAACAGGTTAAAACCTATAACAAGTAGAGGATTTATTATCTCGAATGCTGACTACCTGGAGGTTTCCAGATCTTTCTATAATTTGGATCACCATACCTTACCTAATTTAAGGTAATGCA
>CM044432.1:177771980-177785345 GCA_024363595.1 Xenopus borealis
CTGATGTTTTTCTGGTTAGGGAAAAAAATAGAAACCTTTCTCAAATGTTTCCTCACCAGAAGAACATTTTTCTTTCTTCAGATGACTTCTTCCTTGATTACTTGGTGGTCAGAATGGTAGGAAAATGACCAGCAGGTGACACTGCTGTTTCAAAATTCATATTAACAGTACAGGTATCCCTTAATACAGGAATCCCCAAGCTTTTGAACCTGTGAGCAACGTTCAGAATTAAAAGGAGTTGGGGAGCAACACAAACATGAAAAATGTTCTTGGGGTGCCAAATAAGTGCTGTGATTGGCCATTTGGTGGCCCTTATGTCGACTATCAACCTACACTGAGGCTTTGTTTGCAGTACACCTGGTTTTTATACAACCAAAACTTGCCTCCAAGCCTGGAATTCAAAAATAAGCTCCTGCTTTGAGGAGCAACATCCAAGGGGTTAGAGAGCAACACGTTACTCATGAGCTACTGGTTGGGGATCACTGCCTTAATATCTTGGAATTAAAAAAAAAAAAATAATAATGTACATTGCAAAAGTGCTTAGAATAGACCACTCATTTTACATTCACTTATTAAAGGTTTACTTATCCTTTCAGTATGCTAAGGATTATTTACACATCAAATGAACCCTGTGGGGTTGTTTTGCCACCAATATTGATTCATTCAGCATAGTCAGGATCAAATACAAGGCACTGTTTTATTATTATTATTATTATGATGTTTTTTTTTTTTAATTAGAATTATTCTCTTAAAATTGACATAGAAATGGCCTTCTCATAATTTGTAGCTTTCTGGATAAAAGGTTATAAAATAAAGGATCTGTACATTCTACTCTTACTTCTACTCTTACATTTCTACTTTAACATGTAATCCAGATAATACAATTAAACATACACCTTGTACAACCTGGGTTTGTTGCATAGGGCTTCTGCTTAACATTGTTCATCCCTAAAAATGCTTTTGTTATTTCTTGAGTGATACAGGACAAAAAGAGAAATTGAAAGTACTTTCATTTCCAGTTTCCTGGTTCTTCAGAGCAGTTGTCGGAGACAAGGAACAGGTAGATGGAGAGCAGGATCTAAGGGTGAAAACAAAACAAACCATCAGTGCTTTATGTGAAGAAAATGTATATATTAAATTATAAAGATATACGTTTCCTTTAAATAAACCAGTGCTCCACCCTTTATTGGCTTCTTTTTTTCCTATAAAGATGCTCATCTTCTATCCTTAGTGCATTTTTTAAAATTATTTCTACTTGCCTTCTTGTTTAACTACTATTCCCTAGGCGGGATGTGGGGAAAAATACTCATAGTAAAACATTTTTGTATTCCAACTTGCTTGCATTCAAACTTTGCTGGAAGGACTTGTAAAATCTACTTAGTATCAGTACCTAAGCATAATAGAAAAGCTGAAATTGAAAAATTACAGATTATTGTAATATAAAGCTGAGTTTTTCTCTAGAAACAGAAGATTTCTTGAATGCTAATATTTCTTATTTGAAATTGGATGTCAAACCAGTAAACCAAGAGTTTTTCTTTCTTCATCTTACACTCAGTTATGAGAGATTGTTATCTTGAAGCACTGAAATGTGAATATTTGAATAAAAAGAGAGAGTATTGTCCATATTTTAGGGACAATGAAACCTGTTCAAAGTATTCTGCACACTTACCATGTTGGTACCCCATTCTTATATCCTTAAAATCAGAGCTAAATTGTCATAATCAAAAATCTTTGACTATTTTCCTCCAGCTCCATTCCAGATTCTCTGCCAGCACCGTGTGACCACTCATCATCTCCTTCAGAGACCACCACCTAAACTACAATATGTGTGCAATAATTATTTGTGGGTCAGGAGACTTAACCACCCAAACCTAATCCACAAAATGTAACCAATGCAACAAGTGTAGGACCCACATTCAACCCATACTAGTGTCTTTGTATTGCTTTGTATGGTACTTCTGCCCACTCCTTAGTTCCAAGACTATTTTTGTAAACAGAAAAAAAAGTGTTATTCCCCAGTTTTGCCTGAACCCAGCAATGATCTGGGTCAACTCACACATCACTATGGGGGTGATTTATCAACGTTTTGATTTTGAATGTATTTTTTCCGCATTTTGATCCTGACTATGCTGAACTTACAAATTCAAATTATATTTTCAAAAACTCCAATTTTCTAACAGCTTGCAAGTTCCATGTAGAAGTTTATGAGAGTTGTCCTTGGCAAACGTCAAGCTATTTTGTAATTCAAGATTTTTTAGTTTTTTTTGAGATTGTAAATAGTGATGGGCGAATTTATTCGCCAGAGGAGAAACGCCAGCGAAGATTCACCCAAAAAAATTCGCCCAAAAAAACGAGTCGCGCGTCGTTTTTGACACGACGCGCCGTGCGGTGTAAACGACGCGACGCACCGAAAACTACGCGACGAGCATCAAAAACGCGACTCGTTTCGTTTCGCGAATTTCGCTGGAAATTCACAAATTTTTCGGCGAAGCAAACCGGGGGAGATTCGCCCATCACTAATTGTAAACCCACAATTTTGAGTTTTTCTAATTATTTTTTTGACTTTTTTTCAGGATTGTATTCAATCAAGGTTTTTTAAATAATTTTTTAAATAAATAAACAGATACTTGAATTTTGTTTAAATTGTGAGGTTATTCGAAATAGAAAAAATTCTAAAACCTCACAAATTAGATTTTTTTTTATAAATAAGCTCATTGGTGTACCTGGCTGTGTAGCTAACAAATTTGCCACCCCCACAAATACATTTTTAGTGCAGTGCAAGCTGCTCTGCAGGCCACACCAAATTCCACACCAAATTCCACACCCACCCCTGCGACCGCACACAAATATTTAAAGAAATAGCAGCTTCCTGGCCACACAGCTGCACAATAATATTTTAATAAGAAGCTGTTGGGAAAGGGGAATCTTAAAGCTTTAGAAGAAGCTGGCACAATGGTCCTGGCCTCCCTTTTCCCCAGGCCTGCTTCCTCTATAGTTATGCCACTTAGTGTAACCAAAACCTTTGATGGGAGCGGAAGGTGTACCTATAGACAGAGGAATTAGAATGTTTTATTATCAATGCAGTCAGCTAAAAATGTTGGTGTTATTACTGAGGGCAGTGACATTTCTGCAGTGCAAAAGATATTTATTATTATTTATTAACGTGTATTTCTATTTAGAAGCCTTTATAAAAAAATAGATAGGGTAAATAGATAGGTTTTTCCAAATAAATTTTTTTTTCAGTATAGTTACAAAATGTACTGTATAACGTCTGGAGTGACTGGATGTCTAATAGAACAGAATACTACTTCCTGCTTTTCAGCTCCCAATCAGTGACTTGAGGGGGTCACATGGGTCATAACTGTTGCTTTTGAATCTGAGCAGAATGTTGAGGATCAATTGCAAACTCCCATGTGGCCCCTTTTCAAGTCACTGACTTACTCAGAGTTAGAGAGCTGAAAAGCAGGAAGTAGTTTTCTGGCTATTATGTTACACATCCAGTCACTCCAGCCTTTACACATTACATTTTTGGCAAACTAACTGTATTAGAAACTTTTTTTGTTTTGCAAAACCTATCTGTTTACCCTATTATTCTTACACTAAACTATTTCTTTAAGAAAAATATATATTTTTTAACGATTACCTTTTTAATGTAATAATAAGTCAGTACCTTGTATTTGATGGTAACTCAGTTTTATAAATACAAGTTAGTGGCAAAACAAGAATATTTTGATGTTTCAGCATTTTTTAGTTGCCTTATGGTATTGTGTTCTAAATTATGGGAGGACCTCTTATCCATCAGTACCCAGGTCCCAAGCATTTTGGATTATTGATTCCATACCTGTACTGGACACTTATTTTTCTGTCCTTGGGTCTCTATAGTAGCAAGCATTTTCCTAACATGATTTCAGACGTGGACAAGTTCACTAGGTTTGAAGGACACAGACTCCCTTTTCTCCAACCTGCCTTCTGATTTTTCTAATGAGAACTATTCCCCATGCTCCTCTCTGAAATAATAGTGCAGTTGCTTCTATTCTGATATCTGCATCTGTACGTGGCAAAGCAGCAAGTTATTGTCCTTGCTTAACTTCTGTGTGTCTTCAGCAACCAGTGAGTGTTACTGTTTTGAGTGGGAAAACGCACCAATATAGAAGCAGCTAATTCTGCTTGTATCTGTATGATGCCAAATAGGCTGTCTAGTCTTGCATAATCACAGAGACATCCAGTAAAGGAACATATTAGATATCTTTCCACTATGCTGGCAGCACATCCAGAAAACTTTCTAACCATTTCATCCTTCTGCTGCCAATTCTCACACCCAAGAGCTGAAAGATGTTGCTTATCTAGAGGTGCTCTCTTCAGATTCTAGGGGCAGTAGTTTTGCAACAGAAATGAAATTGTTCAGCAACATACAGCAGATGCCAGCTTCATATTCCATACTTTAGATATTCATATATAGTATTTTAATATTTTTCACTTTTACTTATATTGTTCCCATTTATAAAGATAACGTTTAAAATGTGCTATAATATTTCTTTGCATATATATATATATTTATAAAAGAAAAGAAAAGGCTTGCACTCTCAGGACTTACCAAAAGTTAGTTATATTTATTAGGGACAAAAAAACGCCTAACGTTTCGGCTAGCAAAAGGCTAGAGTGCTAGCCGAAACGTTAGGCGTTTTTTTTCACTAATAAATATAACTAACTTTTGGTAAGTCCTGAGAGTGCAAGCCTTTTCTTTTGTTCATTAATTAAATACATTGGCTTTATGCACCCAGGCAAAGTTTACCTAAAGACGAGTGTGCTGGCTTTTTGGACTTTTCCTCTGATTCATTAAGAATTCTATTGCTGCATTATACATTTTACAAAGGGACTAAGTTTTACCTGCAACTTACTTGCTGCTTTCAAAGTAAAACTCCCAATCCTGGATGCCCTTTTATTAGACACCAGTGGGATCACCTGACTATAGCTGGGAAAGGTGGGGGCTACAACAAGGAGCTGGTCACTGCTCCAGTATAACTACAACAAACAAGGAAAGGGTATCCAGGATTGGGAGTATGACAATGGTAGTAGTATAATATAAACTATAGCCCTAATAATAACGTATTTTTGAACAGTGGGAAAACTCATGGACGGGATGCAATTCAATAAAAAAACCTATCCCGCTGATTATCATGTGACCGCTATTATTCCTAAATAGGAAAAAGAAATTGAATTTGGACTAAAGTTTTTACCCCTCGAATTAAATCTCATCCATGAGTTTTCACTTGATAAATTGTCAGATAAATTTTTCTCACTGAATTGAATCTGGCCCATTGTTGGGTTTCTCCAAAAATGTAGAAGAATGAATTGCTTGATTTGATGTGTCTGTCCTTGTGGCTTATTGGCATCAATCCCAAGCATAATTTCTAAGATGTTAAAGCTTATTTTAAGTAAACCATTCTCCATAAATGCGTTTGGCTCACTGAGTATTTAGACATTCCAGATGTTCCTTTTTTTGTTTAGAAGGCCTAGCAGAATTTAATTTCCTGTTACAGATACAGTAGAACCACCATTTTACATTTTTCAGGGGGCCAGAAAAAAATGGTGTAAAATCCTGGAAAATGTATTATGCATAATATGTAGATAGGACCACAATACATCAATGTAAAATGATGGAAAACTTAAAATCAGGGGATGTAAAATTGAGGGTCTACAGTAACTATAATATTTTGACACAGTGCTGACATTCTAAATCTTTGAAATGCACAGTTTTCCAAACAGCAATATTTTTGACAATATTTTAGGTAAAAAGTGTGGAAACTGCATTCATCTTCTCAAGTTATGGCATTTTTCTTAATACTTTTTGTTGTTAATTACTGGTAAAATGCAGGTAACTCACACAGACATAATTCACTTGAATGCAAGTTTACCCGTAGTTTTACCCAACATAACAGAGTTAAAAATAGAAGTTTTTGTCTTCAGCTCATCACTTCCTATTGAACAAGAATAGTCAACAATGGACTGTTTAGTAATTTTACTTTCAAGCATGCTGAGGCTGGGATATATTCTGTAACAGCTGGATAGCAACTGGCACATTGCCACTGTAAAATAATATATTTTTTACTAGAAACTTCTGCTACTGATAGAATGCAAAATATTAGTATAGGGAAGCAATTACAGTGTGATAAGGTTCCAGACAAGGTCTTAAAAACAAATATGTGTATGGGAAAAGTCCCATATGATGATTTACTTATTAAATCTTGGATAGATGGATGGATGAATGCAACTATTCTGCAGAAAGGCGAACCTCTGCTATCTGTGAAATCCCCTTAATAAAGCCGCTGATGTTCCCCGATGACCTTTTGGGTCCCTGGGCTTTCTGGCAACAGCACCTGTAGGGAACCCATTCCACTTCAATAACTTTGATTAGGGAGATTGCTGTGGACAGGTGGCAGGTAAAGGGATCAGAAAAATGCATGGAAAACAGACAAACAACCAACACATAAAATATACAGGTTTAGAGCTATTGGTTCTGGATAGTGGCTTTGACATCTTGGGCACAAACAACAAGTGGAAGCTGCGCACATTCTCTGGCAGATAAATATCAAGCTCATCTGGTGCTCAATTGTTCAAGGGCACGGCAACCCTCCTGTACTGGAACATGAACGAATAACAATGGCATTCTAGGTAGAATTAACGCAGGGTTGCCCTTTGCTCTTTATTGTAGTGCAGACGTGCAACCGGTAACCCCGAAACGTTGCACGTCTGCACTACAATAAAGAGCAAGGGGCAACCCTGCGTTAATTCTACCTAGAGTTGCATTTGACATCTTGGGAGCAGATGGAAAGAATTTGTGTCATTTTGATGTGGCGCCCTATGATCATGCACAGGAGAGCATAACTGAGAATGATTTACTTTGGTGCTCCACACCAGTTCTCCAGCATGGAGTGGATGAAGCTTCAGGCTTATGAAGAAAGCAAACATTATACACAAGCTCAAAAATATCTATTTGGTCTTTACCAAGTCTGAAGTTTCATTTAAAGTATTTAAAATAGTGAACTGTCAAAATAGTAGTAAACAAAGAGATTTATGTCTTTCAAACCAATGCCAGGTTTCAGGGATATTCTTAGCTGAGTGTTGATGAATTTATGACTAATGTAATTTAAGATCAGCTTGTTATACACAGTAGGAAAGTACTGCTTAGTTGCGTTTCCAACATCACATTTGCCTTAAAGGCTGATTCGAGGAAACTCTTTCTTTTTGTTTATATCTTGTATTTACAGTATGAAAGCCCTTCTGGACTAAATAATTAAATATAGTATACATTGAGGTGTTCATAGTCATTTGTTTAAATGAAGTTCTGTATCCAACAAAAAGCCACCAGACTACTCAGAAATGTATTTTCCATGTGAAATTTCCTAAACGAGCAAAGACATTTTGTTTTCATTTTGAAGGTTATGTGTGTGTGGCATTATTGCGTTTCCGTAGTTGGTCGCACTCCACTGTGCCTGGACATTTTCACAATAACTTTGCAGTGCAGTTGTCTTTTGATTATCATAACGGCTGTCTGTGCAATCCATTAGGGCCATTCATAAAGAGATTTTGTTTTCATATGAACCGTGCTGCTCTTTCCCATTCTGTTTATCAATGAATAATTCTAAAAACAGTACAAATCTAAATAGATTTTCTTGTTGAGCAAAACAAGAGGACTTCTTAGACTGAGTGATGAGGCATTGCAAAGTAATCATTCATTATTTAAGTAGTTTGAGCACCATGTATTACTGGAGTGTGTAGTTAAGTATGACGACTGTTGTATGTACAATTGAGACAAATTGAGCACATAATTAAGGCTCAATCCACACACTTTGTAAATATTTCCTCTTTTAAAAATCTCTGCTCCCCAGTGAACCTGTTCTTGACATGCTTACATTAAAACACTGGAAGGTTCTTTATATAAAAAGCATTCTTAAGCTTTACTATTGCTTCCTGAAGTAGGTGAAGTAGATAATATCGGAGGTTAATTATTGCAATTAGGAAGAAATTTCATCTCTCATCCGGAAGGAAACAATTTGGTTTTATATGGCAGTGTATTAATATACACTATAAGGTCTTTTTCAGTTCTCATAATCATTTATCTAGAGATGCTGCTCACTTTGCACACTGATTATATGGAACAAAATATCAGAATCCATTGCTTAACATGAATTTTTAAGCTTTTACAGTGATTCTAAAAGAATAACATAATTCTTTTTGTAAATTTCAAACTCTACCCTATGAAATAGTGTCCATTCCTCAGCTTTGAAATCAAATTATAATTTCAAACATAAAAACATTTATATTCCACTAAAAAAAGTAAGATTACATTTTTTAAAAAGTAGCCTTTCATTGTTAGAAATGAAGTAGACTGGGTTTGTTTTATATTTTAATATTATTTCTGCATGAAGAGAAGCATGTCTGTATGTGCTCAGTTGGCTATATTGGGACAATTGGTGAACCTCTATCATTTTCCAGATAAAATTCCTGGCAGCCTGTCTCATTCGCAACTCCCTTAGGAAACTCCACAGCTTCACACAAACATAATTCAAATACATTATGAATTTCCCTCGGAGAATCAACAACTTTTCCAGCTGTTTGGATACTTTGTCTAAAACCTGCCCAGTTTTCTTGTCCCAATACTGTTCTGGGCTTTATAACTTAACTTTGATTGCTTCAATGCTCTAATTCATAGGGTGGGCCAGATTTTCGATGTTGTGTTCCATTTTATTTTGTTGCGGTTGTTTTCAAGATTTTAACTAATATCAAGAGTGAAATTTGGTGCATGAATGCAGGAAAATTGAATCTATAGAATAAAATCTCCATTATTTTGTTGTAGTATCAACACACACACTTATGTATTCTCTGTGGTGTGATTTAGTATTATTACTTCATTACTAGGTTGTTCATGAGTCACATAATGTGACAATTTGTGCGCTTGTTTACAATTAACATTCTTTTCTTTATGTGTGACTTAAGACTGTATAACTTTAATAATCATTAGTTGTAGAGCAAGGAAGAAGCACCTGGTAAGCCAAGAATGGCTTGAAGAGTCAGGAGACACTTGGTTTTGAGAGTCTCTCTCTGTCTCACTGTATTTGTCAACAAACGCTCAAGAGTTATGAAAATAGCCACCATGGCACAAATCAAAATTCTGCTCAGGGTTTACTATTGTATCTCAAACATAATTAAACTCTGCATTCTAAGGGTAATGACTGGGACCAGTTAAAAGTAATTTCACAGTATCTTCAGCTGAAGCTCACAATAAGCTTGTTTGTATTTTCAAATAATTTGTGCATTTTACAATGACGCAAACATCATCATTTTTTAGTCAAAAGAAACAGATTATTGTTGCTAACAGCCATACTTCATTATCTAAAATGTTACAAACCCCAAGACTTTTGTAAAACTCAATTTTTGCCTCACAGGCAAGCCTAATGTGTTTTGCATCTGGATTCTTGGTTAATCTCAGGTTCACTGTTGGGTCGTTAAAATAATGGATACACCAAACATTTAAAATTTTTATTAACTAATAAGGAGTTAGGCAACTTTTTGCATTTTTCCATCTTCCTTGAAATTCTGTTGTTCAAATTTAGCATTTTTTTCGACTGATTTATACCCTGTCAGTTAAAGGGTTAGTAGTGCTAGTCATATTAACAGGAATGTAAGAGTACAACATACAGTATATTCAATATAAAGTTTTTTTATGGACTTATACTTTTCAAAACAATGACTTGAATATACAGCTAAGACATTTCACTTATTACAAATTCATATATTATTTGTAAGATGCTTTTAATTATATTTTGCCTTCTCCATGCATCGCATAGTTGATCGCATGGCCCAGAAGACACTGTGCTCTCTTTGTTGATAGGTGTTAAATCATCCACAAGGTGGCAACCCATTACAATACTTTGTAATATCTCATTGTAAAACAACAGGGGCCTCACAAAAAGATTAAACCTCCAAAAGTGGCCTGGAATATTAAGGCTAGTACGGTGAATTCTTGCCTTTATGTTTACTAAAAGGAGTGTTTTCTCATGCAAAAAAGAATACCTAAAAATTCAGGGTCTCTCTGTCATGTCAAGCACATGTCAAGAACTTGGAATTGTTAAGGGGTTCACCTTCCAAACACTTTTTCCAGTTGAGTTGTCTTCAGCTTGTATTGATTGATGGTATAAGTTCTAACAGCTGCCGTTAATGAAGCTCAGGGATTCTGCTCAGCAGGGACAAAGATAAATTTAGAACAGTTAAAGAGTCGGCGACCCCCCCCTGTGATTGCTTTAGTAGGAAGTAAAAAATTAAACTTTACACTTCAAAATTTTAAAAAAAACCATCACAAATAGAAAATTGAAAGTAATTGGAAAAAGTCTTTATTTCCGGTGAACAATCTGAAACCAACTGTACTACAAATAAGTTTTTGAAGGTGAACAATCCCTTTAATACAGTATTAAGCCGGTTTTATTATTATACCATTTGATGTTTATCAGTTGCACTTATATTTGACATGCATTCAAGTGCATAGTATGACTGCTCGTATTCCATGTTTCTGTAATAAGTCACATTTCCTTATATAAGCTGAAACAGTGAGAATGCAAAATTTCCAACCATGTAGTAACAGTGGCAACAAAAAAAAACTTGATGTTCAGCCAAAGATACAATAACAGTCTTGTGACAGATTTATTGATTTATCAATGTTCATATTTGACTTTTTACAGCAGTTCTCATTGTTCTGTGGTAAAAAATTTTTAGATTTATTAAGAGCAAAAACCTCAAAACTCAAATCTAAAAATTCAGCATCTAAAATCTGGTGAGTTCATGTAGAAGTCAATTACCAAATCCAAGCTATTTTTCGGTTTTAGATATTGATTATTTTTTCTATTTAATAAGTACATATTAAAGATTTTCTAGTGTTCATTTTTTTAACATTTTATAAAACTTGAAAATTTGATTTTGATAACTCTGCCTCTTAGTATAAATGTTACTTTATTTATTTTTATTTATTTATTTACTTTTTATATTTAATAAATATACTGTACGTTATAATTGTGTGTTTTGCATTATATGGTAAATATTTGTGCTGAATTAGTGAATTAATTTTCCTTTAAAGCACAAAATCCATAAATTTTAGATTCAGTAGAATTTTCCACAAAAGGTTTAGTAACATAAGTTGATGTGATTGATCAGAGATGTATCTTCTGTCAAGATTTGAAAGGAAAGGTTTATAGCTGGCTTCTTCATCTTATTTTGTGAGAAAAGTGTGAATTTTTTATTTAGCACATTCTTAAGCTATTCACACGTAAATTTGTTGATCCTCCTTTATACCATTCATACGACCAATGCACAGAGAAAATCTAGCAGATGTGAGGAAAGAAAATAATTGTATGTGTTATGAGTTTAAAGGCAAACTGTCAAGAAAATGAACATTTCATATAACGTTCAACATACTGAAATAAGAAACTTTTTAAATACAGTCAATTGAAAATGATGTACTGAAATAATCAAGTTCATCTTCACTATGCCTCTCTCAGCATCTGTTTCTATTCATTCTCTCTTCATGCAGGGTGTCAGATATTCATTGAACGTTCAAGTACTGTACATCTTGTAGGGAGCTACTTTTGCCTAGAATATGTATTAGAGCTCACTCTATTAAAGTCACCAGAAATCCTGTTTGTGTACATGCAGAATTTGTGCATAAGGCAGTTATTTTGTTAGATTTTGTTTGTGCTGGAATCTGTTATGAGTGAGCTCTAATTTATCTGCAAGGAAAGGAAGCCCTGCCCTATAAGATACCCCCTGGACAGATACGTGGAAAGGAATGGCATAAGTGAAGGTGGCCATAGACAGGGAGACCGGCTCGTTTGGTGAAAGATTAATTTTCTTTTTTTGAGTGGCTGACAATAAGATATGCAGGTAGGCTAAAAGGAGGAAAAAATTGTTCCCCTCAAAATAACTATAAAATGTTTTTTTAAAAAGATTTTTTAGAAGATATTTACAAATCCCAAAGTGTCGGCAGAGAATGGCAGCCAACTTTTTCAAAACAATTTGCATGGCTATGCTGCCAAGCCAAAATACTTTGTTTACTGTGTCCAGAGTGTGTCAAGAGTGATAAATAAGAAAATACAATGGCTAGTTGATTCTTTGACTAGCCAAAGAAAAATAAAACAACGTTAAAGTTGGAAATACATATTTAAGATGGCTTTATGTCAAAGGCATTCTTGAATTCCCACATTGCAGTTAACCCTAGTATTTTTCTGGAAGACTGTTCCGTGTATCTATCAGACTGTAGACTTAAGCTTTCTATTTTTGTCTTAAATCTGTCACCCTTTACCATCAAAGCAAATACTGATTGTAACTTCAGCAGTAAAACAAAACAAGGATACAGATTTCCCTCAGACACAGGACCTACATGCCAGAACATGTTCCAGTACATACATTAACCCAATGACATAGAAGCACATACACATTGCCAAAATAGTGGCATGCTAAATCAGGTTTCTATGTGATATATATTGATTCTATTTGATGTTATCACACTGAACCATTCTTCACCTTCTAAAATATCTGAATCTGTATGTATTCCAGCATTCCAGCTCAAAATTGAAGTGGCAAGTTTCAAATGTTTAATTCTAAATCCTATTTTTTAATGAATTATTATTATGGGTATCCATTTCCAGAAAATATTTCACTAGTTTAAAAAATGTCTAGTCTTTTTTTGCACAAACACATTAACTGCGCCAACAAACAACAAGTATGTTTTGCTTGTCCTGGCTCGATGCTTGGATAGCTTCCATCTTTCACCTGAAATTCTCCTGTACTCGCGCTAGGTATGTAGGGAATTTTGGATCCTCAATTACCAGAGATACCTAGAGCAAGGCACACATGCATGTTATAAATATAACCCAACTAGTGTTCTATACATTTTTTTACTCCCAAGTTTATATCTAATTTGTTCTCAGACTGTAGCCAGATTATTCTAGAACAGCAAATGAGGGTTGACCTCAGATCTTGCTCTAAGTAGCCTTCAGTACCAATAATTTGGGTGCTTATTGTGGGGTTAATTCCCGCAAAATTTAAAATATATGTAATTCAATCTACAGCTTTATTCTGTAAAACAAAAAACGTCAATTATTTATGTTGCCTATAACATGAGATACTTTTGCAGCTGTATCATGCTCAAGTAAAACTATTGACTTCTAAGAAGAGGGTAATTGTAGAAATGGCACTTATATAGTTTAGGTACCTTTCCCATTATTGTGAATTCAACATTTCGGGGGAGAGGGGTGACAAATATACATTCTAACTAGAGGAACCACCTGGTAGTAGTTATGCCCACCTGGTACACAC
>CM044432.1:177809219-177843937 GCA_024363595.1 Xenopus borealis
GCAATTTTAAGTTGGCGTCATGCTCCAGTAGATGGAAATACTTGGAACCTTGAAAACATTCCTCATTTTTTGTGTTTGCAGCAGTTTGTAAATCAATATTTTTACATTGGGTTACAGAGGAACCAACGGTATTTTAAAGAAATGCCATAATTGAGATCACTTGTTGATCTAAAAATTAGAAAATGCTGTTTGATAGTTGATCCATATATCTAGATAAGCTACAAACTGTTGGTAAAAAAGTTCAAAATGTATGTACAATTTTAATGTATAATTTTATTTTTTATTTTTTTACCTCTACTTTTTTCATGATTATATTGCTATCCTTAACTTTCCACATATATAATACTTTGGTATGTTGTTTTTGGTCAACTAATTAACCAATTAATTAAATATGTTTACTATGGTTGTTTTTTGTTATCAACCATTGGTCTGAATTAGTGTACAGATTATCTTGTCAGTGATATTGATATTTTGTGATATATCTCAATGTCTATGTTAACATTTCAATAAAAATAATTGAAAAAGAAAAGAAAACATTCCTCAAGCAGAACATGTACAGGAAATGAAAAAAGTTAAAGTAACAGAAACTCTGACTCTTGACTTTTGCTGACCTCTAGCATATTTAACCACATATTTGCACTCTGTAGAAAGGAGAGGTGGAAAACTTAATTTCACCCTCACATCATGCAACTTTTCTCTTGTGGCATTGCCAGAAATTTACACTTGATTGCATATTGCTTCATCCATTTGCAGGTCTGCTCTGATGTTATGTTTGTAAAACTCATAGGAGTTGCTCTAGAGTGAAGCAGCTGAAGCACCAGTGGCTGTTTGCCAGACTCTAGCTGGAGACCCATTGTTCCTCATTACAGTAACTGTGTGTTGTGCAATGAGAATAAAATTACATTTGTATGAAATCTGACTTTATCTCAATGAAGAGACTATTGATTGACTATTGACTGCCTTTGTTTTTAGAACCGTGTAATTGCTATATTATTATTAACATTATTAACATGTATTTCTATAGCGCCAACTTGTTGCGTAGCGCTGTATTACTTTAAATAAAACACTAATGCTGAGCTGTATTTCCCTATGAAAATTATCTTTATTCAAGTATGTGCTCTGCCATATTTCACCCTTAAGCATGCTAAAATGGTCTCCATTACAGAAGTTACTCAGATAAATTACATTTTTAACATTAAGGGGCATATTTATTATATATTTCGATCCTCAGGATTTACAATGTCAGAAACCACAAGAAAGATCTTAATTTCCAACATGTTTTCTGGCATCTATTGCTTACCCCCCGCCCCCCACAATTTGTTTTTCTTAGGAAGAAAATAATATAAATCTCACCAGATTTTAGGTGCTGAACTTTTTAATTTTTTTTTTTAAAGCTCGGTCTTAGAAAAAAAAGTTGATACTGGAAAACACAAGCAAGATTAGGATCTTCATGCTTTCTGACATCATTAACTACAAACCTAGTGTATATTATTATATTATTATAATTTAAAAATGCCCAATAATAAAAATATGAAATTAAAGGTGTATTGTTCCTGACTGATACGTTAGTTTTCTCCTTCCTCCTCTGTTTTTTAATGTGTCATATTTTGGTTTTCTAATTCAGAAAAATGTGAATGTGTGATAATTTATTGAAAAGCTTGCATTTTAAAAAAATCACATTATCATTTTTGATGATTCCACCAAATTTCGAGTTCTTTTCTTAATCTCAAATTGGAACAGTCAACTTTACTAATGAAACACCTATTGACTTCTACATAATCTTGCCAGTAGTGATGCCCAGATTCAGCGAAAATTTGAGAAACAGCAAAATTGAGAAAATATTTGCAAAATTGAGAAAATTTGAGAAACCACAAAATTTCACCAAATACCAAAAAAAAAATGTTTTCACTAATTGCAGTCTATGGCCGTCTTTTTAGTGACAAAGCCTGGTAAAATATTATGCTCATCACTATTCACTAGCATTTAGATGCCACAATCTGTATTTCTGAGTTCATTTAAATTTTTGCTGAAAATATGAGTTTTTGAAATGTGTGATTTATTGTACTATAATTACAATAAAAACTCTAATTCAGATGTTAACTGCCCCCTAAATATTTAAAGACATTTTATTTTGTTGTAGGGGCAGATTTACTAAATTTATGTGAAGGATTTGAAATTCAATCGAATTTTCAAAAAGATTCAAATTTTCGAATAACTTTTTTTGGGCACTTCAGCCATTGAATTTAAAATATTCGATATGTTCAAATGATTCGAATAAAAATCTTTTTGATCATTCAACCATTCGATGGTTGAATTACTTGTCCTTTAAATTTTTATTCGAATCCTTAGTTCGCCAGATTAAACCTACCGAATTGCTGTATAACCCTATGGGAAGCTCCCATAGGTTTATTTCAGCATTTTTAGATCGAATAAAAAAAATTTGATGGATTTAATCGTTCGATCAAATTTTTTTAATTCGATTGTTCGAGTTTTGCTAAAACCCTTCAAATTCGATATTAGGATTAGAAGGGTTAAAATTTGACCGAAATTAGATTGGTCGAATTTGAGGGTTAATTAACCCTCGAATTTGACCAATAGTAAATCTGCCCCTTAATGTATAGGAATGAACTAAATGGCAAACCATATAAACAATCATATGTTCTACAGTATACATGCATGTTTATGAGCTGATTTTAAGTAATCTGCCTGGTTCTAAAAGTGTTAATGTTTGTGGGTTAATTGGAGAGCATGCATGATTAAAGTTACCTTTGACTAAAAAACTTTCTTAATTTTGAGGCAAACTGCAGTGGTTAAATGTCATTATAATGTCATGTCTAGTCTTGCTTTTAATAATGTAAGACATTTCCTGGATATTCCTATGGCCAGACATACAATAGCACTCCACTATAATAGGGCTTATCAAAGAAATGCATGTGCTTGCGATATTACTAGGGAAAAGTTTGTCATGTAGAGTAGCAAGCAGCCTGGAGTAATCAAATCTTGGTTCTCAAAAAACAAATAAAATAGAAATGGCATTTAAAAACCTGCAGATGTAGCCTGTTTTGACATTATTTCTATTTCACTTGAGATTTCTGAAGTTACAGAAGGCCCAAGATTTAGGAGGCTTTGTTTCAGAATATCTGTGGATTTTGCAAATTATAATAATAATGTCAGCAAACATATTTTATATTCATCCTGCCTTCCTTCAGATATCTGAATATTAATTAATATGATCATTTGTTCAAATGGACGTCATATACTTTTAAGGTAACTATATATAACCAGCAGCCATAAATTGAAATCAAAACATTGGGAAGTAGCAGAGGCTTGTGCCTATAGCCTCAAACTTCATACTTCTATTAGGTAATCAAATCATTTTTAAAAAGTGTTCTAAGTTTATGGCTGACGATCTGTTAACTTGCGCCTTGGGAAAATAACTATGCATAAGAGCAGCCACTTTTTTTTAAGAAGGCACATTTTGCTTGGTATCATGTTTTAAAAATATGCCTTAAAAGAATCAATTTCATGGTAAATGCATCTAGTCTGTAAACAAGCCACTTAAACAACATGTTACTCGTGTGTAGCAGACCATTTTACAAGAAACTGATACTTTTACAAGTCTGTGTTTCAGACAGAATAATTGTCTGTGTCTGATGTGTGCACATTTAACTTTCACTCTATCATTTTCAATAGTTCTTTTCTTTCATTTTTGTGTGCTGTTCAAACCAAGACTGCACCTACTCCTTATTTAATCATTTTTTATATGTTAAACATATTACTGGGATTAATGTATAGTTTACTATACAAACCATTTGATAAAGTAGAATGTGAGATATGGGCTGTTAAACTGCATGTTCAAAAGAAAACAAATCACAATTAGGGGGTTATTTATCAATGGTCTAATTTCAAAGTTGTTTTTAACTCTAATAAATTTTGATGTATGCACAATTCAAATGGGAGGTTATTTATGAAAATACTCAAACATCTCGATCGAATAGGAACCACCTGGAAACCCAAATTGAATTTGGATAGAATTTTCCTCCAAAAAAAGGCAAATGCCAGGAAGTATGACTATGAAGATTATCATTTTTCTAGGTTATGATATATCTAGTATAAGTAATTCTAGAGCAACTGGACTTGCGGAGAAATCAATCAACCGCAGTGTTGCACTTTGCTCCTCTAGTGCTCTAACACGAGCCAATGTGTGCACATTCACGACAGAGGTAAGCAGTTTGGATCTCTTGTTCCAAATCTGAATACATATGGTAGACTGTGCACTGGGTCAGACCTTCAATCTTGCTAACACTCATTATCCCAGTCACAGCTCAAAACAGGAATAAAAAAAAAAATTAGGGTTTAGGTTGAACCTCATTCGGTTTGACTTCTACATGAACTCGGCAGGTTTTAGGTGGCAAAGCATCAAATTAGAACTGTTTCCAGGGTTGAGGTGTGACAAATCTCAAATTCGAGTTGGTGGTTTTAAATTCAAAACTGTTTTGACCCCCCAAAAAAATTTAAAGTTCAAATTTACCATTTGAACCTTCGTTAATCTGCCCCTAATATTTGTCTCCAAAAATATACATTAGTTAAACATCTTTAAGACTAGTGATTTTACACAGCAGTGATGTTCCACCCTTCTAACAAAGGAAAATTGCTGAACAATATAAAACACAGTGGGCCTAGTTGCTTTTCCTGCTCTGACATAATCAGAAATCATCCTTCGCTGACTTCATACAAACTCTGGTGAGTTCACTGGATTTTTAGATAAGGTTGTTTGCACTTTATCTGGTCACAGTTGGTCATTGTATGTGGCCAGTGAATGACTCATTTCAAAGTCAAACTAAGCAGTTTCAATGGGACAACAATAGGCAAGTAAATATTTATTTTTTATGTCCGACACAGGGTTATTGAGTAGGTACTGCCTTGTGGAGTATCTGTGCACCCATTCCCCAATCGAAGAAAACTGCCTCTGCTGCTTTAACAACCTATGCATCTAATATTTTGCAAATTTAAACTATTAAAATGTTTTTTGTTGCAAACCAAATGTATTATTTTTGGTCCATGAAGACAGCAGAGATCCACTAGGTTGCAGTTCCTAACAGTTTGTCTGTCTTAGCAGTTGCACATTTATCAGGATTACTAGTAGTTCTTCTCCTAGCTTTGAATGGCAATTTTGGAGCTGGAGCTGTGGGTAAAAAGAAATAAAATTGTGTTAAAAGCTTCTGTTAAGTTGTTGCTTTATTTGTTGCATGTGTCTTCATCATGTCTCCCCAGGGCACATTACGTTAAAGAACAAGGAAAGGCAAAAAATTTAAATCCCAGATTTACTTTACATCTATTTCCAATATACTTCAATTAAAAAATGTGTACCATTTTTATAAGAAACCTGATTGTATGCAGTGAATTTACGGCTGTGTCAGACGATCCCTAACTTCTGGGCAGGGAAACAATCATACTTATGAACAGCAGGGGAGCCCCCCAGCCTTTCAGAACTCCAGTAGAGCAGTCGGCAACTATGTCGAGATTTGTATTGGATTTTATTTTTGTCTTTATAACTATATATATATATATATATATATATATATATATATATATATATATATATATATATAATACACAAAAGCCGTAAATATTTTGTAAATTATATCCTTATAAACGGTGAGTTCTGATGTCATCGGTTATAAACGGTGAGTTCTGATGTCATTTCTGTCACATGACTCATTGAAACTTGTGTATTATAATAAATAAAGTACCCCCAGTTGCAAAATATGAGGATATTAGAAGTTACCTCTGAGTTCCATGACTTGTATAAAAACACTCGGCCTTCGGCCTTGTGTTTTTATATGGTCATGAAACTCCTCGGTAACTCATAATATCCTTATAATTTACAAGACTACAAGAGGGGGTACTTTATTCACTATATATATATATATATATATATATATATATATATATATATATTTGAAATAGAAGTGTTTACACATGATACTGTCCGTTTAATCGCATAGGGTGCAAGATTTGAAATGCATGTATCCAAAATGCCTCCCTTTTATGGAGATTGAGTTTGAGAGTTGCTCCCTCAACATGGAAAGTCCCTGTTGCAACAGTTTTAATGGTTATCCCTGCTGGGTGCAATGTTCTTCCCAGGGAAAAAAATTGGGCCAGGAGGAGGCGCGGAACAGAGAGAAGCCAGTTTTAACTAAATCAGCTGTGCGATGCTCCTGGCCTATACAGCCTGGGGTAAATTTGGTTGTCTTCTCTTTTAATGATGACATTGGAAGAGATGATCCAGTGGGGATATTATCCAAATTTCCTGCTGGAACTTTCATATATACTGTACATAGTTTAGACCAAGGAACCACAATCCAGAAGCAGAATCAGATAGTAACATGGAGCCTTGTATGGTTTGCCCTTTCCATTGAGCAATGAGAAGTATTATTTACAGTCATTGGCCCCTTATACAGCATGCATAGAATTTTGTAGTCCTCCATTGCTGTCATACAGTTGTCATAATATACAAGACTGCTTGGCCAAGACAGATTTGGGCTCTATGGGGGCTCCAATTGAGTGAACTTTAACTTCAATTAAGGATGTGGAAGGTGCAACAAATGGTCTAGTGTAATTGAGACCATATAGGGACATTTCACATGTGATTCTAGCTTTTACATTCTGGCTTAGCCAACATAGATCAGACATTTAAACAGAGTATGATTAGTATGCATTAATTTAAAGAGTTTTGGATTTCTCTCAGACTTATTATTTTTTTGTAAGTTATCTTTATTTGACAATATCATTCTTTTAATTTTTTCAAAAGACCTCCGCAGGAGGTCAAAACATTATGCTTAATTAAAGATTTCTACTTTAAGAATCCAACATAATCATTTAACATGCCTGAAATTTAATTCAGATTACTTTCATTTTCAATAAGAGTATAGTATTTTCTCTTTTCCAGAAAAACACATAAAAGTTTACAGCACAGTTAATCATGGGTCTTAAAACTGTTAAGAGTGAATAGCGGGTTATGAAGCATAGCGGAGAGATTGTGATCTGGAGGAGCTGCAAGGTTAAGCTCTGCTTATTCTATTTATATTTTATTTGTTTCACTAGTCCACATTTTTATTATTTGCGTGTCTAATCCCTAGATAAATCATACATTAAACTGTTGTCATTTTGTTTCTTCTCTGCAAACTGTAAAAAAATATTAAATATATTATAATTATATTTACTATAGAAGAATGAGCACAACTGATGCTCTCAATGTCTCCTTCTTTGTACTGTTAATATGAAACTATCCCTTGCAGGCTATTTGTTCAGAAATGCATGAAATGTTCTCAGGTTTCAAATGCTTGTCTTGAATACCACCCAAACTGTCAGGGTAAATTGTGTAATTCTTCCCCTAGGAAGACTAATGTTTCAAACATATTTTTCAATGTTCTCTTTATTTCTTCCTCTCTTTTGCTCTGTCTTCCTCACACTTTATATCTTACTTTTGGATTCCCACCATCTTTATTTCTTACACTCAATGTTTTTTTTTTTTTTTTTTTTTTTTTTTTTTCTTTACTTTCACCCTCCTCCTTATAATTTTTCTTGGGCCGGAAGCTTTTCCCAGGATCGAAGTATGTTTGAAGTGACCTTTCAGCACCAGTTGAAAAAAGTGACCAAAGTCTGTTTTGAACTAAGCTGGACTTGATACCTTTATTTCCTTGACATGGGAATGTGATGATTGTAGTGTTGTAGTGATTGGAGTGTTTCCTATTATTTTAGTTCTTCAATCAATCAGAAGTTGGCAGCCTTTATGTAAATATTTTTAATTGGGCAGGTAAGGACACAAATCTGACGACAGAGTAAAGAATAATCATGTGATTTTCAGCCCAAATTGGTTGGGTTTTATTTATTATAATTTTTATTGTAATTTCAAATAGTACAAAATTACAGAAGAAAATTGGGGTACAGAAAGAAAATGGGAGGGGGGGTAAAAGGTAAGTATCACACACTACCATATCATGTAACATCCTACAAATTGTAAAGAACAATGGAAACACTGGTTGGGTTTTAGTGTAAAAAATGAAAAAATCATGAATGCCATGAAACTTATCAAAAGATGCAAATGAACAAACGAAAGTAGCCATCAAAAAAATAATTTTTCACAAACATACGAAAAATGTGTATGACGATGAAGAAAAATTCTTAAACCACAAATGAAAGGATGATCTTTCCAAGAAAAGAAAGGGAACTTCCATTGACTTCTACATGACCTTGGCAGCTTTACTTGCCATACTTTTCTATTCATTGATTTTGTTTCCTATCTCAGCTGGTCAGTTTATCCCTGGCTCTCCTCATGCTTTTTCCTAGATATGATGAGACTTGAAGTTTACAAAGTACAGTACAGTATGCCAAAGCAACATATCAAAGTTGCCCAAATCTGCAATTTAATCTAAATGGAATTGTTTCTTTCCATGAAAAAAAGTGCTTCTTGAAATTTTCTGAGAATATTTAACCCATATGTTGTTTTGTATAAACCCATGTCTGTAAATACATGAAATATATAATATAGAAAGTGCTTTAGCCAATTATTTTTTGTCAGCTTAACACCAGTACATTTATGAGAGGTTCTGAGACTTACACTTATTTGCTAGCATAATTGTATATCTGTCATTTTAGCAGACTGCCTAGTCAATCACAAGCCAGTAAACAGATATATTTTATTTATTTATAGGGTTACTAAACCTCCTTTATCAGTAGTATTTAATGCAGTTTACTTACATAAGAATGTAGTGTTTTATGCCTATATATTCTTGCCATGATAGATGGTTCCTTTAAATCATTTAATTTTCCTGACTAATGTTTACTATAGATTAGTAATAAAAATTATTAAAGGGTAAATGTTTGCTCTTTGGACTGATTTTAGAAAGATTCATTCACAGATGAGATTAAGCAGAAGATTGTTTTCTTATCTGCCATAGCTTAGCATTCATGTCAACTCTCCCAGATTTTCCATAGTTTTCCTGCTATGTGCATGTGCAAAGTACCGTTTGCAACAGGGAAGGGGGTGATTTCTCTATGTGTGCATGCACACTGAAGTTATTACCAGGCCACAGCCATTTTCCCCAGGCATACATCATTCAATTATTTTCTTACATTTTGCCTACTGATGATTGCACTGTGTGTGGAGTCTTATATGATTGTTGGAAGATATGAGTTTTACAATTCTTAAATGTCACAAAATTCTTGTAATATTTAGTGTTTATTTCCCCTAACATCTTTCTTTATATTGGATTTAGTCATAATTTAAGTCTCTAATTTTTAATAAGGTAACTAAGTAAACATATGTCTGCAAATTTCCTTTAAACATGCCTCAGCCAGTTAAAGAAATTGCACATTTAAGAGTTAGAATATTTTTTGCATACTTGTGGCTATTTTAGTGTGGAAAGCCAATATTCCTTAAGAAAATACTCAATAGACAAAAGAATGTGCAAACTAAACTCTATTCGGGCAACAGCTTTTTGCTGGTATGTTAGCAATTGTTATATTAACTTACTTTCTATTACAGATTGATACAGGGGCAATAAAAATGTGATGGAAATGCCAAACAGGTGTTAAACAAATTGGAACTCAAGTGGTGTTTAGTAGTACAAACAGAGCTGTCTTTAGTGGGGATGCAAATAGTGGGCCCAGGACAGTTATATATAGGATAATGGTGAGAGATATGTAATATTTATAGCCTTTCAATAATTTCTGAATGTGTTCTGGGTGCAGTATAAAGTGATATATTTCAGTTACAAAATTCATTTATACTGTACCAGGAATAGTTTGAAATGATGAGAAGGTATTGTAAATTGCACAATTCTTATACACTCATCCTACATACAACTGCCTTATGTAATACTGATTATTTGTTACTGGTTGTTATTTTCTGATTAAATGTGTGTTAAAAGAAATAAACACTCTGGGTAAAACAAAAATCTTGAAAGGGAATTCATATCTTCAAACAAAAGGGATGTAAATACATTTAAGATTAGATCATTGTTCTTCTCAAATTGTTGCCTTGAGAAGGAATTGTAAAAAGTATTAAAGACCTCCCTTACAGGGATATTGACACCAGAAAGGAATCACTGTCATAACTGTCATAACATTGCCTTTGCGTGTGCTTTATATTTTATACTTGCATTTGCTTTATATTTACAAGATTTTACTTTGTGTTTTATATTTGCATGTGCTTTATATTTATATATTTTTTTTCCTATAAAAGTTACCTTTTTGACCCACTCTGTTAGCATTATAAATTTTAAATGGCAAGTTAAGAAGGGACAGTCAGGTTAGCAAAACAGTCAGGTTTAGGGACTTACTTACATAAGCAAAAACTTATCGATGACCTATAGGTAACTTTTAAAGTACATATATTTTTGAAGCCAAGTTTTTAATGTCAGTATCACTTTAAATCAAATTCAATAGTAAAAAGAAAAGAAAAAAATTCAAAAGAAAGGAAGTCAATAGGAAAGTATAGGAAAACAACCGATAATGAGGAATTGGAAGCTTTGCTTGCAAAGAGTACTCAGAGTGGTTTAAGTTGTTTACAGGAGATTGTGAAATAAAATTATTTTAGTAGGGACACCAGTTACAGGAATCAAACTAGAGTAGTATAGACGATGTATCCCAAACATATTGTTAGTGATTGATACAGTCCATGCTATTTAATTAAGGCTTATTAATCACACCCACTCAGAGAGCTAAGTATAGTTTTATTCAAGCCATTATTTAAAATATTTGCATATTCAATATCATATGCTATTTAACCGATAGATTGGAGGAAAGTTGGTTATTCCAGGTATGGGCTTGAGATTTTATGATTTGCAGGCTACTTGTTCCTTAATATGTCTCAGATAGGTGTAGCCTTGATGAAGAAGACTTAGAAGTAATTTTAATAAGATAATAATCTTAACAGCAGCATGCAATTCTAGTCTACGACAGCAAGGGATAGCAAGAAATTGCCCTTAATTGAAAATTGATAAAGACTTTTAAAAAAGTTGCATAATTGACATAGTGTTTAAAGAAGAGCAACTAGACAAATAGACACTATTAGATATCTCATTTCCAATTTGGGTTTATTTACTCTGTAAAAGGGATTTTTGAGGAGTGTTAAACATGGTAACTAAGACTATGCCATACTTTTACTTACCTTTGCAGAACATTATTTAGGTAATTCTATTGCCAAGGTATACCATAAACGTTAAGAACAGACTTCATCTTATTTACATTCTGGGGGGGGGGGGGGGGGGGGGGCACAAGCTTATACAGATTCTGTGCAAATTTTAAACTTTAAGCATGACTGGGAAATCAGTTTAGAATATAGGATTGTGTGGAGCCCAGTCATGGACTAAAAGCTGAGATCCTCAGTTTTGACCAAAAAGTTAATTTTGCATCATGTAAATACGATACATTTCAGACATTTTATTTATACATTTTTATATATACCTCTTTCTTCTAGATAAAGAAGTATTTTGAACTTGAACCACTTGCACGTGGGAAGCGCTGGATTCTTCAGCCAACATCACTGGATAACATGGAGGCTGTGAAAGACAGCTTCTCAATGCTAATAAATGTATTAGATGAGCGAGAGCCAGAACCAATTCAAATGTGAAAGCTCTTGAAGGGGGCAGTCATCCACAGTGACATCATCACAATGCTGCAGCTGCTTCTTCTCAAACAGAAACTGTACTTTAATGGAATGTCAATTGTGTGTGTGTCTTTGGGCCAAGCTGGAGTTTAGGTTGGAAAATCTGAAGCGCTTAGATTTTTATGCCTTATAGCTGTTTTATCTGGATTCTCATTGTTAAACCCAATAGGTATATATGGTCTGATGTTTACTTTGAGCAGCTATGCCACCTAGCCAGCCTCTGTTTCTGGGCTCATCCTGAAGAGCAACAAGCAACTCATAGGGCAGACAGGTGTGTCTTTATTGCATGCAAAAAACTTTTGAGTTCTTCTTCACTTCACATGTCACTCTGTACCAAATACTCTTTTGTGTTTATTCTGAATAGCCTTGCCACCTTCTCAGTCTTTATTAGACCTCTTTTATCTTTTAGTATGTGGCTATACATAAGAGGATAGACAAATCTGTGTTGGGTAGAAAGAAGCCACATTTCCACTCTGTGTTTCATCTTTGATTATGCTTCTCTATACCACGTGGTTTGGAAATCAGTTTAGATTCACCTCTTTACCTAATCACCAAGTTCTTTACTAACCACCTTTTTTGAAGACTGCTAGATACTTGGCCCCTTTATCATCTTAAGAGCTGCATTACAAAATTTTGATGACATTCTTCTACAATACACAAGGTGCTTATGTAGTATGGGCCACATGAAGACATGACTGCTCTAAGTAGAGTCATACATTACAAAAAGAAATAAATGCATGTTCTTAACATCCCCAATTTCTGTACTGCTAAATTGAGAACCCATTCTATACCACTAGTTAGGCAATCATCCTTTTTCCCCTTCTGCCATTGTGTTTCAAATCAATTACCTATCATATTGTGTAGTACTGTTTTTATAGAACTGGTTTCACTGAGGGATATGGTAACATTGAATTATGAGGTTTTACAAATGTATATTTTATTTTACTTTTTTTCATTTTAATATATGTCTGCAAGTAACGAAGCCCAGTAAGAGGAAATAATAATTGGAGAATGTAGAAAAATTTGGTAAATGTAAACAATATTCGCAATGTGAAAAGTTATGCCTTTGTGGGAACATTTGCCATTAAGCAAGTCTAATATAGCTTTTGGGAACCAAGAAACTATTTAGCAACCACTTCCAACAGAAGAAGAAGGTTTGTGAATTTTCTAATGTGCGCCAGTGTGCAGTCAATATAATAAAACTTCTTTCTGAAAAAGTTATGTTTACTTCAAAAGATTACAACACCTTCGAGCACTTCTTAAAAGTGGGAAATGCGCAATTAAAATGGGCAATTAAAATTTGCAAATTTGTTTAAAGGGATCCTGTCATGAGAATTTTTTTTTTCAAAATGTATCAGTTAATAGTGCTGTTCCAGAAGAATTCTGCATTGAAATGCATTTCTCAAAAGCGCAAACAGATTTCTTTTGTATTTCATTTTGAAATCTGACATGGGGCTAGATATATTGCCAATTTCCCAGCTGCCCCAAGTCATGTGACTTGTGCTCTGATAAACTTCAATCGCTCTTTACTGCTGTACTGCTAGTAGGAGTGATATCACCCCCTCCCTTTCCCCCACCCAGCAGCCTAACAAAAGAACAATGGGAAGGTAACCAGATAACAGCTCCCTAACTCAAGATAACAGTTTGATAGATCTAAGAACAACACTCAATAGTAAAACCCATGTCCCACTGCGTACTATTCAGTTACATTGAGAATGAAAAACAACAGCCTGCCAGAAAGCAGTTCCTTCTTAAAGTGCTGGCACAAGTCACATGACCGGGGCAGCTGGGAAATTGACAAAATGGCTAGCGTCATGTCAGATTTCAAAAATGAAATATAAAAAAATCTGTTTGATCTTTTGAGAAACAAATTAAAGTCAGAAGTCTAATACAGCAGCACTATTAACTGATGCATTAAATAAAAAAAAAAACATGTTTTCCCATGACAGTTTCCCTTTAAGGAAGAGTATCATATTGGGAAATTGGAATTTTTATTCTTATTTGTGCAATTTGTTTTGCTCTTTGCAAATTTGATTAAATTCTTCCATTCTTGTTGTTTTCCTTCTATTTAAGAACTGGTGTTTTTTCTGCAATACAGAATAATAGCAACAGTGTCAATAACAAGAAAACAATAAGTAATATACATTTCTAAGCTAACTTTTGCCAATGTAAACCATTTTCTTTTTATGCTGGGTATCAAAAAAAGATTTCAATAAAGCACATTTTTTTAAATAATCAGAATAATAATAAAAACAATCTTGATCTATGTTCATTATCAATATGGAAAAGTGACCTCAACAGTTCTCACTGCATAGTGTGTTAATACAAGTTTGTTTATAGATGGAAATACCTACCTAACTATATGGGGCTCAGTGACATGTTCTTAATTTTATGGGCAGATTTATCAAAGGTCGACTTTTGAATTTGTGATTTTATTTTTTACTCTAATAAATTTGAATATGCTCTCAACTTAAATGGGAGGTTAGCTAAGAAAAAATTTGAACATCTAATATTCGATCGAATAGTCCTGACTCGAAAATTCGTATACATTTCAAATTGAGTTTCCCCTCCAAAAAAACTTGAATGTTAGGAAGATATTTACCATATTCAAATGATTCAACAGACCTCTACCATTGACTTGTAAATGAACTTGTCAGGTTTTAGTTGGTGAATATTCTAATTAGAACATGGTCACGGTGTGAAATATCTCACATTCTAATTTACATTCAAATTGTGGGATTAAAATTCAAATGTCTGAATTTTGACACCAACAAAAAATAAAAAAAATTGATTTACTATTCGAACCCATAATAAAGCTGCCCCTTAAAGTGGACCTGTTACCCAGACACAAAAATCTGTATAATAAAAGTCCTTTTCAAATCAAACAGGAAATCCAATTTCAAATTTTAATTAAAGCATTCATAGCTCATTTAAAAATCTCAGCTGTCAATCAAATATTGTCTGACACTCCTCTATGCCTTAGGCATAGAGGCGTGGCAGATAATTACTTTCACTTTCCATTCAGCACTTCCTAGATGCCACTGCTCCCCACACATTCCCCCAGTTCTCTTAACCATTTAATTGTGTAGCCAGGACATGGGGATAGACATCGGGTCCCCCATTCTGGTGCACAAACAAGATTCTCAGATGATGCAAGGCTTGCCTTAATAACAGTGTCCACAAAATGGCTCCTGCCTGTTTGCTATAATTATGAATTCCCAGACTGAAGAAAACAAGATTAAAATAATTTATATAGTGTAATTAATGTTCATTTTGCTTGACTAATGTGATAAAATAGTGATTTTGAATATTTTTTTGGGTGACAGGTCCACTTTAATGTGCAAACCCTGTTTATTTAAAAAAAAAAAATTTTAAAGGAGCAGTTTTTGCTGTATTCTTTCTACAGTATATTAAAAAAAACATACACACAGCCAATGATATGAAAAATATTGATTCTTTTTAAAGTTTTGTGAAGGTTTTTGTCTTTGTTTGCACCTATAATAAAAGACAGAGCAAGATGTCCCAGAGATTGGAATAAGTATGCCAGTATTCTGCTTTCTCTTCACATCCTGCGCTTGCTGTGTCGCATATCTCAATGAAGTAAGGACAAATTCTCCATATCATGCTGTTGAATTAAAAGAACGCCAAAAAATGAAAGTGTTTCAAATTAATTAAAATATAATGTGCTGGTACCCTGCATTGGTGAAACTGGTGTGTTTGCTTCAGAAACACTTCTATAGTGTATATAAATAAGCTACTGTGTACTCTGTAGAATATAATGGTGTTTTACAAAGCTTATTTCTTAGCAGATACTTAACCTGGGCCATTTAGCCCTATTTCAATTACCTATTTATAGTAGTGTATAATAGAGTTGTAGTGTTTCTGAAGTATACCCATGAGCTTTGAATAATTAAGATAATTTGAATAACTGTAAACTACTTAAAATTTTTGTGTTACTGTTCCTTTAAATGGGGTTGAACTTTTTTTTAAAGTAAAATATATCTTGCGTTTGCCCTCCCTTAAAGGTGCTGTGTCTTTTAGGAAAGTATATGATCTTTCTGTTGCCTAAAGAATGTGTTTGTCGGGCCTGGGTGGCTTCTTTTTCATAAATTAATTACAGGAATGGTATCTGTTATTTTGAATGTTTTTTGTAAATTGCTAAAATATAGCTAAAAAATTGCATAAATTACTAATAATATAGAAATAAATGCAGTAGTATTGTTTTAGAACCAATGTGGATTCATGCTTAGTTACCATAAAGCACAAGCTTGTCTGTTATTATTACAGAGAAAAAGCAAATCATTTAAAAAAAATTAGAGTTATTTGCTTAAAATGTGTCTATGTGAAAGGGGCATCCTGTAATTTGGAGCTTTCTGGATAACAGGTTTCCAGATAAGGGATCCCATACTTGTATTTCAAACATCAATGCTCATCTAAAAGCACATATCAATCTCTGGTATCCATCCTTCGTTGGTAAAATGTCCATAGCCAGAACTATTAGTTCATTATCTTTTATATGCAATCTCTATTTCAAGGAAAATTATTTTCTTCCCACTTGATACAACTCCTGTAAAGTCAAGGGCCATGGCTGACAGAGATTTGTCGGCCGTGATTAAAATGCAAAACTGCAAATCTCCAAAAATGCTTCTCCACCAGCTATAATTGGTAAAGCCGGTGGCAACACCTTTACATTTCTTTGTTCTTCTTCACGAAGAAACTTTGGGCTGGGTAGATTTTGCCATCAGTGACTTCAATTATTACAGGTTGATTTTTCACAAATCTCCCCATCGGCCATCACTTGTAAAGGATTTGTGATATTTGATTGGTAGTGGGGCCATAAGGCTTTCCTTAGCTATAGAATTCAAACAATAACTACCACATTATACATTTCTGGGCTCTAGATGGTGATGTTGCTAAAATGTCTTTGGAAATTGCCTCAGCCGAGTCCATTAATATAGCCACTTGCCATTAGAGCTAATAGGATTGTTCTGCAGACAAAACAAACTACCGTAGGTTATTAAGTTTCAAGTAAATGCATTTAAACATATTCATTATTAGAAATTGGGTATAAGTTCTGGAAGTAAGGATTTAGCAGTAGTGTCATTTTAATAAGCTATGTTACTGCACAAAGTTTTATTTAAATGTGAATATTATTTTAATATATTGCACCTACTTAAAAAAGGTCTTAATGTCAACCCACTGTTAATAAGCAGATTATTGTTTTACAGGCAAGGTCATTCACAAGGAATAATGTTGTTAGCAAAATTGTGTTTAAATATTGTGTAGCCATCTGTTATCTTACTCTCTGGTTATGCTATATATATGTGTTTAGAAGTGTCTGCATTAAGCATCTTCTTATTTCTTAGACCTGCGACTGCCTGTTATAGTGTATTTCAGCAAGCGCAAGGAAAACACTATCAATCTCTACCCAACGGCAGCTGTTTTTGACATGCTTCTGTCTGACGCCTAATGCATTACAACTGTCAGCAAGCCTCTGTCTTTTTCTACCAGATCTAAGCTGGCCGTCTTGCACTTTCTTCTTTTTTACATTAGAGTGAGTCACTTGCGTACAATTCTAGAATTTGAGATGTTTTAGAAGTGATCTTGATGTGTGTGATACTTGCCCTTCCTCCCCTTCTGCTACCTCTTGTGCCATATCTGTTGCCGACCCAAATCTTTACTGTTATAAAGTGTATTTCATTGTATTTATACGAGATTTTTGTAACCTGTTAGCTAGAGCAGTTTCTCTTTTGTAATGACCATTAATTTATATATTAAGAAAAAAAAAAACCTTTGTATCTTTTAGAGTTTAACATGTGTTCATTATCTGTAATATCCAGAATTTATACTAAATTTACTATTCCTTTATGATATGGATGAGTAGAACTGTGGGAAAGTGCACAAAATGTGTGTGCTATGATCCTTAATGATAAACACAATGTATAAAAATAAAGAAAAATAAAGGGGAATGTACCAAAGTATTTATTGTTCTGGTTCTTTATTAGTTCTTTATTATATTGTTTATAATATTTAGAAGGGATAATAATTTTTTTAAAAGCATTGGAAAAATCAACACAAAGCTATGAGCAAAGCCAAAAATCCATCTAGTGAAAAACACTTGACGAAGGGGACATGCCCCTGAAATTCTGTATTTACTCGGTAAACACACAGGGGGTTTACCCTGCTTGAATGTGCTGTGTTGTGCTTTTTAGTACCATCCAAGTGTTTATATCATAAGGTTTTAGAGCTGATCGAAACATCAATTTTCTCTAACTTTACTCCTCTCAAGAAGGATCAAACTACAAATCAACTTCTCCACAATTCAGGTTTTGAGAGTTTTTTTAAAAATTAAAAATTAAAAGCTTGACTTTTCTGATAAATATGCCTCACCTCCCATATGTTTGTTATCACTGTCCTTAGCCACATAAGCCCTTTTCTCTTCACTTTTCCAGAAAATGCTTCTAAAATATAACAAAATATGGTGACCAGTGGTCTTCATCACCAGTCAAGCTTTCTCGAAGAAACTGGAAAATATCTGAGATCTTCCACTGGCAAAGATTGTGGGGATCCAATTTGTACATAGAATGGTATAGTGAACTGTACATGTTTTATATGCTTTATCAATCAGTGAATTCCATATGCAGTTTTCATAATCCTACTACAGACTGAGCCGGGAAGCTTATTTCAAGGATTCAAGGAAAAGGACTATAC
Source organism: Xenopus borealis (assembly GCA_024363595.1). Classification (NCBI taxonomy): domain Eukaryota; kingdom Metazoa; phylum Chordata; class Amphibia; order Anura; family Pipidae; genus Xenopus; species Xenopus borealis. The sequence continues at coordinate 177,827,605 of CM044432.1, forward strand.
TTTTGTGAATTTATTTTAGCCTCAAGGTTATTTTAGAGATGTGTGTCCGTATTGAAATACACTATATCATCATGAACAATGTGTCCGTTTTAGAGCTATCTGGCAGCAGTTGTAAGATATCACCCCGAGCAACTTTTTACACTTTTCCAAGGGCTGGATATAATAATAATAGCCATTAGATCCACTCTGTAGAACGGTTTAATATATCACTTATGGAGTTCCAATACAAATAAAATGAAACTAAAAAAAAATAAACTAAATGATCACTGGCTCATAACATTTATCAGAAACTTCCCCTTAGTGATTGGGATGTTCTAGGTTCATCCAGTACAAAGATGTCTGCAAATCTAAATCTGTTAGCTGCTTTTAACACCAACTATGTCTCCCTAGTCATTTGCAACTCTGTATAATAGTTTTTTGGAGAATCTGTTAATCCCTACTTTATTTGTCTTCACAGTTATTCCCTTCATGAAATATGCTTCCTTAGTGCATAAAATTCATTGGGGTTTGAGTATTTTACTATAATACATTCTACAGTATACATTCCATTACAATTTTTAATTGCCTGGCCAAATATAGAGATGATCATAGTGTTGGAGGATCACATTTATAAATGTAAAAGTGGCCCTGTGCAAGTAACAATGTTCCTGCCATTCCCACGCACTTAAGCCTCATAGAAGATTTCTGATGCCATCAGCCAAGACATGATACATTTTTTCTTAACATCAGCTGAATGGTAAGGGATATATTTAATTTTATTTGCAAATGTGGTATCAGCTTCCATCTTAAGATTCATCTAATGGTTTCTCCCAACTCAGGTTCAATATTCACTGTACACTAACTATTCGCCAATGTAATTTCCCCAGCTAAAATAATTCTGCCCTGGCAACCTCCACATCCACAAATTGATAAAATGCAACAGGCGGACTTAGAGGTTGATCTTGAACCTGGTGCACAATGCTAGGAAAAAAATATATGTGGAGATGCTTCACATTGTTTTTTTTTGGGGGGGGTTACCCTCCTTCCCCCCTACATTTCCTAACAACTCAACTATACAGGGGGCACATGTAGGGAAATAGGACAACTTTATTTTATTTATTAAAGGTTTCCTGGGCTTGTGTAGTGGAATGTAGTGGCTGTGTTCCCGCTGTATGCAAATTAGGCATCGCTAGCGTAACTGCACTTTGCCTGGCAAAGTAACACTAGCTCAACTACGCTACCGTTCGTCGCCCTTCGCGAAAATTCACCTGGCAAAGTGCGCCAATGCTGGCAAATTTTCCGATCTTAGTGAATTTGCCCCTAAGTGTCTTATTCTACTAATAAAAGTGTCAAAGCTATAGGCAGTATCATCTACAGAAATAGTGTGATTGGTGCATTCGATGGAATGCAGAATTGACAGCCTGTTTTTCCCACAGTTGTTTGCTAGCTAATGTATTATCATAGCATTTATACTGGGTGCCAAAATGGTATTATTATTGTGTAAATAGTGACTGCAATTTTTCCTGTCCTTTTTTTACATCTTGAAAAGTTTAATTGTCCTAAATAGTGATGGGTGAATTTATCCCCCAGGCACTAATTTGAGCCGAATTCCTTTGCGAAAATTCACTGGTGTGAAAAAAAAAACGTCAATAGTCCAGTTAGGGAAGAAGCACACCAACTCGGCCGACAGTGCATTTAACGCATTTATTTGCAAAAATACAAGCGCACAAGCTTTCGGAGACCAACCTCTTCCTTAGGTGCAACACACACTAGTAAACATAACATATTTACATTCTACAAAGACCCATGTGATCCAACCATGTGATCCATTAACCCCATCTTCGTTGTGTAATCAGTAAACAATCCATATCACAATAAACACTCAGGATTCAAGAGTAGTCCTCACAATTCCTTATCTAGAAAATGTAACAATAAATACATGATTTGAAAACCTTATTGATACAAACAGTTAAAAGATACATTGTATCTACAAAAAACACCTTCATTTAAACCTTTTTTAGAAACCTATCTCTAAAGATTTTTCCCATTTCTCGATCATTCTGAAGGATTTTCCAATGCCTCAGTATGATTTTCTTTATTTGCGGCGTTAGAGTGCCAAATGTTGAAACAAAAGTTACTCTCTCTGGTTTTATTCTTTCTTGTTTAGCTTTTCTAGTTAGTAAATCCTCACGTTTCGTTTTTTTAAATTCCTAAGTTATTTTTTGCAGATGCCCTTCATTGTATCCTCTTTGGGTAAATTTTCTGATCATCCCCTCTGCTTCCTTGTCATACAAGATATCATTACATGTAATTCTTCTTACTCTGTTGAGCTGGCTATGGGGCAAACTTTTAAATACTCCCGGTGGGTGGCAACTGGTGGGCATTAGGATGGTGTTACAATCTGTTGGTTTAGAGTGTACAGTGATAATTATCTCTGTACCCTCCATTTTAATTCTTACGTCCAAAAAGGTCAATGTATGGTCAGAACATTCGGACGTGACGTGAATTTAATTGACTGATGTACTTTATTTACTTTCCAATTCTAATTATTTAATATGAAATTATTTTCATATTCATACATGAACACATTAGCATATATTGGCGCCATGTTAGCACCCAGTGCGCAACCCATAGTTTGGATGTAAAATTGTTCAAGGAAAACAAAATAGTTTTTTGTTAATATCAACTCTAGAGCTTCACAGGCAAAATGAATCTCGTGCTTTTTCAAAGTAAGTTTAGTCAGGTTCTTGCTTATACATTCTACTCCCTCTGCATGTGGAATACTGGAGTATAAATCACACACGTCCAGGGAACACAACAGTACTTTTCTGTTAGGCAATTCAATTGCATTAATTTGTTCAGAAAGTCAGTTGTGTCCCTAAGACAGGTGTGTAATAGCTGGAAAATTGGCTGACATATTACATCCAGATATACTGCTAATGGCTGTAAAATGGAGCCACATTCAGCAACAAAGCAAAAATCTGTTGGTGAAAAAAACCCCACACGATTCTTGTCAAAAATGATACGCACGTCTTTTCGAGAATTATTCACTGGAAATTCGCAAATTTTTCGGCAAAACGGGATAGATTGGCCCATCACTAGTCCTAAATTGTTGTTACGTATTAATCAATTGCTAGGTTCAGTCTAGCAATTATTATTCAACCTCTTCTAGTGACGGCAATTGTGTTTTTCATCTGCTTCAAACCACAATAGAATTTCCCAGTATTTGCTTTTATATCTCATCTTATGCAACAAACTATAAATCATGCAGGACATGCAAGACCAAGTTAACAATCTGCTTAGATCTTTTATCATTTACACGTACCCTTTGCTCAAAACAAAAGCCAGAATTTGTGTAACCCTGGGAACACTGCCAACTGAGCCTATGCTTGAATGCAAAAGCAAAAGAGTCCCACACAAGCCAGTTGTAAAACAATCCTACATGTAGTTGAGAATAACACAGATTTTCCCTCACTATATGGGCTAAGTAACACAGAAACAATTACATTGCTGGAGATGGTTCAGAGACCCCATCATCAGTTCCCCAGGCTGGTGTAGTTTCAGTGAACAGAAATGGCCTATATTCTCAGGTAAGAGATTATAATCAAATCGGGGTGCCTTTTTTTGGCATCCATTAAATAATGATGAATGAGTGATGTCAGTCTTGTCTTTGTCCAGGGTTCCAGTAGACTAAGAAATCAGCTTCAGGCTTTATTCCCTTTAAAAATCTATAAAATCAGACAATGTAGACATGAAAAGAATCTTCATCAAAGTATACATTTTTGGGACAAAAAGCACTAGTACCGTACTGGTATTTTCCATTCAAGTCTGGGGTTGGTTTTGGCTGTTTTTCATGATTAAGAATGATCACTTTTTTTCTGTAATTTTTCAATTGAATTCTCTACCTAATGGAGCTACTACTAACTTATTTTTTGAATGTAAAAAATGTTTACAGGCTTTTCTGAACCTGTTTGAATAGCAATTGTTTCCTTTTGTAACAATAAAGTTTCCTCTCTTGGGTTCCTTTGCACAGCACCTTCAGTCTTACCTAAGCTTCACACTGATCCTTTGATTTCTCACATGGGCACCATATGTATTGCTGTTTTGAACATGTCTCTTCATATTCTCCCTAAAATAGACTCAGTGTTTCAAAACGTAAGACCTAAGATTAATATGCTTTGAAGCTGTTTTGTGCACAATCTTTCTTCCCAGATGGTCTACTTTTTTTTTTACGTATGCAGTTAGAATGATGCTATTGAAAGTATATTGCTTTATGTGATCAGTTAAAAACAATCCTCTACCAGTCGTTAATGGGGCCATGGAGAGAGCAGTTGTCAATGGTACATCCTCTAACTTGAGTAGGCTTTTAAGTGCTGTGATGTTTTTTAATCTGTTCTCAAATGGCTTGGAATCAGGAATTGAACTCTATGTAACTGTTTTGTCAATGACACAAAACTATGTAGAATACTAAATTAGATAAGGGAACCTTACTGTTGATCAGGAGAAACTTCTATGTGGCAGAAGAAATTTAATGTGACAAATATGCAGGATACTCAGATCCTAATAGGACTAAGATAAATACTTGATGGAAAGCAAAATATTGTCTTGTAATAAACATGTATGGATATCAAGTAAGGAAATGTAATTTGCCTCTATATATATATATATATATATATATAAATATATGTATAGTGGGGAATCTATTCTATAACAGATTGATTTAGAATTATTTTTATTTTGCTTATCGTTCTGTTGAGGCCCTCTCCTATTCATCATTATCAGTTCAGCATAAATAAATGTTCTCTGTGCCTTGCAATAAATACTAAACACATGGCATGGAATGAAGCCAAACGTTCCAAGTTCTGTATACAGTGTTGGGATACGATATACAGTAACAGCATATAACACATAGATGTACAAATACAAATGGCTAGAAGCTGATACAAAAGGCAAGAGTAAAAAGAGTTTTCTGCAGTTTCTCTTACACACTGTTTTGCAATAGAAAGTCTGGTCTTTAATTAGTGATTACTAGCAGGGCTGTATTTAGGTTGGATTCTGCCCTAGGCACCAAACCTAAAGGCACCCCTGCGCATGTGACATCACTTTCACGCGATGCCTTGGCCCTCTACCCCTCACCCCCTCCAGTTCCGTTTTGCCGGATTTCCTTTGGAAATCCTTGGAGCAGGGTAGGTGAATTAATTTTAAAAAAAAATTGGCACCCGAGGGCTGCCTACTAAACCATGGTATATAAATACAGCCCTGATTACTTGGCGGAAACCATATAAATACATAAGGAGTATTTCAATCACCCATATTAGCTAAGGAAGCGTATGGGAAGGTTGAATAAAAATCATATAAACACTGATCTAAGTGCTTTGTACTTGCATTCTGTAAGTTCTGTAAGATACAGAAAGACTACAAATTAAAATGCAGTAAAATAAATCCAGTTGCCACGTGAACAACTGTACGTTGCGTACCCACTACTTCAAAACATTAAGATATCACAAGTCACTTTGGAGTTCCAAGACTTCCATGAAAGCACTTTTTCCTTTACATGGTCACCTTTGAATATCCTGATATTTTAAAATTGGAGATACATTATTTGCTATATAAGGCAAAAAAGTGTAAAATAAGTTGTGTTTAATATTAGACATCATGGAGGAGTCCTGTGGCTGTATAAAATGAGCAAGGCCAAAGAACAAGGACAAATCGCATCACTTAGGGCCAGGTTTAAAAAATCTAATTAAAGTTCTTTTTGTGTTTATTTTACCAGTTTATTAAAACATTTCCATTTTTCAGGCTCATTAAAAATTAATGGAACAGTGCGTTTCAGTGACAAAATGTGAACATGACTATTAAGGTTGTTAAAGGAGCAGTATACCCCGAAAACATATTTTCTAAAATTGAACATAATAAAAATAACGTGTATAAAAGTTATATTCTGTTTATAGTTTTAATTAAAAAAAAAAATACATATTTTACAAATTTTTTTGCTATTATAAAGTACTAATTTGAAATTTGTGCTATTTTTACTGGACTTGACCCTCCTTCCATTATAAACAGGGCAAAGTAGATTTCCCTATCTATATAGGGAATATTGAATATTGAACAAATCCCTTCCTTCACTGAACAACACACTTTTAGCAGTCCATTATAAAGGACGTCTCAATGGACTGGTAATTATTTAATCAGCTCTTTTGAGGTTCTGTGGAACAGGAAGTTACAGGAAGTGCTAAATTGAAACTTGCTTCATATTTCTTGTTTCTCAGAAAAAACAGAAACTATATATATATATATATAATACTAATTTATAACATACAAAGCATATTGCACTGGTCCTATTCATTGAGCTCATGTTGAAAGGGGGTTTTACTAATCTAGGGCTTGAGGGAAAGAAATGTAAAAAAAAAATGCTTTTGTTTTGTTGTGGTTTTTTTTAGGCAACCACAAGGTTTTCTTTCTCAAACTGAAACATTCATTATAAGAGATGATATCGCAAGGCAATGTGTATTGTGTGTATTTTATAGGGAATAATGTGCCCCCTATTGTAAATTAGAACATTATTTTATTATAAAATAAAAGTATATAATTATCAGTAAGTTATTTTAGGGTCAAACTGGCCTCCATGGTATCGGAAGAAATCTAAGTGGGGGCCCTTGAGGTCGGGTCCTTCAGTAACGAGTCAAGTTACACAGGTTACATGGCTGAGCTCTGATTATAACTGATGAATGAAGCTCACACTAAATTGGAGTGGAATTTATTTTATGCCAGAAAACCATCAAACATAATGATAATACTTTTCAAAATTAGATTTTAATACCACCTTATTCTTAATTTGGACTTTAGATATCACAAAGGTGCAGTAACAGATTTTCTGCCACTTTTTCTCCATTTTCCCAAATGTGATGTTCTAAAGAACTGGTGTGTTTACAACAATTTAACATATTCAAAAGCACCACATTTATGAAACTAGAGTGCAGATTTTGTGAACATGATGTTCTACCTTACTCTATTCTTTTCTCTTCATTACTGATCAGTGCTAATCGCTTATTGAAAATTGAAATAATGGCTCAATTTAATCACTCCATTTAAGTGTTAATACTTTGGGCTAAGTTTGTTATTTCTCAGAAGCTATTATATTCCCATGCTATATGTCATCATCATGGGTCCAAGTCATTCAGTTATCTTTAAATGCAGTGAAGACCTTGGTCTGACTTTATAATAGTCCATATTTCAGCATCATTGGCAAATGCAGAGATGGTGCTTTCAACAAGAACCTCAAGATCATTAATAAAGCAATTAAGAATAATTTACCCTACAACTGAGCTATAAGGAAATCCACTTATGTCTGTTATGACTAACTTACAATGACAGCTCCTCTCTGGAATCTATCCTTCAGTCAGTCTTGTCTTAGACACTTTTCCACCAGGTCATATATCTCTTCACTGTACAGTTTACTGGCAGGATGTCAAAATCCAGATTCACAGAATTATTTTCCTTTGTCCAATTTACTTTGTTACTAACCTTTCAAGAGAGTGGCTTGCCAATATTTTTTGCTTATAAAAAATGAATCTGACACATATGAACTATATTTATATTTTTGCCTGAGGCTTAATTATATTAATATTATTTAAGAGCTCTTCTGACACACGTCACATTGTTTTCCTCCTGGCTGAGACACATTAAGGCACAACTGGTAAAATTAATAGTTGCTGTTTTCCTGCTGATACCAGACCAGACTGCCAATATATAGACTTTGGCAAATGCCAGATGGGCTGCTGCTTAAGTAACAAATGCAAAAAATGGGGAAAGGTATTGGTGCTGGCCTCTCCCTCCGCCAGTATAAATGCCAAAAGGAAAGAAAAAAAGCCAATACCTTGTTCAAAAGTGGGGTGTTCCCAGTTTTATTGTAGTGCTCCAGACATGTGAGTCATGTTCAGACGTTTCGGGACAACAACTGCCCTTCCTCACTTGAGGAAGGGCAGTTGTTGTCCCGAAACGTCTGAACATGACTCACGTGTCTGGAGCACTACAATAAAACTGGGAACACCCCACTTTTGAACAAGGTATTGGCTTTTTTTCTTTCCTTTTTGCTGCTTAAGTAAGCCCTACTCAATCAAGAGCCCCCTACTTACAATCTAAAGAAATAAGACTACAGAAGACTTAAGTAGAAGGTTACAGAAGACCCAAAAAATGAAACACAGCATGTGGGTATGGCAATTTCAAGCATAATCTGGCATTAGCCATAACACTTCAGAAGTGGTTTATAATGTTTACTGATGAATACTAGGCTAGAAGGGAAGTTTTTTTAGAGGATATTTAAAGACGGCAGAATTAGGATAATAAGCATTTGAGTAGTTTAGCAATAAAGAAAACATAGAAATGAGGGGTGGATATTTTGCTCTTTTGCAGTGTATAACTTATTCTCGGCAGTGTATGTGGTAGTTCAGAAGTGTGATCTTTTTTTTACCTGGTGTTTTACAGATTTGAATGACCCATTTTTCATGCACCAAAGAGTCCCAGAATCCCGTACAGAGATTCTGTATAAAATGAATGCCCACCAATAACTGAACTATTACAAATGAACCAACATGTTCACAATTAACTGTAGATTATTATAATAATACTATGAATATATATATATATACATACATATAAAACCAACATATGATTATAAAGAAACATAACAGCAAACCAAAACATCTGAACTTAATTACATGGACATGCTTTTGGTTTAATTATTTTATTACACAAAAGTACAACTAAAGCTGATTTATTGAAGATCTTGAGTGCACATGTTGCAAACAAAAAGCCAAATTCTTTAAAAATCCTGTTTACTAAATGCTCCCTCAATGCTATTTTGTTAAGACATTGATATGCATGTTTTTTATTATGGTTAATACACGAGTCAAAATTTGCTTTGGCTTTACTAAATGGTATTGTTTATTGCTAGGGATTTAATTTGTGCTCAATTGACTTTAATTATCCCTTTATGTGCTCTAATTCTAAAATCTTCAGTCCCAGAAAACCAAGAAGGTGTTGGGAGCTGAATGAACAGAATACTGTGTGTGTAAGAGGGCTTAGTCCAGGTATTATCTGTCTTTGTCTAGAATGAAATAATCCAGGCCTTGTTTGTTTTAATGATCTAGTGACATAGTTCATGGTGTATGATCTTAGTTATGTCCTGTGCATGAAAAATCCACGATCCATTATAGTAATACACAATCATCCTGGTTTATTAGACTAGACAATATTTTTTCTCAATAGTGTTTCAAAACAATGTGCTGCCTATGTGTTAATATCACAATTTTTTGATAATTCCATTATATAAAGCCATAGAAACTTTGGTTTCAGAAATATTTGAGGAGGTTCCTGTAGACTAGAAGAAATTGATTTTTTGAGACCCCTTCCCTCCACTGTGCCTTTGTGATAACAGGCAAAGACATGTAAAATGTAGCTACAAATGAAACCCCAGTGTCTTTTCCATTTGTCCTGCCCTTCCTGAACATTGTATTTTCTTTCAGATTGAAGACTGCTCCAACCTTGTAACCCAGTGATCCCCAACCAGTAGCTCGTGAGCAACATGTTGCTCTCCAACCCCTTGGATGTTGCTCCCAGTGGCCTTGAAGCAGGTGCTTATTTTTCAATTCCAGACTTGGAGGCAAGTTTTAGTTGCATAAAAACTAGGTGCACGCCAAACAGAGCCTCAATGTAGGTTGACAACCCAAATATGGGCTACCAAATGGCCAATCACAGCCCTTATTTGGTACCTCAGGAACATTTTTCATGCTAGTGTTGCTCCCCAACTCCTTTTACTTCTTCATGTTGCTCACCACTTCAAAAGGTTGGGGATCCCTGTTCTAACCTTATTCCTCTCAATGATCTCTGCTCCCTTTTCACCTAGGTTGAACCAAGCCCACCCAGTTCCTTGAAACAAAAAAAACAAGGTTTATTTACTTAGAATTAAAAATCTGGTGCAAAATGTGTAAACTGGCGGATGCAAGGCAGCCCTATAATGATCCAACAGTTGTAGGCAGGCATTATGAACAGTATTGTTTGGCATCAGGTGCTCCTTAAGTTGAGCTTCTGAATGATACACAATTTAGGGGCCATAATGGTGGACACCTAGTGCCCCTCAGCCTAACCCTCATGATAATACAATGGTGGTGAACCCAGGCAGTGTTGTATTCATTGGGAAATCAGAAGGGAGTCTTATATTTATACTTTTATTGGTTAAGAAATCAACCGTGAAAGTGCACGTTTTTGAGCTCCATTCTCGAGTGCAAAGCTTTGGCTCCACATATGCTTTATGTGGAGCTGGGCGGAAAAGTATTTTAGCTTTTGCTTGTTTTTTTGTACTTTGCACCTTTCCATGCCAATCATAAATCACCCTCCTGAATGGTACTCGTATGAGACTATTAAGCCATTCCCAACCACTCACAAAAATTCACCAAACATTTTTGATATTTGTTGTAATTCTGTACAACCACACTGCTTGGAACTCATGTTCAGGATTACTTAATTCCCTAGCTACCCAAATAGTAATATAATCAATTTCTGTAATTCTTTTATAGCATGTTTATTAATTTCCATAAACAAGCCAACTACAGAGAAAATAGAAATTTAGAAAATATTCAGAATATTAGTGTAATGATCACAGCGGGGGTTGATAGTGGGTGTGGTGGAAGCCCAGGGAAAAAGCCATAAACATTTGGAGCAGGCATGGTGACTTGGAAGGTTTAATGAAAACTGAACAAAACACAGGGACAGGTAAATTCAGGTGCAAGGTCAAAAATAAAGTCTTTACCAGAAAATCAGGAGGGCAAGGAATGCTTGAACAAAAAATACTGGAACAAGAGATTTCTCAGGAACAAGGAACAGGAATCAGGGTTGGCAGGTCATTCAGGAACACAGGATACAATATAATGACTCAGCCCTGAGCAAAGCTCAGGGCGTGGTTTATAAAGGCAACGGATTAGACAAAAGAGAACACATGAGGGTAATGAGGAGGGAGGAGAACAGGGAGGAGAAACTGAAACCAGGCATATATGGAAAACAAGAATAAACGAAGACGTCAGGACCAGCCCCCAAGAGCCTCCAGTGGCTCACCTGGTAAGTGCACCACTGTCCAGAACCAGGGTTTACAGTTCAAGTCCCGGGCTGATCCTGACAATTAGAAATGTTCATAATAATTATCAAATATTATCAAATTATTAGTCAAAATTATAATAGCGCAGATGAGTTAGTACATAATTTCTAGAATTTTCTACTGACTTACTAAATGTATACCATTAACAGTAATATTTATAATGCATAGGTATGATAGCTGTGTCATTACATCATGTTTACACCAAAGCCCACTTGTCCATTAGAGAGCCCAGGCCTCCTGTATACATGTTCACAGAGAATAAGGAAATTGAAACCATCAACACTGCACTGGTCCTAAGAACCTAAAAAAATATATTAGTTTAAAGGGGTTCTGTCATCATTATTTAGATAACTATTGGCTTCATCTTTAACCGATACCTTTTACCAGACTCAGACATTAACAATAGGGATATTAAGACTTCTGAAGATAAGGAATCTCACATATTTATAGGAAAGTACGTTTGGAATAACGCGATGTGGGGGTTTCTGAAGCGTTTATTTTAGTAATTGTCAAGAACTGTGGTTTGGAGAATTTATGCTGTAAATTGCAATAAACAGAACTGGATTATGGCCCAGTACAATGAATATGTACAGCAGTGTGTTTATGGCTAAAGATGAACTATCATTGCATTAAACATGCACCCAAATTTTTGTATCATTTTTCACAAATGGGGCAGTAAAGCCCCAATTTTATGTCCCCCAGAATTTACATTTTCCCAGATTATTTCCTCTGTTTATTTTTTCCCAAATTTTACATTTGTTTCATTCGGTCCCTTGGGAAATGCAAAACCAAGTTTCTAGTGTATTATATTGTTCTTACAGATTTTGGAGAGTTGTTTAGAACTAAAATTTATTTCTTAGAATCCATTAAAAAAATTACACTACACAAAAATTAATTTTAACAGAAATTGGTTCTGCGTGGGCTGAAAGTATCCATGCGAGTTGCCTGAAAAATCTGTATTCTAAAAGGACAGACATGGTTGGCATTTTGGTTGTTTGACCTGTACATTGGCATAGGATGCCAGAAGATAAACACCAGATCAGCCATTAACCTTCAATATAGATGCTTAATACTCAAATAATGGTAACATTTATATATTTTTCAACCTATGCATATGCACTATGCTAAGATATTGCAGCCAACTTTCAAGCAGGCAGTTGATGAAGACAGCATTGCCTTTCCTATTGTTGATGAGTGCTGCACTGAAATTTTGCTAAAGAAATGTGTATAGACACAATTCTCTCAATATTTAATGATACACACTTGGAACATTACTGCCCTAATAACTGATACTACAATAAGTTAAGTATAACTTTACATCAAACGTAACAAACTGAAACCATTTACATAGTATCTGCAAGCCAAGGACATACTTCTTCTGGCAAAAGGGTATTCCTATCACACAAAATCTGATATTATGTTGAGGAAAAAGTGTATTTTGAAAAGACTTGAATTGTTCTAAACTAAGGGGCAGATTTACTAAGGGTCGAAGTGAATTTGTGAATTAAATTTGAATTTTTAAAATTTGAATTTCAAAGTAATGTTGCACTACTTCGACTATGGAATAGCCCAAAATTCTATTAGAATTGAAAAAATTCGAATTTCGAAGTACTGTCCCTTTAAAAACTTCAAATTTGACCATTCGCCACCGTAAACCTGCGGAATTGCCATTATTGCCTATATTTGCAAATTTGAAGTCTACTTAGGTTTATTTTGAAAAGGAAATATTCCGTTTAGTTTGCAGCTATGAAAAAAAATTGGGATATACAGGGACCATATATATATAGCGTAACATAGTAAGTTAGGTTGAAAAAAGACACATGTCCATATCTCTGGTTCTTTATTGACAAATTCCAAAGGATAGAAATGTGTTCCTTGAAATTAGAAAAAAATTGGTTTTTAAGTGGAAAAAATCTTCTTTCAGTAATGCCAGAAACATTAAATCATTTCCAGAAAAGGTTGGATGCCTTGTTAATAACTGATAAAACACAAGAAATACAAGGTTACTGAAAATAACTCTTAGTACAAAGCTGATCCAGGAAAAGAATGATCTGATTGCCCGTTTTGAGTCTGCAGTCTGAGGCAAAGTGAATGAAAATTGAAGACCCCTCTAGGTCAACTAGTAGCAGATTTTACTAAATGCCAACATTGAGAACTATGTGTCTTTTGTTTATCTTTGTTTACGATGTATAACATTCAGTATGTATGTCTATAAGCATCTGTCAGATTGTAAAACAGTCACAAAAATCTACTTTTCTTTAGTTGAGTGTTGTTAAAATAGTCATCTCATTAAAGTGAGCAACATACAAGGGCTTGAGCAACATGTTACTCACAAGATACTGGTTGGGGACCACTGATGTAGAGATATTCTGATATAGTTTGCAATTGGTTTTCATTTTTGTTTCTTAGCTTTTTATTCAGTTCTCCAGTTTGCAATTTGAGCAATCTGGTTAGGTTAGGGTTCTAATGACCCTAGCATCCATGCATGGATTTGAATAAGAGACTGGAATATGAATAGGAGAGGATCTGAACAAAAAGATGCGTAGCAAAAAGTAGCAATGACAGTTCAAATTTGGTCAAGCAGAGCATTTGTTTTTTAGATGAGGTCAGTGACCCCCGTTTGAAAGCTGGAAAGAATCAGAAGAAGAAGGTAAATCATTCAAAATCTATAAAAAAAAGTTTAATTGAAAAGTTGCTTAAATTAGCCATTCTATAACATACTAAAAGGTAACTTAAAGGGGTGGTTCACCTTTAAATAAACAGAATGTTACAGAATGGCTAATTCACACAATTGTTTCATTTGCTCTTCATTTTTGAATTTTTATAGTTCTTGAATTATTTGGCTTCTTCTGACTCTTTCAAGCTTTCAGATAGGGGTCACTTACCCCGTCTAAAAACAAATGCCCTGTAAGGCTACAAATGTATTGTTATTGCTACTTTTTATTACATTACTCGTCTTAATATTCCAGTATCTTATTCAACCTACAACTTGCAAACCACAAATAATAAAAAATGAAAACCAACTGCAAATTGTTTCAGAATATCACTCTCTACATCATACTAATTATGGTATCAATACAATATTTCACAAACTTCCCAGTATAAGCAAGGAGAATGAGGCCCACCTGTATTCCTTATGGGAGATAACCAGGGAGAAGAAATCAAGCTCTGCACAATGGATCGTTGCCCTGTCACCTTTTCTGAAGAGGAGCACAAGCCAAGTTTCAGTAAGTTATTTCTTAATAAAGACTTTGCAATTTAAAAGTTCATTTGTCTTGGTGTTTTTTTCAATGTATACTAACGATTTTTTTTTTTTATTTATGTTACTGCTCCTTTAATCTTAAAGCCTAGATCCCTGAACTCACTCTTTAAAGTCTTCCATTTAAGACCTTCTTCTGCTCAAGGGATCGTAGGATTTTTAGTATGACATCATACTGGCTGAATTAAATATATTTAGTTGCTATGAAATAAACCAGTCATACAGGGCTTTGGGTGTGTAGGAAAGCAAGGTCTTTGTCCTCATGATATCCTCATTATATTGTTTGAAAATTAGCTTTGAGGTTTCAGTGAAACAGTAATCTGAAGCAATAGGGCTCATTTACAAGTGCAGCATGCAAAGAGTCATTTTGAATATGTCACCGTTGTTTTTTACCCACAATGCAGCCAGCGTCAGTAGGAACACAAATATATGGAACTGAGAGGAGCATTAAAATGTTATAAAATGTAAAACTTAAAAATGTGCCAATGAGTTGTATCTGGTAATGAGTCCATGTTTGCAGAAAATGAAGAGAACTGTAGCGGTATATATATATATATATGCGCCTTCCCTGGAAGTGTAACGGCTGCCAAACAACAGCACTTCAGTCGGTGTAAAAATGTTTTTGTTTTACTGCAGGCGAGTGGTTTCTGGAATCTAAACTAGGTCTGTGGTTTTGTGTGAAATGTGTATTTTCATGCAGTAAAGCTGCTTTTATTATGTGATATGATGCGCTACGGTAATATATTTTTATAGAGTTTTTTTTTTTTTTTAAACTCAGACACAACACAGTCCTCACTAGAAAGTCAATTTCATTTTAAACAAATGTATCAGTGTTATCAGTGATGTAATAGCAGGGGAAACAAACTCCAAGCTGAAGTGGGTGCCCAGCGGAAGAAGGGGCCCAGAAAGAACCCACATAAAATCATGTCACAGCTAGGAGGAGACATGTCCCATCAAAGGGATGCTATACCGATGAACATCATTAAATCATTAAAAGCCCTCCTATAAACTATGGAGAAAGTCATGAAGAAGAGATTTTCTAACTAATTCAGAACAAGGATGTTGTTGCAAGACAGTATTTCCTTAATGTACACAGTAAATATACCTTTATGGCACCCTATATCATTTGTTGTGATGCCCAAGATGCATGGCCCCATTCTATCTCATTTTTTTTAATAAAATAGTACATGAGTACAATTAAGAGAAATAGATGTTATTTCTTTTAAGGTTGCCTGTTCTTTATGCCAGGGTATTCACTACCAGTATTCTAATCCCACTGCATTGCTTGTTGTAGCTTACGGTGACTTAGCTACTTAGCCCTATCTATCCCTATCTATGGTATTGTTTAAGTCTACCATGGCAACCCCTTGTCTGATTTGTTTTTTTTCCTGGGGTCTACCTACCCTGCTTTGAAAGTATGTCCACACTCTTGTTAGGGGAATCCAAAAAATGATCTAAATTCCTTCCCTGCTGTAATGAGAGAGGTGTTTATTAGTGGCTCCGAGTAATACTTTGAAAAGGGGTTTATACACCTTAAATATATTGCAATATACAAACAATCCCTGTTTTGTTTAAAGGGGAAGGCATTTTTAGTAGCTTAAGGCACAACATTTTTCAGTGTACTGAATATATTGATAATGGGTTGAGTGCAGAGGATCTCTTGTATTTGCTGATATATATAAAATATATCTATTGTCCCACAGTACCTGCACTCAAATCAAGGTGATGCCAGTGGTGCACAAATCAAGTTGATTTAGAAAATTTACAGAGAATCAGCAATCACTTCTGCAAAATCTCCCCTGTCTCACTTCCAAAAAGATCAGCACTCTCAGGTCTTAATAAATATAAACAAAATTTACTAATAAAATAACAGAGACTTACATTTCTGTTTACCCTAAGGCCTTTCTCAAAGTGCCAAAATCAACTTAGAGCATGTATTATAGCTA
>CM044432.1:177870831-177890398 GCA_024363595.1 Xenopus borealis
CAAACCCAAGAGTTAAGTGTGGTTGAGTGAAGCGTTTTCGTGACAGTAACAATACATCAATTTATAGTTACAGGTCAATGCTTTATATTAATTAAGCCCCACTTGGATGTGGACTGGGTTACATGCATTTGTTTTATTGGGGACTTACTGAATCGATCAGACTGCTCAAAGTATTTGAATCAACTGTGATGACATGACACTTTCAAAAACGCCAATGGCTTTGCTACATATTTCAGTTCATTAAAACATTTTCCTGACAGTAAAGTGTTAACATAATAAACTTAAAACCAGCAAGATACACCAGGTCAAAACGTCTGAGCACAAATGATGAGAAAAATTAAATAAAAAATGTAGTAATTCTCCTAAACTATTCCGCCTTTAATTTTACTTATATATACAGGAATAACAATTTATCTAAAACTTTTTAAATTTTAAAAATTTCACTTTTACATTTTAAACATTTCACATTTCATAAAAGATTACAATTTCTGTAACAAAATTGATATTTTCAATAAAAATATTGTTAAAAACTTTTTTTTTCATTTTAAAACTGTATAAGCAACTTTAAAGTAGTGAAATCACATTCTACCCATCATTATTAAGGAGTATTCCAAATTTTTGCTAAATCTTGAAAACCTTTCCATAAACAAATTTTCAAAATGTATTAAGAGCAAAAAACTCAAACATGGCAAATTCATGTACAAGTAGATGGAAGTTATATTAGCAAAATTCAAGTTAATTTTCAGTTAGTTTTCGGGATTTATTATACCTTTGGCAGGCTTGTTGAAAACTATGGCTATAATGTTATTTTTATGTGATCCAATTGTTTTTTTTAATGCAATCAAGGTTTCAGAAAATACAAGTTTCTTTATAAAAAAAAAGCACATATCCAAGATTTTCACATTTGCACATTTTTTTGTAATTAGAAAAATACTTGAAAATATAACTTTTGATAATTTGGCCTGTAAGTAAAGCTGTCTACCATGCAACACTAAAGTAGCTCCCATCCTTTTAATTTAAATCAATTATGCAGGTAGATAAACCAATATATGCATTTATGCAAATCTATGCATGACATTGAACATTAAAGGGCAGGTATCTGAAACAGAAATTTCCTTTGTACATAGGGGTTATACATCAAAGGTTGAATTTCAAAATTATGTGAATTTTGTGAATATACTCACAACTCGATTTGGGAGGATATTTATGAAAAAACTCTAACATTTGATCGAATAGTCCAGACACGAAATTTGAATTGAGTTTTCCTCCAAAAAAAATGCAACTTTAGGAATGCACACACCATATTCAAATTGTTCAACAGACCTCTGTCATTAACTTGTAAATGAACTCAGCAGGTTTTAGATGGTGAATACTTGAATTAGAACTGTTTCCATGGTCGAGGTGTGATCTAACTTTCGAATTTACATTAGAATTGGTGCTTTTAAATTTGTGAGTTTTTTTCACAAAAAACATTTTGAAAATTCGAAATTCAAATTTACCATTCAAACCTTAATAAATATGTCCCATAGATTTCATTTTCCAATGAACACAAAATGTGATATCAGAGTTTATCTATGCAAAAGACCTAGTTAAATCTGACCCAAAAGAAGCTTTTAGACACACCAATATTAAAGGAAAGTCAATGTATAAGACTGCTCAAGACTCACCCCCATACATCAGTCTCCTCAATCAGCTCTATGAGTTCTGTGTGCTCAGCCACCAGGGCTCCAACTGTAGTAGATTCAAAAAAGAAATATTCCAGACGGCACTCCAGATAAGTATAAAGAGGTATCTTTATTGTATCATAGTGGGTAACATCATTGCCTTACATGTTTCGGGAAAGCACTCCCTTAGTCATAGACACCAATATTAAAACATAAAGGGCCAAATTGGACTAGGGCGTTATACACATTTCTTTCAAGTTTTTTTTTTTAAATTACAATTTGATTTTCAAGATTTATCATTCTCTGGCCCTTTAAGAAATCAAATTGGACCATTTGTCACCTAAAACCTGCTGGATTACTGTTCAAATTACTGGGAGAGACCCAGGGATGAATTTGGAGTTGTTTGCAGCCTTCCTGACATTTGAGTTTTTTTAGATAAAAAACACAAATCAAGTTTGATCGATTGAATTTTTGGGTCATTTCCATTTGTCCAAGTTAAAAAAAATTAGATGTTATTACTATATTTAGGTAAGTTGAATTTCCAATTTATGCGAGTTTTAAAAAAACTCACATGAATTTTAAATTCGACCCTTGATAAATGTGCCTCCCCGTGTAACAGACAATAAGACCTCTTACCAATTCTACCTGCTACCAATACCATCAGAACTAATTCCATCAAGCTTTCCACATGACTCTCTCCAAGAGGGGTTGCAATGACATCTTGAGTTATTAACGAAGGCCTTCTTCCTGCTATATTCCACTTACTTGCTAATGGCACCTGTCATGGTCCCTTTTCCTTTTAATTCAATAGGTGAAATTGCATAATTTATCAAGAATCATGAAAAGTTCCAGTGGACAAAGGAATTATTTCTTGTAGATGACATCCTCAACAATATATCTTTTAAGAAGATAAAATACAAGTTTGGACATGTCTGCCTAGTAATACATTAAAAACCTCAACATAAATTTAATTTCAGTTGCTGAAATAGTTGTCATTTGTGAAATCAGCCAGAAGTGTAGGGGTTCTAAAAAAGACACAACGGAGTGTTCATATTTATTGAGAGTATGGATGAGCGTATTTTTTTCGCAGCTTTTCTCCCCCGAAATGTGGAGACAAAAAAATTTGAGAGCATTGAGACTGATTGTGTTAATATGCACACCTACGCTTCCACATGTTTACCAGTATGTACATTCTGATGAATTCTGGAAAGATCATCTTTAACCTGGAGGTACCTCCACAGTTGTCAGCTGCATGCTTCAATAGGTATCCAGTATTGGATGCAAATGCTATTTGGAAAGCTCACTCCCATTCTAACAAATTAGACTTCATTACATTTGCACTTATTCCATCCAAGCCTTTATTAGACCTAACATTTGGCTAAGAACCTTCTTAGCTCAAGAAAAGGAAATACACATTTCAGTACGACTTCAGCAAGTCTGGTTGTTTTAGAACTACTTATATTAGATATACTGAACTGGTCATTCATTCAGCCATAGTGCCAAGTATATATGGAACATTAAATAAAGTCATTTTAGAGTCAGGAAGGAATCCCCCCATCCCCCCGAGGCAAATTGGAGAGGCTTAATTTTTTTGCCTTCCTCTGGATCAAATAGCAATTAGGCAGTTAGGGGGGAATGTAATTAAATTCGCAAAGAGCAAAAGAATGCGCATCAATATGATTAAAAATCCACATCTCGCAATGTAATATTGTTCCTTAAACTGTTATTGCATTGCGAATTTTAATTGCGCATTGCGACTTTTCATTGAGCATTGCGAATTTTAATTGCGCACTCTTAAGAAGTGCTTGAAGGTGTCGTAATCTTTAGGAGCAAACATAACGACTTTTTCAGTAAGAAGTTTTATTACATTGACTGCGCATTGGCGCAAGCTGTAAAATTCGCAAACTCTCTTCCACTGTCGGAAGTGGTCGCTAAACAGTTTCGGTTTCGCAAAAGCTATATTAAATTCGCGCAAAGCAAAAATTATTCGCACAGAGGCATAACTTTTCGCATTGCGAATAGTTTTTGCCTTACCGACTTATATTACATTCCCCTATTAGAGTCCAAAGGTAAACTTGATTGATGTGTGTCTTTTTTTACATTTACAACAATTTCAAGTCATCACAAATGGGGACCAGCTTTAGAGAAAGCTTTTTCTCAACATGTCTGGCTAAAACCAAAATTCATATCCCAAAAAGGCCATGCATGAAGAAATCTGCCATAAGATTCTTACTCCATAAGACTATATAGAATTTGTCCTGATACATTCTCACTGTGCTGGAGGCAATGTAGCAAAACCGAAGCTGTCCAATAGTTGGTGGTCTTTTAAATGATTATATTTCAGAGATCCGTGTAAGGCTACTTATAGGGATTTCTGTCCAGGGAGATGTCCGCCTGGATTCCCGCATTCTCATGTGCAGGCATCTGGGACAGTACTTCAATACCTGTGAATCAATATCGACGCACGTCAATTTTTGTAGGTGTGCGTCAGCTCTTGCAAACACGTCGGACCAAGAGTGAATGTGCGTCAATCTTGATGCATGGCCTTTAAATGGATGTTGAAGTATAAAACACATTGCTAGGTTATTTTGGCACCACCTGAGTTACCTAGCCTTGTTTGTTCTTACTTCCTATTACCTGCTCTGACCAAATGAACTCCGCCTGTCCTGACTTCGGCTTGAACTTCGCATCTGAACCTGTGATGCCAGCCTTGGCCCAGAATTGTTTGACCATGACCTGCCTGATCCCTGGTACTTCATTCTTTTCATGGCACAACAAGACCTGTACTTTAAAACCTCAACCAGATCCCTATTCTGTCTTATAACAAAACTAACACAAAAAAGCTTTACTCACAATTTACTGTGATCTACCAAATAGACAAACATTGTATCGTATATATTAACAGCATCCAGACAAAAGCTACAGTAGCTATAGTGTTAACCTATTATCAAAGTAGGAAATGCCTGTATCTCCCACTTTCTATAAGCTTCACATTTCTTATCTTAAAGAACATCCCTGGACTGTGTCAACAAGTCAAGTACAGGCTCTGCTTCAAGATGCAAGTGTTATGGTGTGAAGCACAGTCATAAGATGTTTATGAGCCCTAGAAATAAATCCCAACTGGAACACAGTGGAGATATCTGGTTGCAATTTAGAAAAAGAGCACTATCAGTTATATATGCCAGATCTGCTTGATTTATATTGTCGACTTTCAAGTTTGTTTGTTTGAGGTCTCCTCTGCAATGATGCCAGCAATGTAATTGCTATGCTCCAGAAGGGGCAATAATAGAGTAGAAACAAATGGACTGATGAACCTCTGATTTAATGTGATATGTGTGGGTTGATTCTCATGTAAACCAAATTATAATTATGCAATTGAAATGGAGCATTGCCCCTCTTATAAAAAGGCAATACTAGCGGTTTTTAAACATTTGCTAAAATAACTGACTGAGCTAATATAGACGTAAATGAATGCTCTAGCCACAGCATTTAGTCCCCCGCATTAGCAGATAATCAATGCCGTAACTTAAAACAACTGTTCCGTGTTATGTACTAAAATGGCAAGAATTCACACAATCACACTAATGACAAGTAACTATTTTAATTTTTGGTTAATGTAAATATGATTCTTAGAAAAAAATCATGAAAACATTGAAAACGTTTATTTTGTGTTTATGTAAACACTATTCCTGTTTTAAACAAATATTGTCAGAAAAAAGTGCAGACTTAATTCTGAAAACAAAGTACGATATAAAGTTAAAGGGTTTATTTATAAAAAATACAACTTCTGAGGTTTTAGAGTTCGTTTTAACTTCAAATAAACTCACAATAAAAAAAACTGTAGTGTTTGTTTATTTATTAAAAAATTGAAAATAAAAACTTTGATTGAATATAATTGTGAAAAAAAACTCAACTCGAGTTTTCCAAGCAAAAAAAACCTGGAAAAATGAAAATTAAAAAAATAGCTTGAATTTTGCAATTCCATTGACTTCTACATGAACTGGCCGAATGCCAAAGTTTTACATTCAAGTTTTTTGTGCTTAGTAAATATCAAGTTTTGAATTGTGGCAAAAATTCCGATTTGAACATCGATAAATCACCCCTAAGTCTTAATAGCTAGTTTTGGCATGTCACGAATCTGCACCCAAAATCCAGAACCAATGCTAGGCTGCCTGGACTCAGCTCTTGCTTCCGCATATAACAGCAGCCTTTGACCTTTGGAGGAGCCCTCGGCCAATCGGATGATGCCAGGTCTTATTTAAGAGACAAGCCAAGCTAAGGGTTCTGGAGAAGCAGAGGGGCATGATCATTAGCAAAGTCCTTTAAGAAAGGACCGCCCCTGCCCCAGACTCTGTGGCATCAGCCTCTACAATAAAAGCAAAAGTAGTATCAGGTTGATGGAGAATGAGAGCAGACACAAACTACTTCTTAATGACTTCAAAAGCTTGAATAGCCTCGGGAGGCCACATACTTGGATGTGCACCCTTTTTGGTTAGATCCGTAATTGGAGACACCACCAAAGAAAACACTGATATATATACCCCAATCGGGGGACTTTGACTGCTCAGAAAGCTAAAGCAGAAGCACAGGGTTGAAAGACGTTGTATATGCAGAAAGTCCGTGAAGCATAACAGGTGGAACGCACAATGGAACGCAAAGATACAGAAAATTGCGCGATGGAACGCACAGTGGAACGCAAAGGGGCAGGAAATGATATGGAGACCTGCGACGGCGTTCTTAAAAAAAAAAGGGGAAAACTATTTTTTTAATTATTGTTTCTAAGCCTCTGAGGAAGCTGAATACAGCGAAACGCATTAGGAGAAGGGGGAACTCGGACACACATCCTACACAAGGGACTAAGGAGCGGATGGCTACCTAACACCCCAAAGGATCGGAGGGAACTTTTTGCATGTATTTTACTTGAAAATTGTGAGTGCATTTTACTGTTTTAAAACTAGATTTTATATATTAAACAGTATTATACTATTTTGCGTTTTCCCCTATTTTACATTTCATTGTGGAATCTATGCATACTGGAGCATCTGAGGACTGTTTGCCAAGACCATTTTACTACAAGCTACATACCACATTGGTGGTCTGTGAGTTGGCAATTTAGCCATATTCCCACTTCTGGTTTAAGTAACTGGACACCTTCACACTCCATACCATTATCTAATAAATATTTAATACCCATCAAGTTTGGGGATAATATCACTCCCTGTTGGTTATAGCATAAATATTTTTGAGAGCACTGGGTGAATTCCCGTTATATTTAAATTACTGCACTATATTGGTTCTAAAAATTTCCATTGCTTAGGCGCTGATCTCCACAAAAGAAAAACATGTTTTCTTCTTGGTTTGGACCACCAAAGAAAAGTTATTAATGAATTGATGATAATAATTAGCAAAACCTAAGAACCTTTGGATTGCACGTAAAGAAAGAGGCTGAGCCCAGTCCAATACGGCCTTCCCAGGATCCATTTCTAGACCCTTACAGGAGATATTGAACCCCAAAAATTGGACAGAAGAAATCTCAAAGGTACATTTCTCAAGTAAGATGACTATGAAGATTTTCATTCATCCAGGTCATGGTATATCTGATATAAGTAATTCTAAAATAACTGGACTTGCTGAGTAGATATACTGAGAGTTTATATACAGAGAACTTCCCATACCAGTCAGTTGAACTGAAGAAGCTGCTCGGATGAGTAGTGAAACATCTTCAATAATTATTCAGCAAGTCCAGTTGTTTTAGAATTACTTATATCAGATATTTCTCAAGTAAGTTATTTTTAATTAACCTGAGCAAAACCTCCTGGACATGTTTCTGATGGTCACCCAAGTTAGAGGAAAAATTTAAATATTGTCAAGATATACCACCATGAAAAACCCCAGCAAGTCCCGGAAGATGTCATTGACAAATTACTGGAACACTGCGGGTGTGTTGCAAAGACCGAATGGCATAACTATGGTAATTTTATTAAGGCCCTTATAGCCAATACATGGGCAAATACCTCCATCCTTCTTGCCCATGAAAAAGAACCCAGCACCAGCAGAGGAAGTAGAGGGCCTAATGATACCTCTTTGTAGATTTACGTTGATGTACTCTTTCATTGCTTGGGCTTTGGGCAATGAAAGAGGATAAGTTCTCCCTTTAGGAGGAGTAGACCCAGGAATGAGGTCAATTGGGCAGTCATAGCAGTCATGTTTCCATGGCCTTCTTAGAGAAAACATCAGAGAATTCAGCATACGCATGGGTAAACCCTCTAGGGATGTGACTGCCACCAATTGAGGAACACTTATGCAAGAGCCCTTACATTTTAAACCCCATTGAAGAATTCCTCAGTTACCCAGTCAATATGTGGGTCATGTAACTATAACCAAGGTAATCCTAAAATTAGAGGAGAGGACAAAGAACCCTCGATAACATAACAAGATATCTCCTCAGAATGCAGGTTGTTAGTGCACATGGACAATGCCAAAGTTTTTTTAGTTACCAAACTTGACCCCAAAGGGCTTTTGCAAATGGCTAAGATTCTTATCGGAGGAATAAGGGGTATTGGAAGAATATTAAACCTTACTGTAAAGGCAGCATCCAAAAAATTCCCTGCTGCCCCTGAATCCACAAAAGCTGAAACCTTAACAGAGCCCGTAGGCCAGGCTAAATTAACAGGTATCATGACCCTAGAGGAAAATTGTTGAGAGGAAATGTCTTAACCCAAATGGAGCTCCCCTTCTCTATTTAGGCTTTGAAGTTTCCTGGCCTCTTAGGACACTAGTTGAGAAAATGACCCTTTTCCCCACAGTAAACACACAGACCCTGAGGCTGCCTGCGGTCCTTTTCCTCAGGAGTTATAGTTACACTAGGATACCCAGAAAGAAAAGAAGTACCCTTTTCAGCCCTTCTCTCCCTTTGTTTTCTATCAACCTGGATGGCTAGACATATTAGGTCATCCAGAGTAGCACATAGAGGGTAGTTAACCAGACTGTCCTTGACAGCTTGAGAAAGTCCTAACTGAAATTGGCTACGAAGGGCCATGAAGTTCCAACCAGTCTCTACAGATCACCTGCGGGAACTCCATGCAATATTCCTCTACTGCACTTTTCCCCTGGCGTAACTTACCAAGCGCGGTATCAGTGGAAGAAGTACAATCTGGGTCATGGAAAAAGCATAGCCATAAAATGAAAGAATGTTTCTAGGGAGAAACAGGCAGGGTCAGAGGGGAGTAAACTTAGCGCCCATTTTTGCGGGTCACCTTGTAATAAGGTCATAACAAGCAGGCAAGGGTCAAGAGCCAGTTCAGTCGGAATGGTCAAGATAGGAATGGGTCGGGTAACAGATTTCAGAGTGGTCAGATAACAGGCAGAGGTCAGGATCACAGAAGTCAGGAAAAGTCAGGCAGGCAGAGGTAAAAAAAGGAATTCAGATACACAGAAATAGCACCAAGGAACTTAGAAGGATGAATCAACAACGGGCAATGATCACAATACAAAGTCCCTTTGTGCAATGACATCATGATGCCTGCGCAATGGAGCAACCGGCATCCAGGGGAGCAGGATCAACACGGCGGGCGTCCCGGCTGAGAGCGCGGAAGGCGACCCCTCCGGCCCGCTAGACCACCAGGAAGGGTCCTGACATGGCATTTGTGAAAAAGTTATTTTCTGTGTTAGCATAGGGAAAGTATATACATTTCCTCTTGTATCCCTCTCTGTTTTATGGCAAAAAAACAGCAGTCCTTTCTTACTTTATGTTAGTGGAACTAGATGTAAGTGTCAGAATAAAGCTCACCATACATGGGGGATCAGGGGCATTCCCTGATGCTACCCCCTCCCCGCTCTGCGCCTCTAACTTTTAGTGTCAGAGAGTGGGTCGAGATGGAGCTGCATCGCTAGTGCAGTGAGCACTATTGCGCTCTATATGAATTGTTGGCCAGTCGACCTCGGATCAAAAAGTTCCTTGAGGTCTGTTATTCATATCTGTCTGTCGATGCTGTTCCCCACTGGAGTTTCTCAAAACTCATGACAGGGTAAATTATTCTCTATTCTCTGTCTATTATCCTGCAGCCAATTGTCTGCTCTTTAGAGTAGGATACATGATTGATCACAAATTGTTTTTCCTCATGAAATTTTGAGGCTTCCATCTATTGGTCTCTTTCTCCCCCAATGGTCACTATTCAGTTTATTTAAAAATTACCAGAAGCATTTCACTACTTCGCAAATAACTTTTCCACTCCATGTCATCCTATCCTGAAAGTCACACTGCCTTGTTCATTCCGCCGTCCTATAGTTTGGACTGATTCCAACGCTACGCACCTTGCAACCTTGCAGCCACGTTGCTAAATCCTTGGGTGTCTGTAAAGAAAATAGATCCTTGACTGTGTTACTTTTCAAGAATTTAGAAAATTAAGAGGAATGAGAAGAGCAAGCTGTAGATATCAGGGTTTTATATGTATAACATATAAGTAGTTATAATCAACGAATGAAGATTATAGAACATGACACTAGTACAGAAGCGAATAGCAAGTGAAATAATACATGTTCCTCTGCCAGCAGAGCAGAATGATTACAGCGCTTGAGGCCCCAGATAAGGGACAGAAGGCTAGGATGTAGTGCACTATCCAAACAAGTCACTGCTGTATCTTTTCACAGGGAGGCCCCTACTGTAGGGGAACAGTTGTCTGCTTTTTATAGTTTTGTTTATCTTTTTTATTAGGGTGAAAATGAAACTGTCTTACTTTTCCTTCCGTATTCTTAGACTCTCTCTAGGAGAAAAACATACCTGCATGGTTTCATTCTGTAATACTTTCTGCTATGCTATGTTCTATTACGAGAAAAGCTATGCTATAGCAGCACATTTTGAGGTTCTTATTGGATAATGGACTAATGTTTAAGATGAGAAGGATTTAGCAGAAAATAATTATAACATCATATTATTATGAATTAGCCCCATGCGAAATCCATTGGCAGCATTTGTTCCATGATTATAACTGCCCCTGTAAGACAACAGCAGTTTATTATCTGCATATAGCAACTGTAGGAGGCAGGCAAGAAGAAGGCTCTGATACCACAATGTCTTGGGGTACCTCATGGATACAAAATCGAGAAAGACAGGCTCTGGTGCCACAATATCTTGGCGTGCCCCATGGCTACAAAATTGTTTTCATATTTGTAACAAGCAAGGGGCAAGCTACTTGTTATGCAAGATATAACACTTAGGTGCAGTGTGTTATGTTCCATAAATCCATGTATCATGGTTATAATTATAAAATGAACCTTAGCATATAATGTTTTTTGAAGGTCAGACTGGGCCTCCAGGGCACTGGGAAAAAACCCAGGGGCCATGACCCGCATGGTCCTCCTCAACCAAACACCATTGCCTTCCTCCCTTTCTTGAGTCTGCAAGCCCCCACACCCCACTGCTGTCCCACCCCATGCTTGCTGACCAGTAGGAGTAGAGAGGAGGAGGTACTTAATATGGCAGGACTTTTCTATCCAGCACTGCAGCCTCCTTCCACCCTTGCCAGAGTTTGTAGGCAACCTTCACCCACATGTTGGCTAGGATCTGTGAGCCCACCACCACAACCCTACTGCTGGCTAAGATCTGCCAACACCCCACTCTCCAAAAGGAGAGAGATGCATGCAATATGTTGCAGCCCCGGTGGGACCTGGACATCTAGTCTGATACTGAATTCTGTATGTGCTGTCCAACCTGGTGAAAGGTGTGGCTGAGAAGGAAAAAATAAAGTGAATATCATACAATATTTCCCATACTGTACATAATCATTCTGTGAAATATAAGGATATTTAAAGCTTAAGATGTTCAGTAAACATGAAGACATGGCATGGAGCCAGGCCTAATCTTTTGGCTTGCTTCTGTTCGAAGAGCCATAATTGTTTTTAATTCAGGATCACCATGTGCCTTTAACATACACGTGGAAGAGGAACAAAAGAATGAAAGCAAAATTTTACAGATATTTCTCAAAACATTTCTTGGCCACAAATCTCACATACATTTCCCAGCTGGTTGTGCCAGATTCTAAGACCAGAACTTTAAGTTTGCATTTCTATTTTATTTGTTGTAATGTTGCAGCTGACATACCTGAAAGTGAGAAGTTGGACAAGAGAAATCTCATTTTGAAGCTAAGCCTCTCCTCACACTCAGGCTGTTTATTGTGCAGCCAGTTTTGCTGCAGTGCGTAGTTGTTATCTTTCACAGGTTTCATATCCAAGATGCAACGGCTGCTTGATTTAATGTCTAAATACATTCAACCACTAATCTATTCTACTCAGGACATAAACCCAAGCAAAGTATCTCAACGTCTTTGCCAAGAAAAAATGTTTTTGATGTCAATTTTAAACATATGACGAAAATGTTTCTGCCTCATTATGTTCATTTTTTTCCCCACTGTGGATAAAAGACAGGCCAGTGAAGGCCCCACCTCACACAGCGAGTGTTTATAAGATGCTAATTGGATTGAGAGCAGAATGTAGGAATAGAGCTGGTGTGTTCCAAGACCTGTAACTGAATCGATTAACTGAGGCCGCTCGGAGGTTCTGTGTGAGATTAAGAAGAAAAACAATGCATTATGTCATTAAGCACATCAACCAAGAAATAGCTTGGATTTGTTTCCTTTACTGGAATATGTCCAGTAATTTTCCTGTCACTTGTTTTCATTTTTAGACATTGTATGCTCTGCTTTATAACAACACACAGAGGACGTGGAGTAGAATTTATGTGCTACCATCTGTCTGGGGAACACCAGTGAATGAGACTCCAGTATACAACATTTGAGTCCAAAAAGAGACATGAGGGCTAAATGCGTCTCATAAAATTGATGGGTGGCCATCCCACATGAATAAACATATTTGTACAGTAAGGGTGTCCAGATGGCAGGCTTCCAGCTGTTGTTGAACTGCAAGCCGCACCATCTTCTCCATCTCCTGGCAACCTTCAACTATGTGAGGATCTGGGAAGTTTATTTCAGCATCAGTTGGAGGGACAATGATTCCGAACCCTTGCTGTACAGTATGCCATATTAGGTATTGCAAAGTAATGCACAAGTTCAAGAGATTTTTCTAAGTTGCCATCATCATCTCGAGCAGACACAGGGCTCAACTTAAGGATGTGAAGGTTCTACCATTGTTGGAGGGCAGTCACAGGGATGTTCAACTTGTGTAATACTAGCTGGAGGGCCATAGGTTGAAACTCACTAATGTCTAGAACCTCACTAAATATCTAGAAACTGTTACAAAACAATGTTCTGTAGATTTTCCCCTAAGGGGCCTCTACGATCCTAAGGTCTCAGGGAAAAATCCCTTTCTTTGCTCAGTTTACTGCAAACACATAACATCGCTGGACCAGACCAGTTGCAATTGGCTTAAATAGTTGAATACATGTGAACATGTGGATATAGGGCACAAAACAGTAGCTTTGTGGGCTTGTTTCCCCTTTGATGCATCATGCCTCATGTTTAGTGATTGGAGTCTAGGGTGTCCTTTTTGCTATGAACCTGGTGAAAAATTTTGCTCATCGCTACTCCTGTTATTTATGCTAGTAACCTAATAAAGTTAGTCCAAACCACTCCTCTTTCTTTTAGTTGCCCTGTATATGGAATATGTGATGTTCTGCTGACTGGAAGTGAGTTTAGAAAGAACATGGGCTATTTAAGACAAATAAGACTACCAGCCTGGTGAGCCCCATTTTCACATACCTTCTTAGAGTTTGACCCTACATATTGCCCCTCCCTACTCATGAGTTTACCCCTAAACAAGCCCTTAGGTTACACAATATACTAGGTTATCTGTATCACATGCAAATATTAAAGTTAATGCTTTAAAACTGTCATTCTAAAAACACTTTAAATCTTTTTTTGTAAAAGAAAAATGTCTAAAGTACTTTGAAACTAAATCAAAGCCATTCAGCCCATGTGCTTGACATGTGTAGGCTTGGGAATCATAGCCAGTCACATATAGTTGCAAGTCATAAGCTCCTGATGTGTAGGCACATTAAAAACATCAATTTCCTCTGCCATTATTCAGGGGACAGGATAAAGGAAAGGGATATAGTGTGGAGAATGATGAGGCTGGACACTTTCTACACCAGAATATTGTTTTGGTATAGCAAAAGTTCAACTGTTAATATTCTGAAACTGATAAGGCTTAGGAAGCATTCATATATATTAAGAACTGTTTAGCTGATGGGCAGTTTATCAGTGTAGCCAGGAGACCAAATCAATAACAAGCTGAAATGAATCCCTCAACTTAGTATAATGCATTCAATACATTTCCACGTTGACAGTCCAAGGGAGGCTGCCTGCATATATTGAGCAAATTTGTCATTTGTTAAAGTTAGGGAATAAGGAAAGAGCTTTATGTACATCAAAATGTGTGGAGGAAACATCTGCTATTATATGTATTATAGTAAATTGTACAGTATATTGAGAAGGAAATGAAGAAGATATGATAGAACATGTAGCTCACTAGGAAAATAGTCTACACAACAACTGCAGATTTGTAATTGTGGGAAGGGACCCGCCTTGCCTAAGAAATGTGTCCTGCTTAAATATAGTACTGCTGCATAAGTATATACACACATGTCTAAATATAGACTGATTGATAGATATTTCTGATGCATGAGCAGCATGTATATTTTTCAGTTTGATTTGTTTCTTTACGTTTATGTAAAGGTCTGCAGTGTACTCCACATGTTCAGCCACAGGTTAGACTTTGGGTTTCAGCAATACTTGGCTTTAGGGCATGAAAGAAAATGCATCTTCACTAAGGGGCAGATTTGTCAATGGTTGAAAAAAATTCAAAATTCGACCATGTAAATAGTATGTGAAGTAAAATCCTTCCAATATCGAATTCGAAGGATTGGTCGGACGAATGATCGAATAGGAAAAATCGATCGTTTCGAACGTTTTTTTCGATCGATCGAATTTTTTGATCTGGAGAACTAGGTGGTCGAATAAAAATTTAAAGGGGAAGTACTTCGACCATCGAATATTCAAATAAAATTCAATTCGAATATTCGATGGTCGAATTTGCCTAATTTACACATTCGAAGATTCGAATTAGAATCTTTTTGAAATTTGATCAAACTTTTGAATTCTTCATGTGAATTTAGTAAATCTGCAAGTATAACCTGTATAAGTATTTATTGGTAGTAATTTTTATCTAGGACGTGAATGCTTGCAGATAAGAGCAAACCTATCCCAGCGGGTGAAGATTTGGCTTTCAAAACACGAAGAAGCATTCAACTGCTGCTTGATAGATTAATTTTAGGTCTGAGACAAACAGCAGAGAAGAATCCCATACATTTACAAAAATTAAGAGTATTCTTGATCACAGACAGTCTCCAAAGATAGTCCATGAATGTGCAGAATGAAAAACCAAGGCATGATATGGAAAGCAACATAGGTAGGGTGAACTTGCTAGAAAAATCCACACTTAAAAGGGCAGAACTAGAATATTTGTAGTTAGTAAGATGTAACACAAAAGCCATTAACATGGGAACAGCAAGATAGAGGTATAAATACGGTTTATTATATATATTTATATATATATATATATATATATATATATATATATATATATATATACAGTATATACACACAAGCACTGAGCACATTACTTGGAATATAATCAAAACCCTGGTGCCAATTTCCACAAAGTTACAAGGTATTCTCCATGCATGATTCTTTGCATTCACAAAATTTCCACTATTTAATATCCAGGAAGACTTGTCTTTGCATGGAAGAAATCAAGAGGCATCCAGCTATGCAACGACTTTGCCTTCATTAACGTTCTTTCTCTATTTGTCTAAAGGATTAATCACTTAGCATTTTTAATGGAATTGAAAATAATTATTAAGATTAAACACACAAACTATATTAAAACTTGGTTTTTATTTTTTTTCTTCTATCAGCCCTGTTGGTGGGGTTCCTTACTCAGAAGATAATTATCCCAGTCTAGATACGTTTAAAAAATGCATTTAGTGAGAAATAGTTAATCCACCATCAATGGAGGGATGTAGAATCTTAATATTAATGGGGTGCAATTTAGAAATAGAGACACTATTGCCCAGTGGTCTGAAGTCAACTTGACGTAAGAGCTTACAGATGCTATATATATATATATTGTTTTATATATAATGTACCTTGTTGGGACAGAATTTCTTTTTAACACATTTTTATTTTTATGTTTAGAGAAAAAAAATGTAGTATATGGAACTACATTACCTTAAGGTGCAGACCTGCCCTTCTGCTGATGTGAGGGGGCAAATCTCAATTTAGAAGGATACTTTCTGTAAGTCTGACTTGTAAGTTCTCCATTTATGCCCCTTGGTTAACCAGCTTTACAGACAGTGGGATATAAAGGCAATCTACTGTTCTTCCTGAAATGAGGACAGATTTGTACTCTCCGACCCACATATAAAAAATGAAAGTGTTGTGAAAGAATGAGAATTTCAGCTTGTTTCTAAAAGTTGTGCATATGCAGCAAACACTTTCAGCTGAATGTCCAGCACAAAAGATTTGTTCTTATACCTGAATGGTAAAATCTGTTCACCAATGTATTATGGATTAACTACACATTTTTTCAATTCTGACATATCTCTGGAAAGAAAAAAATGTCTTATAGGGTAATGCTGGAGAGATATTTGTTCTTTAGGAATAATTTGGTTTTGCTTCAGCAGTGATCAACTTAAATTCTACATTAATCAATATCAGCCCTTTAGGGGAATGGCGTTTATAGGGGAAGGGTCAACATAATACTTAGTAGGGTTATGGCAAAGATTAAGGATTCCCAAAACAAACATTTTTCTCAGATAGTGGTGGTGCGCAAGAAAGATGGATTGTCATGGGCTCATGTTGCCCCTATGTTGCCCCTATGTTGCCCCAAAACACGTCAGACTTTTGGTTATTTTTTTATTATTAAAAGGTAATTTTATTATTAAAAGAACCTTTTAATAGTAAAAGGAAGTAAAGCAAGCATGGACTAAAGGAATACTGTCATGGAAAAAAAAATCTTTTCATAATGCATCAATTAATTGTGCTGCTCCAGAAGAATTCTGCATTGAAATCCATTTCTCAAAAGATCATACAGATTTTTTTATATTTCATTTTGAAATCTGAGCTGCCCCATGTGCTCTGATAAACTTCAATCACTCTTTACTGCTGTACTGCAAGTTGGAGTGATATCACCCCCTCCCTTTCCCCCACCCAGCAGCCTAACAACAGAACAATGAGAAGGTAACGAGATAACAACTCCCTAACACAAGATAACAGCTGCCTGATAGATTTAAGAACAGCACTCAATAGTAAAATCCATGTCCCACTGCGTACTATTCAGTTGTACGCAAGGAAAAACAACAGCCTGCCAGAAAGCAGTTCCCTCCTAAAGTGCTGGCACAAGTCACATGACCGGGGTTAGCTCGGAAATTGACAAAATGTCTAGCCCCATGTCAGATTTCAAAACTGAATATAAAAAAATGTGTTTGCTCTTTTGAGAAATGGATTTCAGTGCAGAAGTCTACTGGAGCAGCACTATTAACTGATGCGTTTTGAAAAAAACATGTTTTCCCATGACAGTATCCCTTAAGGTTCTCATTGTGCTGCCTCATTTTCTGCAAGGATATATACAGGTATATATACAGGTACAGGACCTGTTCTCCAGAATGCTCTGGACCTGGGGTTTTCATTGGATCTTCATACCCAAAGTCTACTAGAAAATCATGTAAACAATAAATAAACCCAATAGGTTGGTTTTGCTGCCAATAAGGATTAATAATATCTTAATTTGGATCAGGAACATGGTACTGGTTTAAAGGGTAATCCTTTTTTTTTAAAATATGGATTATTTGGATATGAGTCTATGGGAGATGGCCTTTCTATAATTTGGAGTTTTCTGGATAACGGTTTTTCTGGATAATGGATCCTATACCTGTATATACACACATAATATATAAAGCACCCAAATGCTTTTGAAACACTGAAGGTGAAATGAAGGTGTAAGTATGTAAAGGAGAAAAAGAAAATAAGGAAACTCCCTCTACAAGGTTTGTGTCTCAGTTCTAAATGAAAACCAGCATTACATCTGTTTAGTTTTAAAACTGTGACAAACTTGCCGCCAAGAGTAATTTGACTTTCACCAACCCTGCCAGTCATAACTTGTCAGCACCGATCTATTGACGATTAATGGGCTTTGGTAAAACAATCAGACTGTTTGGTCTGTTAGTTCAGCCATTTGGACTTTACCTCCCAACTTCAACCCCAGAGAACAAGACACCTGAGCGGATCAGTAACATCTCACAATCTCTCTAGCAGGGATTATAGGCGCAAATCAGCCGGATTAAATTCCTTAATTAACAGCAGGGAGAAGAGAGGGAAGGGGGGGGATGAAAGAGAAAAAAGGGAGAGAAAAATAAAACAATTGCACTGGATGTTTCATTTACACATCTGGCACTTTCCAAAAATCATCTTATTCAAAAGAACAGTAATATGTTCCTCATTTAAATGGGATATTATTTCTTTTACTTTAATGACTCTATTAGTTTACTAAAATCTGGATATTCCCCAACATGTGCTTTCTGTAACTGCAGTTATTGTCCTTATTCCTCAGTGAGAAAATACGCCTGAAAATAGGAATTTTAGGTCATGCTATTGTAATCTATTACACTACCAAATAAAGCAAAAAAAAGGTTCTGCTAGTTAAGCATTTGTCAAAATATACAAGAATAACTGAGTGGATAGAAATATCTGTGGATAGAAAGGTGGATACCCAAACTATCTCATTATATTTCAATGGGAAATAAGGGAGATTTTTACAGTTTATTTTACCTTGATACGTGACTAGAAGTTGCCATGTTTCTTTCCTCTGCCAAGACATTCTGCTTAGACTGTAATAAGCTTCTCTAGTGGTCATTGAAACAGTTCTTCTTCTATGGAAATCTATGGAGAGCTGAGACAAGTATATACATAAAACCAAGAATGCCTACACATTGTGCATGTAAGCTCATATTGAAAGATGACCATGTTTAAGTGCACTGCAAACATGAGATGGATGAATAATGTGATGATTTCTGTATTTTGTAGACTAAATCTCCAGACTGTAACTTGCTGGTTGTTTGTAAGGTTTCTCTAATTCAGTCTGGTGCATTGTTTGAAGCCATTATTCATCCGCTCGTACAATTATGGTGCCTTTACAAACAAACTCTTCACAGTAAAAATGACTTTGTTGGGTGTGCCACTATCAAACTGCCAAAACATGTAAAGTGTCACTTAAGCATCCGCTAAGGACCAGACCAAACTGTTTAAGCAGACATTTCCTTCAACAGCAGTTTTGTTTTACAAGTCTGGGTCAGGGTGGCAATGAGTTGTTTGCGGACCTTGTTTTCAAAGCAAAACCAAAATATAACAGAGACTCAAGATCTGTGGATTGGTAAAATGTGAAAGATCATCTAGGGCATCAAGGGAGGAAGAATTAAAAAAACACAAGGAATGAAGGCCAGAGGTCAGGTCATACAGCAAGAGAAGAAAACATTGATGTAAGAAGCGAGTATCCTTGTCGAGAAAAGGGTAAAGAAAGATCTCCTCCCCTTCATCCTTGGCGTGTGTGAGTTTTAGACACAAGTTGGTTAGATTCCTAATGTTTTCTTTTCAGGACAGCGCTATGGGATTCAACACCAGAGGTTCATTTTATGCTACAACTATACTATTGAAGACATACGGTATATGCCAACAAGAAAGAATAGAGAATTATTTTGCACACATAGCAATTAAGAAATATTTTAGTAGGACACTAAAGACATTTGCCTTTGCTTATTAAAGAGACTCTTGAAACCACAGTTGGATCTAAAAATTACACTTAATGGGTGGTAATAAAATTCTTTGTTGACTTGGATG
>CM044432.1:177908260-177931239 GCA_024363595.1 Xenopus borealis
AGAAAATTTTAAAGGGGTACTTCGATCATCGAATGGTCGAATGATCAAATATTCGATCATTCGATCTAGTCGATCTATTCGATAGGATCGAATTTTGCATATTCGATGATCGAAGTGGCCAAATTTGCATATTCGAATATTCGATAAAAGCATAAGATCGAAATATAGTCTAATTGTCAGACCCTAAGAGCCATGGGCAAAAGTTCTTTGGGAAAGTAATATCCATAAGAGATTTTTGGGTGTGACTGTGTGTGCTGAATGCATACCTCAAAAGGGCTGACATTCTAATGCAGAATTGTTGGTTGGGCGTATTCCTTGGATCCTGTTTGATGAATGAATCAAATCATAATGTAAAATAATACAATACAATAACACCTGTTGTTCCCTGAATGGCAATCTCTACTTATGGGGTTGGTCTGGACCCAAGTAGTGACATAGCAAACGATATAGTATCTCATATTATATGAAACAAAGTTGCTTCATTTGGCTTTTTTGAATACATTCATTTATTACCAACTGAATTCCCTGGAGTAACAGAAATGAAAGGGTTATTTTGTATATATATTGTAGCTAGAAGAAATAGAATAAAGTCCTCCCTTCCTGCTTTATAGTGTCTCCATTGTGATCTAATGTG
Organism: Xenopus borealis; assembly: GCA_024363595.1. Classification (NCBI taxonomy): domain Eukaryota; kingdom Metazoa; phylum Chordata; class Amphibia; order Anura; family Pipidae; genus Xenopus; species Xenopus borealis. The sequence goes on from CM044432.1 coordinate 177,908,895, forward strand.
CGCCGTGAAGCAAGAAACTCATTAGTAGGCTGAAACGACACCTTTCCGAGTCAAGCTATTCCTTGATAGGTGCTGCCCTATTATCTTCTAGATCCAGATGTTCCTAGGCAATAGCCTTTTAAATGATTATGTAATGCATCAGTATTGCATCACAACTTTTATCATATCTGGCCTGGGGACATCTGGGTTCAGAAGATAGTAAACCAACACTGAGCAAGAGGTAACTTCAAACCACAAATACACAGAACTGAATCTTTACACAAAGGAGTACATTAACCTCTTCAGCTTCTCTTATTTTCAAACTAGTATTTTAACATGGAGAATATAACCCAAAACCCACACAGACCAAACTGTTATGATTCTAAAGCTTTCTTCTTATTTGCCTAATAACTATTGTTTAATATAGGTTTAATAACTACTTGGTTGAAGCTACAATCATCCCAATTTCACAGACTTAGGGGCAAATTTACTATTATTCCCCAAAAACCCTACGATTTTATTCGAAATTCGATAAGCATTTGACTATGGAATGCTTATCGAATAGTTTTAGGCTATCATTTTGCTCGATATTCGATTTCTCGATGAAATCGTACGATCGAATATCGATCGTTTGATTTCACGGGAAAATCTTACTTTTTCCTTCGAGTCTCCGAAAAAATCATACGATTCGAACGATCGAAGCGTTCGATCGTATGAATGGTATTCAAGCAGGACTTAGTCAAAGAATCCTATGGGGGGGTTCCCATCGGCTTCTATTGCAATTCAGTAGGTTCAATCTGGCGAAGTAGGCATTCGAAGGATTTTAAACTTTTGATTCCTTCGATCATCGAATGATCGAATATCCGATCATTCTATCTATTCGATAATTCGGTATTCGATGATCGAAGAGGCCAAATTAGAATATTTGAATATCCGATTAAATCGTTCGATCGTATTCGATCGAACTACGATTTATTCACGTGAATTTTGTAAATTTGCCCCTTATTATTTTAGAGTACAATAAAGAGAAAAAGAGGGTTATAAAATTACAGAGGGTTCCCTTTAATCATCTGAGAACAATATAGTGCAATATTTTGGAATATGGGCCTGCACACTAATTCTTAAGGTCTTGCTTAAGGGTATTTTTAAAGGATAACTAAAGCTTAACTAAAGAAGTAGTTAGAAATGTTGTACATTTGGTTTTTGGCTTGTGCACCAGCCCAAGGCAACCACAGCCCTTTAGCAGTAAAGATCTGTGTCTCCCCAGTAGCTCCCCATCTTCTTTTCTGCTGATTCACATGCTCTGTGCTGTTATCACTTACTGAGCTTAGGGACCCACTCACAATATACAGTACACCTGATAGTGTCATAGAAATATAGTCACAATATAAGGCTGATTAGTCATTAATACAGATAATTAGAAATCAGGGCAATTAGCTGCATCAGAATGTAATAATCAGCCCTGTAGCATCAGCTTATATTACAGGGGAACATCATTTTCTGCTGGATAATTAGTGACAACCCCTAAGCTTAGCTTCTCAACAGCTGCTCAGAGCCTTCTGAGCATGTGAGTGTCACAGACACTTTCCAAGATGGTGACCCCCTGTGACAAGTTTGAAGTCCTGGATCATTGCTGCTATTGACAAGCTGAGACTTTAGGCTGGTACAATAAGTTCAGTATATAAAATATGACATTTTTAGCCTTATTCATTTTTAGGGTTTAGTTCTCATTTAATGCATTTTCCACCAAACTGAAAAACACCTCAAATTTCTCTCTGACTAGAATGGGGAAGGTCCAGACAGAAGGGCAGAACCAGTACTTTTGCTAAATAGGCCAGCATTTCTCTGATATGAATTGTAAACATTTTTTCAGCTGATTTATTAGTTGGAGTTTAAGACTCTGGTAATGTTATACTGCAACTTTCCCTGTTGCCAACTTAATGAAGAGAATTCCTTGGATACCCAATGGGGTTGGATCCTAATGCTTCAAAACAAAAGCCAGAACAGCAGCCACAACAGGCTAAACATGTGTAACTAGATCTTCTATTATAGTTAAAACAAAAAGAACCAGAGGTATACAATAATGTTAATTAAATAACTTTCTCTTTTCTATTTGTCTAGTGGAGATATTGATCGGTGAATGTACAAGCTCGGCCCAGCCTTTGATTGGTATATGTGAAGTTACTCTAGATTGCAGTTTCAGGTTTGTCTAAGCTACCAGAAGCTCATGGCTGAACTCAAGTATAAGCTCAAGCGCCAAGAATAAGCTAGGAGGAAGAATGCCTTGGGTCCTCCAAGTTATACGAAGGAACATTGGCTTGGAAGTAGTAGACAATATCAAGGATTAAGATGTTCCCAATTGAGGACCCTAAATCTCTGTTTATTCAGAAAGTCATTTAAGCTAAACCTACTAGCATGAAACCATTGTTCCTCAGCTATTTGCTGGTTTATTTGATGGATTTCCGCTGTAATGCCCTTGTGCCACCTGTAAATTGGCTTCAGGCTAAGGAATGTTTCCTAATTGTGTGTGAAAAATGTAATTCCTGTCTGCAAATATTATACTTTCCACATCTGCACTCATTAAATATAGAATAAATATTAAACAGCTGTTGGCAGATTCTGAAGGGTTAAAACAGCAGTTCCTATTCTCCCGAAGGCCGAACATGCAGTCAATGTCCAACCCTTGCCTTCATATGTTACAGGGGTCACCATTACTCTTGTATCATGTCTACATTTGGTCAAGAGAAAAGATAACAGGCGGAATGCAGTGTTTTAAATATAGAAGCAAATAAGGGAAGACCAACTGACCAGATTGTCAGACAGATGGAACTTGCAACTGGCCAAGTCTAATGTCCCACCTAGGCGGTTGGGTGAAGGTACTGTCAGTTACACCCAATGTTCAACAACAGTATCAGTTTGTGACTTTTCTCATGGAGAGGACTTGACTCAGAAAACAATTTTGTGTGCATTTTCTGACCAAGTAGGACTGCTGGTTTCTACACTGGTGGGTTTTGTTCTGCTGGCACATACACTTTCTTTTGTGGCATTAATCTAAGGGCCATATGGTTATTCTTTCCTTGGCAATGATTAAGAATTGGTAAGGTGTGAAACACATCAGGGAGTGTGTCCTGGTCTTATGGTGTTTATTTGATGTTTTCAATCTGTTTGGAATAAAAGTGAAGTTCTACATATCCTGGATGTAAAGCACAGTTTACGGTTTACTATTCATTTCTTGGATTCACAGTCCATACTGTGCGAAACCCCATGTTTATCAATATAAGCCGATTAGCAGCTGAAGATACAGTTACAAGACATCAAACAACAAGAGGAGTAATGGGGTAGAAAAATTCCTTTCTTTTGACTTATCACCAAGGAAAAAAAAGACTCCTGAATAAAAAATAAAAAGATTTTTTAATTTTGTTTCATACACTTGCATTGTGATATATTTTCCCATGACATCAAAAGTTTTCATCAGTAACTGACAGACTGATAAGTAGTTTTTTGCCCACAGAATAAAACAATAGTCAACCGCTTCCTAGCTGGAGATCACTTTCTCCAGTAAAAGAAAAACTTTCCGGAAAACCGTTAATTTATTTGAAAGAAAATTGACCAAAACCCATTTTGGGAAATCTACCCCTGTCTAGCAAGACCGCCATAAAGCAGCAGCTTGCCTCTAATACCGCGGAAGGGGTAATTGGGTACAGGTAGTGCTACTAAGTGCAATCTTCAGTATTATTTCCCGCAGATCCTTTGACAATTCTTTTGCTTTCCCCATGACTTAGAATCCAAAAAACATCAATGCAGCACTGGATGAAAGATGCAAGGGTCTGTCGGGAGTCCAGAAAGTCATTGACCTTTTATACAAACCCACTAATTACAAACAAACAGATCACAGGTGAAGATGGTTACCTTTAACAACCTTTCTAACCCTTTTGTGTCAAGTTGTGTGCATGTTATCAGGCCAAATCCACCACTTTTGATCAGGGTCAATTGGGTAGTTTGTGTAGTGATTATGATTTAAAAAGAGTAAACACAGTTGTTTGACAATAAATGGCTTCAGCCAACCACTAACTATGAGTGAAAGAAAAGTTTGTGTGTTATCATTCATATTCTCTGAAAAACGGTTAAGAAATCATAAATTCTGCCAGGGTATGTAAACTTATGAGCACAACTTCAGGTTGGGGTTCCCAAGGTTTTTTTCCAGTGTCCTGAAGGCCAAGTCCAACCCTGCTTGTCCAGGGTCTACCTGCACTTTGCAAAAAGGCAGACAATATGTACCATGTCCTAGAGGCAGATGCAAAAAGGTAGGTAGGGACGCATGGGGCAAAGTCCACTAAAAAAGGTTTTTCTAGTTTGACCTCCAAGGGCAACATAATAGCAATCCTTGCACCCTACTGTTTGGGTCACATTTAAGTCAATGCAGTAGTATACACTGCTGTATACTACAGTATATTAACCACAGTGCCTTCCCATGAAGAGGTTAACATTTACTGTTGCTTTTATTATTAAAAACAAAACAAAACCCCCAAAGATTAGTAAATCCAGATCTGAAGGTTCCTCGTAGCCTGTTTTGGATTTTTTTCTGGTCCTTACAGTAGCTTTTCTATTTATCAGGATTATATCAGAATAAATTAGCATTACTTTGTTTTTCTTCTAAAAAACATACATCTGGTTCCCTTTTGCTGTATAGCAACATATGAGGCTTACGTCAAACCGGACTCAATAAATAACCTCCCCTGAGATTTGATTTAGCCGTAAAATATTTACAAGCGCATTTTACGTCAGCATTTCATCAGCAGAGATATCCCAGGTATAGATCATGTTGATTATACTAATAAACCACATGAAATCAAGCCCATTAATTATTCATTGCACTTAGCAGGTAATTCATGAATACATTCTTCTAATGGAGACGCATAGAATGGAGGACATGTATTCATCATGCAAACACAGGCAGCAATTACACACATTAGGGTTTGGCAGGCATGCACTATTTATTGTTGTTATTACCTGCATCATCAGATATTTTTGGGGGTGACAGGGACACATATGAGGTAAAGAGACAAGTGTGTGTGGTGATGGGTTTTTTTTTTGCCACAAAGAAGATCAACACATAGCCTTACGCATTTCGTGCCAATGGGCACTTAATCATAGGCTGCATGATTAAAGTAAAGTAATTTGGCAGATTTCCACCAATGTATCCCAGTCAGATTCTTATGTATTTGGACAAGGCTGTCGGATTTACATTTTCTAGAGCTGCCAATGTCTGCCACAACCAGTAGGAATTGTCACATGCAGCACTTCATGTTTTGTTAATAATTCCTCTCCAGGGATGTGACACCATGATGGGGCGCAGCCACACCCCTTGAAGTTCCACCAATGGTATTGGCCGACACAGGAAGGAGCTTCACATTGCCACAGCCACCTATTCAACTCCAGCTCTGTCCTGTTCTGGGGGTGACTAGAATTCTTATGCAAAAATGTACACTAGACCCAGCACTAGGCCCAGGTTCAGTAAACTATAGTAACTGATTAGATGGGTAATATAGAAGGATTTGTAGCTGATTAAGGGGATACTGCAGCCTTACTGTTAACCTTTTAACAACCAGAGTGGCAGTTATCTAAAGACGCTGTTCATTGATTACATTTTTGTGAAAAGGGTTGACATGTCCTTTAAGTTGGGTTGAAAAAGACCAAAAACCATCAAGCTCAACCCCTCCAAATGACACCCAGCACTCATACATTATGGTTGCCACCTGCCTGGTTTTGACTGGGTCAAAACTGCTTGCCCGGAAAAATATACACAGGAAAAATATTACATGACGAGGTGCAGAGGACATCACTGGTGGAAGAAAGGCACCCCCTTTCCACACTGTTTGCTAAAATCATTTTATTGGCCCACTAAACCTAAGAATAAGAAGATCAAGACATTACATTGTATAGTATATCGTATAGATTGAAACTTCCCATTGGTCAGGGAGATACTGGGCCCCCTGAAACATTTTTGGCCCCACAGTCACAGGAATTCCACTTGGCACGCACTCCACGACTCAGCAAGAAGCGGTGAATTAAAAGGCTCTTTATTTCCCAAACACAAGATCTCCCAACGCGTTTCGTGTGACTCCACACGTATTCATGGGAGATCTTGTGTTTGGGAAATAAAGAGCCTTTTAATTCACCGCTTCTTGCCGAGTCGTGGAGTGCGTGCCAAGTGGAATTGTTGTCGATATCGTCTCCCCTAAGCTGCGGGTTCGGGGCAGGGCACCCGGACCAGACGGTAGAAGAGGTGAGTAGCCTGCCATTACATGTTTTTTGGAAGAAGGATTTCTGAATGCGATAGGTCCGGGGCATAAGCACCCGGGCCCACCTAAATCTAGGGTGAGCACCGTAGGTTTAAGGAAGTGGTGCCAAACCTGCGGCTAATTTACTAAATGGGACTAGAGCTTACTATCAATATATTGTTTGGTCACCCACAGTCACAGGGTCTGCTTCCTCATAGACCTCTGGTACCTTTGATATTTTTCAGTCATACTTTTAATTTGTAAAAATTCCAGTATAAGCAGTTATAAGTAAGTGGAGCTTATTAGTGAGTATTGTCACTGAGTATTGTAATTTTAATTTGAATTAATATACAAGGCCACAAAGTGGTTCTAAATTGGAGTATGTATTTTCCTCATTATATTAATATAGCTGATACATTTCCACTATTAAAAGTCTTGTAAAGCTTTTTTTTCCCCTCTGTTACCAGCTAATAAAGTTTTAAAGCAATTGTCAGCCCTGCATTGAGAACCAGTAGGCACCTTTTTGCATGGTCATGTCCGCCTGCTTAATGCTAAATACATCAGGCTAAGGCACATTTTATTGGTTGTATAATAAAATGTCTCCAGATTTGTCCAGACAACAGGTGTGGAATTTATACATGGCAAATGTGCAGTCGATTAGTGTTGACATGGGCCTGGCTGGTCTGAATTTCTGCTCAAGGTACGTGATTTGGGTACTGTTGTCAGGCTGAATGGTGCTAAGGTGCAGGACTTTATAATAAATCATGAAAATAAAATTCTACTTAGCTCGCACCGGAGTCTCTGTTACATTCCTTCTTCACCTGGTGGTCCAGGGACAGCTGAATAAGTATCTTTACATAAGAGTGAAACACTAGCATGCCTTGTTAGAAACAATATTTTGACAGGTACTTGGAGGCCTGTATAATAAAGTCTCATATATATATGTAAAAAAAAAAAAGGCTCATGTGCCCCCAGCAACTAATGAAATATAAATTCAGGGTTGCAGTGATATGACTCTAGTTTATTATTGTCAATATATTGCTCTAAACAGCAATACAAAATTCACATGAAGAATTCGAAGTTCAATCAAATTTTAATTAAATTCGAATCTTCGAATGTGCAAATTAGGCAAAATTTGACCTTCGAATAGTAGAATTCGAATAAAATTTTATTCGAATATGCGACTTTTCGAGGGTCGAATTACTGCCCCTTTACATTTTTATTCAACCACCTACTTCGCCAGAACCAAGCTAATGAATTGGGAATCATTATTTTAGATCGAATAAAAAAAATTTGATCGATCGATATCGTTCGAAACAATCAATTGAAAAATGTAATCGATCAATCAAATTTTTTTTATTTGATCGATCGAATTGCGGTAAAATCCTTCGAATTCGATATTCAAAGGATTTTACTTCACCCACCATTCCCATGGTTGAATTTTGAATTTTTTTAAATTCGAAATTCGACCAATAGTAAATCTGACCCTTACTATTTTCCAAAAATCGGGGGGGGGGGGGGGGGGGCGTTGTGGCAGAACTAACAATGGTACTGGAGTTGTATCTGTTGCCCCCTGAAGGAGTGACCATCCCACCATGTAAAACCCCCATAAATGGCTAACCTAAATGCCCATACATGCATGGCATCTATTATCCCAAACGCTTGGGAGCCTGGGTTTTCCAGATAAGCAATCTCTAGGTATATAGGACCACTACATGCACCATGCATTACCAAACATGCCAATAATAAATGTGTGTTTACTTGTGCATTAGTAGTAATTATCAGCTAAAAAAGCGGTGAACAAACGGCATGTTGTGGCTTTTAAAGCAACATGAGTTTAAAATAAATCTATGTCAAGGCTGCCATTCAGAAACAGCTTGTATCAGGGCCAATGGTTATAGATGCATAACCTGGGGTACAGAACACCTATATGGGAAAAAATTCAGATGGTCTGATGAAAGATCTTACCCTTTTGCTACATGCAGAAATGTTTGAGTTCAAAATAAAAAAGCATATCTTGACCAACAATGTAGTGAGTCCATTATGGGACAGCATCCATGTTGTGGGCTTCAGTACAATCCCATGATTGGTCTACATTACTGTATAATGGGCATTGAATCTGGGGCTGTTTAAGATACCTTTAACATAAGACCATTAAATATGGAATCTACAATAAAGTATCGCTCTCTTCCCTCTGCAAACTTTAGCACTTTGCTGATGGCAGTGACTTCCCTCTGTTAGAGCTGAGCATTGTACAGCTTAATACTGGGAACTTTAAACAATGTGATATGGCCCAAACTTAATCATTCCCAAGGTTTACTTTAAATATTTGTGGAACTTTAGATTTCTGTAGGAAAAAGACTCATATATATGTGATCAGCATGTACAGGTAAATAAGGGATCTTTCTGTAATTTGGATCTTCATACCTTAAGTCTACTAGAAAACCATGTAAACATTAAATAAACCAAATAGGCTGGATTTTTTTTCCGAAAAGGCATTATTATACCTTAGTTGGGATCAAGTACCAGGTACTGTTTTATTATTACATAGAACATTTAAAAAACAAAAAAAACAAATTTGGATTATATCACTATAGTGGAATCTATGGGAGACTGTCTTTTCTGGATAAGGGATCCAAAACCTGTACAGTATATATTTTTTAATAAGAGGGTGAAGGTGGCAAATGGGCATCCATGCTCATGGGAAAAACAAGCTCTACCCATCACAACAGGAGGGCTTTATAAGGGTAGTTAAGTTATGGATGGTGGGTTATTGTTGGGAATAAAGGAGAAGGAAAGGCTGTTTGCACTTGGAGATGTCAAATGTTAGGCAGCACAAGTGATCGTATTGACTTAACTGAAACCCCAGGCCAGTGCTCCTATTTGCAGAAAACTGCACCAGCCCGGGGTTATACGAGTGAGCACTACATAGAGATTTTCTTGCTTCCTCATCCTTCGCGCAGTAGAATGACTAAACTAAAAACTAAAAAGCTGCCTATTTCCTTCTATTACACATGCGATGTACTGGGGAAATTTGAAGATAGAAGAAGACGGCCATGGTGCTCTCTAGAAAAACCCTGGGCCAGTGCAGTTTTCTGCCGAGCACCAGCCTTGGGTTTCAGGTAAGTCAATACAATCACTTGGGGGTTGCCTAGCATTTGGCAACCACAAAAGAAACAGTCTTTCCTTCTACTTTAAACAATGTTTTGGATATATTTTGCCATACACATTGCCATTTTGAAACCAGAAAGGATGTGCCGATGGTTTTCCTCCATTGTTTTATTAGTGCAGTGGCATGGGAGGAGTTTATTTTTTATAATAGCTGCAGCAGCCTAAGGGGATCTATTATTCAGCAGGTCTGGCCTCAAACAGTTATGGTTTGAAGGATCTGTGTTTGCAATGAACTAATTCTATGCAATGTTGACTAAATTATTTTAGAGAAGTGATTCCCAACCTGTGTCTCATGAACAACATGTTGCTCACAACCCCTTGGATGTTGCTCCCATTGGTTGCTTATTTTTAAATTCCAGGCTTGGGGCAAGTGCATAAAACCAGGTGTACTGCATGTATTGGAAATGTAATGCATTTGTGTTACAGCTTAGGTGCAAGTGCAGATTTAAATTTAAAAGTATTACCATACCTGCGATCCAGCTGGGTGTGGTGAGTTCTGAATCCTATAAAAGACTGGAGGGTTGTGCAGACACTTAGGGGCAGATTTACTAAATTCGTGTGAAGGATTCGAATATTCGCACGAATAGTCTGAATTCGATTGTGCGACTATTCGAATATGCAAATTAAGTATTTTCGACCATCGAATATAGAATATTCGGGCGCATTGAATAAATATATATTCACCAGTCGAAGAACTTGCCCTTTAAATTTTTATTCGCCAGATTGAACCTACCGAATTGCAATAGAAGCCTATGGTAATTCCCCATAGGCTTTTTTTTCTGTCTTTTGACGAATTTCAATCATACGATCGAATGCTTCGAACGTTCGATTCGTACAATTTTGGCGTACGACTCTGTCAAATATGCGCTTAAAACTATTTATTTATTCGCCAGTCGAATTTGAGGGCTAAAAGCCCTCGAAAATTCAACCCTTAGTGAATCTGCCCCTTAGCCATTGTAAAGCACAAATTCAGTTGTCATCGCACTTATGGAAATGTATCCATACAGGGAAAGAGAAGGCCTTGCCATACACAGACCAAGTTGGCAGTTATCATCCAATGTCAATGTGGATGGAATGGTTGGATATCATTCAAGTATCAGACCAGAATGGAAATCGGGAAGAACTGTGGCCAATGTCGAAACAATTTGCTGAAACAGGGCCATGGCAGATTACATTTTCAATCTGGACAGAACAACTGTATGATTAATATCCTACTTTTTTATTACTTATTCTCACTGATGCAGCACTAATCACCATGTGCCATAGGCCTCCTACAGTTTAGAAAAAGATTTACCATTCTGCTATTAGCTTAAATATTTTTCATTTCATCGAAGCTTTCTAGAGCGTGGGTGGTAAAGCAATTTGTCTCCATTATAACATGCTCCAGGTCATTTGCATTGCAAACCTTCCTATCCTGGTTGTATTTTACAATTCATTTAATTGTACCCAGGGGAACAGATCATCAGAGCAGTGTTCTCAAATCCTTATAACGTAGAGTTGAGGCCAGTGCCCCATGATATTTCATTTCTCATACAGTATATAAATTCTGTGCCCATTTTATTTGGTCCTTTCTTTGCTCTAGGCCAGTGATCCCCAACCAATAGCTCGTGAGTAACATGTGGCTCTCCAACCCCTTGGATGTTGCTCCCAGTGGCCTCAAAGCAGGTGCTTATTTTTGAACTCCAGGCTAGGAAGAAACTTTTAATTGCATAAAAATGAAGTATAGTACCAAGCAGAGCCTCTTGTAGGCTGCCAGACCACATAGGGGCTGCCAAATATCCAATCAAAGTCCTTATTTGGCACACCAAGGGACTTTTTCATGCTTGTGTTGCTCCCCAACTCTTTTTATATTTGAATGTGGCTCACGGGTAGAAAAGGTTGGGGACCTCTGCTCTGGGCCTTATAGTTTCCCACCCACTTAAGTTTAATTCATATATGACTCAACAAGCCTCTACTCAATGACATGTATATGCAATGTATTTGAATCCATAATTGTGCCATCTCTACGTTGGGTTCTCCTATATTGTATATCTCCCTTATGCCTACTATATTCCTATCAACTTATTTTGCCAGATACCTCAAAACTGACAAAAAATTGTGCCCACTTAATAACCCACCCTATTTACCAACAAAACCTTTTTCCCCCCCAAGAAGTAGCCACAATATAGTGCGTGAGAAAAATGACACACTTCTCTCATTCATCTTACGATTCCCATCCTTTGTGCCGGATGTTTAACATTCCTTTCCCCTGCATTTTTCATCTGGGCAAAGAGCAGAACAGGTTTAAAGTAGAACAAGTGGAAAAATTAATTTGTGTCTTGCACATGACATATTTCACTCAAGTGCTTAATCTGTTTCGATGTTTAATGGCTCAAGGGCTAAATCAGACTCCAACAGATTGCAAACTCTCTGGCGCCCAAAGGGCCTCATTGATTTCTGGGCATTGATACTTTTCAGAAGAGTTGTGTGTTTGATTCTGCCGTGATTAGCGGTTTCCTTTAGTTCAAAACAAACCGCTTGTTATTGACTCGTGGAAATGGCTGGTATGATTTCATGCCTGTACCTGTTTCTCACTTTTACTTTCCTTACGTATGTTCCTTATGTTCCTAACGTACGTTGGAAGATACTGACGAGAACGAGCATGTTAAAATACTTCAATTGCAGAGTCTTTTTTTTTACCCTTAGACCTTACAGTCTAGCCTTACACTGGGATGAAAGTATAAAGAACATTATGCATTAATGTCAGAATTTAGGGTCTTTGTCAACTGATTTACTCCTATGGGACATGTCAAAATACCCCTTGTATTGAACTAGGCAATACCTGTGGGTCTTCAGCGTTCTATTCCCATAAATGGCTACACCCACAAGTTTCACCCAAAAAACACTTTTTATCAATTAGAAGTTACTCATGGAGATCAACATTTTGTTTGCTGGTCAAAATCTACACTTTATAAGGAAACAAATTGTAAAATACATTATAAATGGTGTTATGTGGTGGCATATGTGTCACGTGACCTTTTCTTAAAAGTGTGGCTCGATACAGTGTGGCAATAAATACACTTTATTGTCATAAAGCTCCTGAAATATTGTGGGGCTGATTTACAAACATGCTAAATTCCACAAGTTACCAATATCAAGTATCAATCAATTATTCATTATTTTGTAAGTGTTCTACAAGGTGGATAATTAAAGCATGTTACTGGACACTGCACCTGTGCAGTTTAGAATGTATGTTCCTAAATTAGTCATTTTATTATCTTATTTACCCCTTTGTTTTCCTTTAAAGGTTAGCATGGACCTGCTGGTGGACTTCAGTGTCCAGGGAAATATTGTATTATATAATTCCAAATGGTAAAGCCCAAGTAAATATTTGGAAAATGCAGGCATTCAATGGCATTCACTATTAGGCTATAATTATGTGTGATTGTGACCTTAGATTGCAAGCTCCACTGGGGCAGGGATTTATGGGAGTGATTAGAATAAACAAACCGTTAGTTCGGGATGTATATACCATCTATAATTGAGTGCTGTGCAACAGGTCCAAAAGCATCAATATACATGTCTGTTTGTATACCTCATGTCAACCACTCCATCCTGATGCATTTCATACCATTGGTGCGTCATCGTTATGTGAATGATGCATAATCTTTGTAAAGTGCTGTGGAATATGCCAGCACTAAATAGTAATAATAAATAAAAAATGAGATCAGTGTATGTGATCTCCTCTCACTGTTTGTGTTAACCATCAGTACGGAACATTTAAATGCTACAAACAGACCTTAATCTGGGAAAAAACACAGAAATAATGTCAGCCAGAGTGGCAAAGCTGTGCCAATTGGCCAACATGTTATCCCTATTCTCTCTGGAACCATGCAGTTTCTGATTGGACATGCTGGCCAATTCAGCTACAAATGTGTGTAGGGCCAGTGATCTGCCAGATACTGTATGCCACTAGTTACCCAGTTTTAAACATGAACAATTAGAAAATCTATGGGGTAATGTAATAAAAGGCACTAAGTTTGCCCAGGGGCAGTAACCTATAGCAACCAATCAGCAGGTAGAATTCACTAGTCACCTGTTTGAATGCAAGTATCTTATTGGTTGCCATGAGTTACTGCTCCTGGGCAAACTTAGTGCCTTATATTACATATAGGGGGTAGTGTCTTATAAGTCTTTTTGGGAAATGTTTATATTGCATTCCCATGATCTGCATGGTCTGATTCATCTGGATCCAACTTGTAAAATATAAGAAGAAAGTTGGTATTAAAGGGATCCTGTCATGGGAAAAAAAGTTTTTTTTCAAAATGCATCAGTTAAAAGTGCTGTTCCAGAAGAATTCTGCATTGAAATCCCTTTATCAAAAGATCAAACAGATATTTTTTATATTTAATTTTGAAATCTGACATGGGGCTAGCCATTTTGTCAATTTCCCAGCTGCCCCAAGACATGTGACTTGTGCTCTGATAAACTTCAATCACTCTTTACTGCTGTACTGCAAGTTGGAGTGATATCACCCCTCCCTTTCCCCCACCCAGCAGCCTAACAACAGAACAATTGGAAGGTAGCCAGATAACAGCTCCCTAACAAAAGATAACAGCTGCCTGGTAGATCTAAGAACAGCACTCAATAGTAAAAACCCATGTCCCACCGCATACTATTCAGTTACACTGAGAAGGAAAAACAACAGCCTGCCAGAAAGCAGTTCCCTCCTAAAGTGCTGGCACAAGTCACATGACCGGGGAAGCTGGGAAATTGACAAAATGTCTAGCCCTATGTCAGATTTCAAACCTGAATATAAAAATTCTGTTTGCTCTTTTAAAACATGTATTTCAGTGCAGAAGTCTACTGGAGCAGCACTATTAACTGATGCATTTAAAAAAAAACATGTTTTCCCATGACAGAATCCCTTTAAATAAGTACACAATCGGCTCTCACAGACTAAGAATAAAAAACAACTCTGTGGCAAATTCAAACTACTTGGCAAAAATAAGATTTCCCCCGACACTACCCTTATAAAGTTTTAAGCCCAGGCAGCCTTGTTGTTCATGCAGCCAACCACAGACGGCTGCAGGGAAAAACACTGACTTTTCACAAAAGCAAGAAAAATCCGACACGAATGTTTTTTTGGCAAAATTTTAAATGAATCAATATTTGCTTTTCGCTTGCCAGACACAGCCTAACGATTTGTTAAGGAAAGGCATCCTACGAACTGTCTGTACATATTAAATTGCGCGGCTGTTGTGCAAGCCTGGCATTCAAGCCTCAGACTTGTCTTGCAAGGTGGATAAATTAAATGCACTTAAACAGGAGGTCAACAGTAGTTTGTAGCGGCAGCAGGAATGTCTGAAAACTGCCCATTATTCAATGCATTCAGAAGATTGTTAAAAGCCTCTTTATATAGTGCAATCTACTATAATTATATCCATTACCTAAACAGGAAAACCGTGCCTTTAAGACATTAGCTTCTGCATTGAATTTAAAGCTATTTTCTTTATCAGTGCTCGGTCTGTAAAAAGGAGGACTAATAGTATGGGATTTTTTTCTCCTCCTCCTCCTAAATAGGATAGAAGGAATTGCGAAAGTCAACTACATTCATGGCCAGCAACATAAACTCAGTTCTTTGTCGGGTGTATATTTGTCTTCTGCTTAGCTGCAATTATACTCTGTTTTATGGACTGCATGTTATACCCGTATCAATGTTCTGTTCTGTTGAAAGTCTCTTTGAAGTGTTTAGTTGGATTCCATCGTGCCACCTTTCAGACGGAAGGAATGCGTTCAGAACTAGTAGCTCCTGGCCTCTTACACAAATCTCTTTAGGCAAGAAACACAACCATCCCATTTGCTGTTGGAAGAACAGATTCACCTGATCGAAACTATGACACCAACAATGATCTAGTAGTAAAATGGAATAAAAAAAAACACTAGAGTAATTGTTTATACTGTACATTACACAGTTTTTGTTGTTTTGGGTGTCCATGTGTTATATGGGAAGTACATGCTAAATAAATGAGAGCAAATCGCAAATCTTAACATACCTAGCCTTAAACGTAAGCATACAACCTTACGTGTTCCTTAGAAATCTCCTTGTTTTCCCTGGATGTGGTGTTTCTCCCGTAGCTTTTTATTACACTTCGGGTCTGTCCCTGTACCCCGTCCAAGGTACTAGTAGTCAGTGCTAAATCTATTATTGGAACAGACCAGGTAGCCAATATCTATACAATGGAAGAATGACCCCCTCCTCTCGTGAATTTATGCCCCTTTTAATACAGCTCAAGCCACTATTTGCCCTTGAAGCTGCTGACTGGCATTGCTTGCTACAGCCATTTACAAGGACTCCAAGGTCCTTTTCCATTATGGATTTGCCTAGTTCAGTCCCATTAAGGGTATAAGAGGCTTGGATATTTTTAGATGAGTGGCTGACATGACCTCTACATTTACTTCTACATTTACTATTTGATGGAATAAACGAGAATAGTAACAATTTAAACTCATTTAAATAACCATTGCTGTTCTGTGTTTTTATCAGAAAATATAATGCCACAAAACATGCACTGAAGAGCAGCACGTAAGGAGCTAAAATTTGCTTTTCTGAAACTTAATTACTTGCATTTTTGCTATGCATTCTGGTCATTAGAGATCACTAGATTCAGCTAGTATAGCTTGGTTTCTGGTTGGCTCTTCAACAACCTGTGCCATAAAATTGTCATGTTTATAAACTTGTTCCCATTAATTGTCCTTGCAATGCCGTTGCTCCAGTCAATATCTGGATGATTAAAATCCCCATTATCATTACTTTCCCAAAAATATCAGCCTTTCCTATTTGCATCAGGAGCTTAGCCTCCTCCTCTTCAATTAAATCTATATCATACTCCTTCAATTCATTTGCTGGGCATTTTACAATCAGTAAAGAACTGCACCCATAAAGCTTCAGCTCCCTAATTTTCTAACATCACCTCCGCCTTTATATTAGCTTTGAAATCCTGCCTAACAAACAGACAAACCCCTCTTCCTTTTCCTCTGTCCCTCCAAAACAAAGTTCTTAACGTTGCAAGTGGCACAGACAGGACCGCCATTAGAAATCACGGGCCCTGCACCCTTGCACCCAAGCCCCACCCCTGATCCCGCCCACTCCACATCAAAGTTAAAAGACCACAAAGACATCAGCGCTAAAAAAATAACCCCCCACACATATTGATGGTCAGTGCTCCTTTATAAGTTAAAAAAAAAAAAACATTGGTGCCAGGGCCCCTCTTACAAGTTAAAAAAAAATTGGGTTCCAAAAAAAAAAAAATATATATATATATATATATATATATTTTTTTTTTAAATTTGTGGCAGAGGCCTATAGAGTATTAAAATAAAACATTGGTGGCCAGGGAATTAAAAAAAAACAAAAAAAACCCACATCGGTTTCGGTAGAATTGAACTTGCGGCTTCAGGACTTGTGTCAGCTCCTTTTGTGAAATCGGGTATTGTCTCAGCTTCAGGACTTCAGTGTTGGCTCCTTCGTGACTTTGGGTCTTTCCGCTACTCCAGGACTTCGACTGTTCAGCACTTCTGCATTCTGCTGGGACGGAAGGCAGCACTCCTTCAGCGCTCGTAAGTGGGGGCCCGGCTCTTTGAAAAGTGAAGCACAGCCGGGCCTCCTCGTCAACTTTTCAATTTTTTAAGCATCATTCTGGAGGACCTCAACTCTCCTTTAACATTTGTACCTATGTGTACCATGATGACCAGGTCATGCCCATCCTGGCAAAGTTTCACTGGCAGCATGCTGCCCATTTGTATTCTATGAATGACCACTAGGGGTGGGTGGCAGCGCACACGAAAACTGAAGACAGGCAGGCGCTAGGACCTGGTGTCTTAGGAGTCGTCAAATATGGAAATCCAGGCCTGAACAGAGAAAGCCTATTTTTGCAGGACACAGAGTGAAAAAGATACCCTTCATTACCTGAACTGTTGAACGGCTCATGGAATCACTTATGGTTTGGCTGAAAAATGGATTGCAGGTTCTAAACTTAGGGTAGAATTTAAGCCTATAAGATTGATATACCCCTTGTAACAATGACCCAGCTGTTAAGTGAGAACCCTTATGTCAAGGTGGGGGGGGTTAACTAAACCACCTGAGATCAACTGGTCCAGTTGCTCAGCTATTTTGAAGTTCCATGCTGTACTTCTTGCCTCTCACTTCCTATGAGTTTTGTGGAAGGCCAATGTGATCAAAATTTGTATTTCAATCTACCTGAACAGTGTGGAGTCCAATCCTAGAACATTTTGAAGAGCAGGTTTGTGTCCTTCGTGGCCTTTGTAAGGGTCAAAAATGTTTCTGGTGCTGATGTTTTCATCTGAGTTTACCAAAATGAGCAGGAAATTGCCCCTGAAATTGAAAAGCAGCGTGCGTCTGAAGATGTCTCATGACTTTCC
This sequence comes from Xenopus borealis, assembly GCA_024363595.1. NCBI lineage: Eukaryota > Metazoa > Chordata > Amphibia > Anura > Pipidae > Xenopus > Xenopus borealis. The sequence continues at coordinate 177,926,747 of CM044432.1, forward strand.
TTGGAAAAGAGACAGGGAGTGGGGTGCAAATTGTGCCAGGTACACATATTCTACCTCCAGTTACCAGCAGATACAGTATATCTATGCAAATTCTCTTTGTAGTTGCTCGCTCTTGCCTTTGGCTTCTATTGCCAGATGTGCAGCATTAAGTAAACATGACAGTTTGTCATTGAAACTGAAGAGTGTATCAGAGATGTCCTGGTTGCTGGAAAGTTTCTAGTAGAGCCCAGAGCATGATGTTTATGGGTAGCAACGTCAAGGTGCAGGAACAGGATATTATTTTATAATTCGTACATATGTGGGGGCTATCACCAACATATTACATATCATCAACTTTTCCAAGCATGCATGAACAAAGAGAGATCTTTATCACTAGGCCCAAGTATTTTTAACAACATACGGTTTCCTTGATGGATGTCTGTAACTTTACATACTTTACCCCATGTTACTATTTCCTTCTTGCACCTTGATTGACAGGCTGAAAAACTGTACACACCTTGTGATCCCCACCTTCCTCTGTAGTAATTGCAATTAAGTACCATGCAATTCCCTCAGGCTCCCCCTTCCCAAGCCCTCACCCAGTTAGAGGATATTCCCTTTGTATGTTCTATTGGCATATCTAAAGGCACTCATTTCATATGATGCATAATTTCCTTACGGTTATTTTGCACAATTATACTGGAGGCAGGTGCTAAGTGAGGGAGGCATAAAACCTCAGTGACAACTGTACCAACCTTCATTCCTGTACCCTTCCAGTGAGCCAACCAAACATACACTATATGGCCAAAATGTAAGTACATGGACACCTGCCTGTCCATCATTTCAATATAATTGAGTATATGGGAGATGGCCTTTCCTTAATTTGAAGCTTTCTGGATAACGGGTACCATATCTGTACCTAGTTTAGAAGCAGCCCTAGAGGTCTAAACAAGGTTGGAACATCACAAAATCAAAAAAACAAGAAATTAAAAAAAGTTAAAAGGTTGAACTTGATGGACGTGTCTTTTTTCAGCCTAACTTACTGTGTTACATGAAATTTCTATTTCTGGTTATTTGCATATTTCTAATCTGACTAATTACTAATCTGACTACCAATCAGATCAAGGACATACAAAGGATTATAAATAGAAAGGGGATAGGTTTACAGCATCTAACAGTCAATCAGCAACTCCATTCAGAGGAGACGTCTGTGGATCTCCATAATAATACGTAACAACATGTAGAACTTAAAACCTGCATTTTTTTTAAATTACTGTACAATGCAAATTTATACAAGGAAAAAAAAATTAAAGTTTAACATATAAAGCAACCCTGTGGTTTCATATGGTAATGAACTCTCCTGTGTCTTCGGATTCTCTTAGACTGTATTATATTCTGCATACTTTCTACTGGAGACAAAATTGCTATTGAGTACTGTATATAAACCCTTCCATTACTATGCTAAGTACTACTTTAAACATAAATCCCAACAGTAATTACACTGGTTTCACTTTGAAGCAACAGGAGTCCTACAAAGAATTTAAATTTAGATCTAATATAGGAAAAAAAAAAATAGCACGCTGCATCCAATTCTAGGGCTTATTTTTAGCATGGATGAATGAAAAAATAAATCTTGCTAATTACAGCGAGCGGCTTTGTGTTTATATCACATGCTTGAAAAAGTCTGGGTTTTTTTTTTTCGGAAAGCCACATTTTCATGCACTTAAGGAACTTAAAAGTCCAACGCCGTGGATGTAGGTTTGGGGTTTCACGTCTTTACATTTAGTTTGTAAAAATAAATGATTATAAACGAGACTTGCTTGAGACTAAATGGCTATTATACGAGTCTCCCCCGGTGACACTGAAATAGTTATAAGCCACACTTGGAAATTCTTTCTATAATCACTTTTATGCCAGACTTCATTGTAGCCAGAACTAATCAGCACTGATCTAAAAAACTGAGCTACTTTGAATATTCTCAAAACAGATGCTTATTGTACAGACTAAACTGCACTTGATACCTTAATCCTAGTGCTCAATCCAGGGTTAACTATTTTCATACTTTCCTTGTAGGCAGTCCGAAAGCTTTCCTGTGCCTCCCAGCACTTAACTGGTTAAACTGTAATTGTTCTCCAAGTAAAGCGCACCATGGAATTCTCATTATAGCTTACAACTGGAAAACACCTGCTTGTAGCGTATTTATATTTAAGAAGCAGACGAACACTTTAGATGCATATAATTAGAATGGTGCACCTGCTGGAAAATATGCTTGCACCTTGATGGCACACCAGGAGGAACATTTTTAGATTTGGAAGGAGCTGCATAGGGTTGTTCCGGTGAAGAAAAATTTGTAATAAAGGGTCAGAGATTATGTAGATTTTATATATATACATGCACATACATACAGTGTCGGACTAGGATGCCAGGGGTCCACCAGAAAACCTTAGACCAGGGGCCCAACTTTCCAAACTATTATTCCTTCTCTCCTTCACTTAACCTCTTTATTCTCCTAGTCCTTTAGATCTACTTACTATACTCTATTCTTCCATTATTAAGCCTCTTTTTCCACATAAAGAAATAGGGAATGAACATGAAATAGGCCAAATTGTTAGACACCTGGGCCCACGGGGAGTTTTCCTGGTATCCCTGTGGTTCAGTCCAACACTGTATATAAATGTAACAAAAATATTTATAAAGTTTGAAAAAATGTATATAGTCCCATGATTATGTGTAATGTTTAATGAGATTTGTCAAGGAAAGAAGAAAGGCCATTAAAGGACAAGTAATCAGGGGGTGATGATTTGTTAGGGTGAATAAAATCACTTACTTACTCCTCTTTGGAGGAAAATGCACTGGAAATGGGCTCTGTAGGAGGAGGGCCACGTCATCATCTTTGGACAATTTCAGAGCAATTTCTTGTTTTGCATCAATAAGCTAGACTCAGTTCTAAGCTATCCCTTGCAGTAGTCTGGTACCAGCAAATTAGAAGTACAGGTATGTGATTGGTTATCTGGAAACCCGTTATCCAGAATGCTTCAAATTACAGAAAGGCCGCCTCCCATAGACTCCATTTTATCCAAAATAATTTTTCGATAAAAGAGGAAAATGCTTGCGCACAGTAAACAGGCACCAGAAGGCAAGACATAACAATAGAGAATGGACAAGAATGAAAGCATGGAACTATAACCTGAATAAGACATGGTTGGCTGAAAACAGAGAGTATGCAAAAAGCTCTGAATTACGGGGAAGGTCATCTCCATTTTTTTCTTTTTCTCTGTAGTATTTAAACACTACCTTAAACTGGATCCCATCTTATTGGAGACAAACCAACCTACTGGGTTAATTGAAAGATAAAAATATTTTTTAGTATGAAGATCCAAAGATCCCTTATGCAGAAAAACCCTAGTTCCTGAAGATTCTGGATAACAGGCCCCATACTTGTAGAAAAATGTCAGCTATAATTTGTGTAAATACAGATAGTATGTGGGTTTAGGACTGATGGGGTGAGAAAGGCAACAAGGAAAACAAATGAAATGCTGCTTAGCATTCATTTAGAAAATAGATGTTTTGTACAGACTTTACTTTTACTAACAAAATACAAGTAGCTCCATAATACCCAAGGTACAATTCACTTATAGGTGTAGATTAAGTTATGGGTAGTTAAAAAGAAAAACAAATCAATCAAGAAAACTTATATTGCAGAAGTATTGCTTTGCAGTTGGAATGTTGTGTATATTCTGGTTTCAAAGATGCCATTGCAGGGGCAGATAATTCTCCTCTTCACGTTATTAATATTCATTTAGAGAGCACAGAGATATTCTGCAGATCACATCATTCCCTGTCCTAGGGAGCTTACAATCTGAAGTAACACACAGATGTGCACAGGGAGATCATACAGACTCCTAGCAAATAGAATTCTACATGGAATTGAACATAATGCAATGAGAACTATTGCACCACCATGCTGCCTCAGTTTTACTGAAATGTTGGAAATAAAACTGACCCGAACGCTGAAAGGAAAAAAAAAGTCCAGGGTCCTTCAGAGCACAAAGTCATGTAGGAAACAGTATAGAAAAGATCAGTCACACTAGAGATCTATCTTGTGAAAGTGTATTGTGGCAGTGTGATAGTGTAAGGAGTTATGTTGACAGCTACACTTTTATCAGAGCATTTAAAGACTGTTCAATAACGGGCAGAGAGCTTACAATTAGCCAGGCATGCTCAGATCCTCAGCACTTGTGCAGTGATCAAAATAGTATGGAATTATTGGTCAAAAGATGTCAGGGTTTGACCCAGCTCTGCCTGATTAAGACTGGCTTCCAACAGATAAAGGTGCTCAATGACCATGATCCCCAGGTCAAGAGACTACAAAAAACCCCAAAAAACTACAATACAAGCATGGCACAGCAAGTGTTTGATGGGACTCGTGTTAATTCTGAAGATGAGATTTATTTAGAGTCTGTTTGTAGAATACAGATTCTTCCCATGAATAAAGAGAGAATGCCTTTGTAATA
>CM044432.1:177941172-177952358 GCA_024363595.1 Xenopus borealis
TTACTTTATGAAGATCACGCCAGTGAGCTCTGCTGTGATGGCTCAGCAATGAGGGGTAATTACAGGATTAGGGGCAATTACTGGAGTTATCTCCTGTATGGGCGGGAGGACGGACTATGTAGGGAAGGGGGTAGTGGGTTTTATTATTATCTTTTATTTTATTGAATGATTTTCACGGGTGCAATACATGGCATTCATTCACGTACACCCCTTTGTGGTTTACCGAAGAACTTTTGCCAAATTAAAATTATAAACAGTTTTCAGAATCAGACAAAAGAGTTACGAAAGATACAAATATCTTAAAGGGATACGGTCATGGGAAAACGTTTTTTTTAAAAAATGCATCAGTTAATAGTGCTGCTCAAATAGACTTCTGCACTGAAATCCATTTGTCAAAAGAGCAAACAGATTTTTTTATGCTCAGTTTTGAAATCGGACATGGGGCTAAGCATTTTGTCAATTTCCCAGCTGCCCCAGTCATGTGACTTGTGCCAGCACTTTAGGAGGGAACTGCTTTCTGGCAGGCTGTGGGGGTAATATCACCCCAACTTGCAGTACAACAGTAAAGAGTGATTGAAGTTTATCAGAGCACAAGTCACATGACTTGGGGCAGCTGGAAAATTGACAATATGTATAGCCCCATGTCAGATTTAAAAATGTAATATAAAAAAATCTGTCTGCGCTTTTTAGAAATGGATTTCAATGCAGAATTCTTCTGTAACAGCATGCATTTTGAAAAAAAAAATATTTTTCCCATGACAGTATAGAAATATTGAATTTTGCCTTCAAATGACCAATTCTGTCTACAGCAGCTGTATCCATAAAGGCATTTCTGCAACTATGAGACTAATATTCTTATTGTGGTCATGACTACTAGTGGTACCCATCAATCTGTCCCTGAGAATTGTTTTAAATACAGTATATGGTCTTTCACTGCTGTGGGACAACCTAATAGGGCTTTCAGTTCAACCCACTGATGTGTGACTGGCTCTCTCTACTGCTATTTCAGTAGGCATTGGTTAGGGGCCAAAAGGAATAGATTTAGTATAAAACCCTATATCTAGAGAATGAAGCTGGACAGTTTTAAGATTTTAACCCTTAAATACCACTTGGTCTTTCAGCATCGGAATACTTGTGAAAACATCTAGAATGTCTGGTGTACTTTAGAATGCAATCACTCCAATAAATGGTATTTTTATAGTCCAGTAAGATGAACAAAATCTAGTCTAAAGTTCTAAACTAATGGTCTTCAAATTGGAAAAGCAAATACACTGTTCTTGGCCACTTGAGATTGGTTTCTCAGCTTTAGAGGCAATACATTTTTCCAGCAATAACCAAACCTGTAAATGGTTCATGAGCCTGGATTTAATACTACTTTCCCTATAAATCATGGGTAAAATGTATGGTTTTGGTTAAATACAAATTGCTTTTTGCTGGTATATTGTATTATAATAAAGTTACAGGACTCAAACAAGACAAATCTAGAAAATGTATTGCATTGTGGCACATGATACTTTTTTGATAATGCCAAAGCTCATCACTCATAAAATTACATTTTTTGAAGTTTTTTAAATTCCTCCAAGAATATTACCCTTGAAATATAATGCAACTGAAGTACCTACAATTAATACAATTTACTTTATTCTGCTACCTCTTAAATCATTGATGAGAGCTCAGCCATAGCCATTCATTTGTCTGCACAACCAAATTATTTTGATCACTTATAGGGATTTCATTTGAAGCCCAATAAAATTCTTTTGTTATATAATTTTTATATATCTGTGAGGGGGCACCTTACACGTCTCCTGGCACAAACATATTTCACAGTCCAATGTAAGCAATGTCCACACTGTAGCCCTGTTGTGGAACTTCAATTCAAAGAATCTTTCCATTGCTGAGGACAGGCAGGGGTTGCTGTATTATTATTATTATTATTATGGAAGTCTTAAAGGGGTGGTTCACCTTCAAGTTAACTTTTAGTATATTGTAGAAGGGCCAATTCTAAGAAGCTTTTGAATTGGTCTTCATTAGTTATTTTTCATAGTTTTTTTAATGATTTGCAATTTTCTTCTGTTTCTTTGCAGCTTTCAAATGGGGGTCACTGACACCATCTAAAAACAAATGCTCTGTAAGGCTACACATGTATTGTTATTGTCACTTTTTATTAATTATCATTCTATTCAGTCCCTCTCCTATTCATATTCCAGTCTCTTATTCAAATCAATGCAGGGTTGCTAGGGTAATTTGTTCCCTAGAAACCAAATTGCTGACACTGCAAACTAGAGAGCTGCTGAATAAAAAGCTAAATAACTATAAAACCACAAACAATAAAAAATGAAAACCAATTGCAAATTGTCTCGGAATATCACTCTCTACATTATACTAAAAGTTAACTCAAAGGTGAACAACCCCTTTAATGCTGTCAGGATGCCTTTAAAAATGAGCCATGGCTATTTTTGTTTCACCTTGTAAATCTAGTTGTGGAAATAGCCAGTTGTTTTTCTTTTTGTTCATGCATTAGGAATAGACTTTCTATTTTTTTAGTGTCATGGAACCAGAAAAATAAATATTTTTATTTATTTCTCAACATAGAACTGACTTATTAAAACACAGAGGAGAGAAAAGCCTAATTTTTTAATGCAATTTGACTGATATATTAAAGTGTTATCTGTATGTTGGTAAATCTTTATTTTCTTTGCAAAGTGCATCATTTGTGGCATTTGATTGTTGAGTAACTGACCACTTTAAGCCTTGCTTTCCTGGTGGTTTTACTGGGAACAAAATGTTTGGTGTGAAAGGATTTAAAAGTGGAAATGTGAATTTTGTATAAATGGCAAAAGGTTGCTAAAGAAGGAGGTAAACCCTGCCAAGAAATTTTCCATTTGATAATGAAGGCGTCCCAGTTCGGTGACAATGAGCAAAATATTTTTACATTTGTGATTCGCTTGATTTACACAAAAAAAAGACAACTTTTTTCCCAGACATGAATGCCAAGTATTACATAATATATGATTGATATGTTTGGCCAGCAGGCCAACAACACATTTTATAATAATGTATACTATTAAATGGCTTGTTTATTAGACACTGCTTCTCCAGGTTTACGGGGCCCTTGCCTGATAGGGCCAACAGCTTGGTTCTTAGATAGTAGAGATATTACTGACTTGCCCAAAACCACATATTTTTTAATTAAAAGCCAAGGAGCGTTAAAGCAAGTGCAGTACCTTGGGAGAAAGGGTTCGTTAAGTTACTATATACCATTTACACTGATCCAAGGCAAGACTCAATGGAGAAAAAAAAACTCATCACTCTATGGTTTCATATGGAATTGGTTCACTGGTATAAAAAGTTTGAAAAAACTGCTATTGTGAAACCAGTGCAAATACTGGTCAGGTCAATAAATGGTAATAATGTTGCTACAACCCAGCTGCCGACAGTGCCCCATCCAGTGGCAAAAGTACAGGTATGAGAACGGTTGTATAGAATGTTTGGGACATGGTTTTTCCATATAACAGATCTTTCCATAATCTGGATCTTCATATTTTAAGTCTACTAGAACATTATGTAAACATTGTATACTCTCAATAGGCTGGTTTTGCTTCCAGCAAGTATTAATTATATCTTAATATGGATCAAGTACAAGCTACTATTTTATTTTTACTGACAAAAAGGTTATCCAGAAGGCTCCGAATTATGGAAAGGCCGTCTCCCATGGACTCCATTATCATCACATAATTTCATTGATTATCATGGAGGCAAGGGGAGACAGCCTTTCCGTGATTTAGAGCTTTCTGGAGAACCTGTTTCCTAATAATGGATCTCATACCTGTATCCTAACAAAGCCTAAGTATATATTTTACCATTTTATAAATAATTTCATGTTTTTCCCAGAGGGCTGATCCAGAGGGCACCATAACTTACGTTAGAGATACAGGTACTGACGTTTACTGCAGTTAGATGGATGTTCGAGTACTTGCAAGCAGGGGTCAGTCTGTCTATAGTGAGCTATATTGATATGGTTGTATATTTTATTTGTAACAACGCACAAAGTAAAACTAATCTCAAAAAGAGTTTTTTGTTCCCTCCTGGGCTGTAGGATCATTAACATTTACTGACCCACTAATTCAGGAGTGGCCATACTTTACTAATGCGAGGTCTACTTTTAGCGATGTTGTCCCATTATGATCTACATCCATAAAAGCATTGTTAGCATTCTGTTCCAAGGAAAATACTACTTAAATATTATATTGATTTACGATAGAATTTATAGTGCTATATTTAACTATTTCTTATGTAACCATAACATAATAAACATCAGAATGAAAATCATGAATCGGAGGGAAATTTAGACAAGCTGTTTGTTGACATTGTCTTGAGATCTACTGATCCCCAGCTAAAGGTCTACTGGTATATCCCGATCTACCTTTTGGGCACCTCTGGCGCTAATGAATACCTGCTCGGCATTTGCACAGATATCACAAGTAACATAACTTTTAAATACCCCTAAACCAATGGTATAGAACCACAAGAAGACAGCAACAACTTGGTAAGTTTGTTTCCCATCAAGGCTTTCCTTTGCAAACAGATAATAGTCTTGAAGGCATCTACTAATTTTAGTAAACACTGTGCTGGATTATAAAATTAGAAAATCTTCATTCAATTCCAGATTTTAGTGCTCATGGAACTAAAACTGGAGATTGGAGACACTTTATACATATTTGATATACAAATCTGAATTACTGACTTCTAAACTGTCAGACCTGACACATGAATCAAACCAGGACCCCCTTGCTCTCTGGCTATGTCTGAGTAGGAATCAACTGAGCTATTATTTCGGCACATTAGAGCTGGAAACCCTTTAGTTTTAGGCAGACAAGGCGTATAATGCAACACAATAAAATCTGCTGTTTTTGCAACTATGGTTTAATTTTGTTTCCTATTTTGCAAGGAAACCATCAAAGCTTTGCATTTGTAGAGGGATCTTTCAATGACCCCCACAGAGAAGAGTTCAGCCTGGTGCCACATAGTTCTTTACAAGGGTTCAAATAGTTTTCATGGAATAGTAGAGCAAAAACGGTCACCCATTGAACTTCTACTCAACGGATAGGTTCCTTTGTCACTAGCAAAAAAGAAAAATAAAGCAATGTGGATAAAATGCACACAATAGTGCACTGTAACATGTTTTGGAAGTGGAGGAATCAGTCTGGAGTACGCTGGACAGGCATAAGAATATTAAAGTTGCCCCTTATGTGTCAAAGCATGCGATAGATGCCAAGTTGGCTATGCAACAGCATCTTACATCCACCTCCAATAGACAATTAAATGTTGTGCTCAAACTGAGCACATTGCCCAATAATAACCTTATGTCTCCAAACAATTTCTCTTCCTACGTATGCAAGAAACAAATTGCTAATAAAACTTAAATTCAATCTGGCTTTACAAAGAGCAAAAATCACTGAACAAATTATTTTTGATAACCGCTAAAGTATTTGCAATTAGTGATGGTGAATCTGACCCATTTCGCTAAGGTGAAAATTTGCAAGACTGCGACAAATTTGCCCAATGCATTGATGATGTTTATGGGTGAAAATTTTTTTGTGTGCGACAATTTTTTTGACGCACAACAAATTTGTTCACCCATTGGAGTCTATGGGTGTCTTTTTTGTGGTAAACCTTTTTCACCTTCTGTGGTAAGTTCTGTTGTAGGTGGCACTAGGGCACCCAGATGGATTTCCAGCAGTTTCTGTTTTGAGATTTTAAAACCACTTTGCTGACTGTTGTGCCAATTTGTCTGAATGTGTTGGACTGCTTTCAGCAACTGAACACATTCAATGTCTATGAACATTAATACACAAAGCAGCGTACTAACACCTACCCATATCGTTAATTCCTGATTCAAACTGAACAATGGTATTCATGATTCCAATAATTATTTTCTGCTTTGCTCTTATTACACTGGTAAACCTGAAACTCTCTCTTTTCCAAACAGAATGCAAAGGTTTAACAATAGTTGTTCAATCAGCCCCTGTATCTATGAGGAAATCACTTGTATAAAATTGCCTTTCTTGAAACCGCATAAACTACTGGATGACAAATCCTGGAAATTATAGGAGACATTTAACAGTCCAGGGCATGAAAAAGGTTTATGCTGGAGTTAGGGGCAAACGTATACACCAGTGATCCCCAACCAGTGGTTTATGAGCAACATGTGGCTCATAAATCCATAGGATGTCGCTCCAAGTGGCCATAAAGCAGGTGCTTATTTTTTAATTCCTGGCTTTAAGCTTTAAGTGCATAAAAAGTAGGAGTACTACCAAACAAAACCTCCTGTAGGCGGCCAGTCCCCAAATTTAACTTATTTTACATTTAAATGTGGCTCATGGATAACTAAAAAAGGCTGGGAATCACCAAAGGGTGCCTAGGATGTAATGTAATCGCAATAATAATAACTGAAAAAAATCAGGGTCTGTCGGGAATTTGGAAGAACAAGAAGTTGAAAAAATGTATTGGTAAAGAAAAGTAAATATAGGTGATATTTGTAAAGAAGAGATGTGAGTGAAGCCTGGAATATGATGGGTAAAGGACAAAAAAAGGATGTTTTTGGCATTCAAACAGAAACAGAATGTCCTCAGAAAAAAAACTAAAACCAAAGTAGATACAATACTGAAAACTCTAAAGGGTAATAATAATATAAAAATGACTATAAATGTGAGATTTTATAAGAAAAAAAAAAAATCTGCAGAAACATTTAGAAGAAATAAATTATAATAGGACTAAAGATTTGGCTAAAAGTAGGACCGACTTTGGTCAAGTATTCTTGATGAAGGACTCCTGTTTTGGTTTCCTCAAAATGCAACCACTGAGAATGAAAGAACTGAACTAGGCCGCAGCACGATATAACATTTAGACATTCAGCCAAAGGGCTGAGGGGCAGTGCAGCCTGTAACTTGGGCCAAAGATTTTCAAATAAATAGAATCAATTACACTATTGATCCATTGCACAATATTGTTGGTAGTTCCAGCTTAATGGAATCCAGCCTATCAGCATCATACAAATGCAAAACTCTATTCAACAATGCGGTTCTCTTACCTGAATAAAAACATTTTTTATGAAGTACTTATTTTACGCTTTACGAATTGGCAGTAAATTTGTATTTTAATGGACGTACACTGGCCCATTAAACAGTCCTGCTTTTGTGGTGTTAATAAGACACTAAAAGTTATAACCCTAACTTGTGGCTTTCAGAGACAGAACTTCCCACATGACATAGGCTTCACTATCTGCTGAGCAATGGGGTCAGTGCCTCTAGGCTGTTCCACTGATGATCTGCAGAACTGATAGTCCTAGCTCAACTGCTACTGATTGTTTCCAGACACTGCCTGGGTCACTATGTGTATTCAAGGTAATTATATACTGAGTTTGCATAGACCCAGATCTTTGCAGAACATGTGTTTGTATCCATAAAGTGTGGGGTTTGCATATGGGTCTGCTGATGTGTTAAGGGAGAAGGGGGGGGGGGCACAGAGAAAGTTTAAAATATGAGCATGTAATATATTAAACACATAACATCAAAAAGATGACCTTGCATTGCAAGCATTACACACCTTCACTGTAAAATAGGTGATAAAACGGTGCAAAAGCTGAAGGTAATTCATGCACACAACTATATTCCTTACTGGGAGAAACTATATTTAATACACCTACAAGTGGAACATACTGCATGCTGAGGGTTAAAGGAGCAATAACATCAAAATATAAAAAAATGTGTTAGTATACTGCGAAAAAAAACACTAACACAAAGTTTTTATTAAGAACTTACCGAAACTCCACTTGCGTTCCTCTTCAGAAAATCGGGCAATCCTTCGTGCAGCGCTCGATTTCTCATCCCTGCTTTCCTTAATGGAGACAGCCAGGGAGGAGAAATCAATCGAGCGATGGATCATCGCCCTGTCACCTCTTCTGAAGAGGAGCGCAAGTGGAGTCTTAGTAAGTTATTTCCTAATAAAATTTAAAAAAAAAAATGTTTTTGAGGTTACTGGTCTTTTAAATATATGCAGAGGGTTCAATAAACACCGATAGAAAATATCAGGACGCCTGGCTGTCCGGTATCTCATTCAGAAACCAAGGGCAAGGATATCAATTTGGCTCTCCCTTTGCAGTCTGTAATCTTCTATAAAGACTTTCCACTCGATGATGGAGCAGAGTTCCAGTTGGGCAATGTGTGTTCCAAATTGCGTGGATATTTTTTCACATTTAATGTAATTTTTTTTTTTTTTTTAAAAGTAAATTTTTTTGTAATATGGGTTAATATTTGGAGTTTTATGTGGTATGTAATCTTACCCGCTAGAAAAGTTGAAGAAAGCAACCAGGGCCTTATACAGCCACATCTGGAATGTCAAAGTCCATAGTTAAAATAGAATAGAAACCCATTTATGAATCATAAAGCATTACATTTATTATATTATAGGTATTATATTATTTATTGTATTATTGATATATTATTTATTTTGGTAAAGGGTGGTGAATATTTTATGGCATGGTTCAATGCCAGCTTAGGTCCCAAGCATGCTGGACTATATATCATATTACCTCTAACTGAGCACAGTGAAAATGCAATAAAGTTACTAAAAACTACAGGAAGGGAAAAAAAACCATATGAAGCTCATCCAGAGGGAGAGAAATTCCTTCAGGACGCCAAGAAGGCTATTGGGCCAGTGCCTGGACCAAATTTGTACTCTAATATTTTCAATAACCATTCTCAATTGTCCATCCCACCCCTTCTTGAAGCTACCTAATGTATCTGCCAGTATGATCCATCCCACCCCTTCTTGAAGCTACCTAATGTATCTGCCAGTATGATTAATTTAAGGTTTTCTCCCTGTAAAAAAGCTTTGCATAAGCTTTCTTAGATGGAGTGGAGGTTGTAAGTGTGTAGGCAATTGATTCTTAAAATTGTCAATGCAAAAATCCTGGAAATGCAGCGGAACAGCCAACGTTCTATAGAGATCACAGGAAATGGTCAAAAGGGAATCTGACGGCATCAAGGTTCACAATTGTCTCAGCTGACAGTTGTTTGTATGCACGACTCCATAGGGGGCTACAGATAATAGTTTAGAAGCCTTTCCCGCAGCTCTGAGGAGTAATCCATCTGGCATTAATTACAAGTCTATTGTGCGTACAGTAGAAAGCCTCCACTTGTGCTCAGCTGGCTAACAAATTACATATATTTGTTGACTTTGGCTGATTAACAAACCATTTTAGCAAAAAACTTATAGAAGAAAAAAACTGTTTAATAAAGGAAAAAAAAAATACTGGGTGCTTAGATGTTGTCAAATCTTAATCCTTCTTGGGGTTCTAAAGCAGTGATTTTCAACCTTGTGCCTCCAGCTGTTAAGGAACTACAAGTCCCACAATGCAATGAAGGAGTCTGACAGCCACAGTCAGGCAAATGCATTGTGGGACTTGTAGTTTCTTAACAGCTGGAGGCACAAGGTTGTAAAAATAGCCTGCTGACAAGTTCCTTAAGTGCTAACCCCTAAGAGGGGCCACATGCAGGCACATTTATAAAGCTGCGGAGGGAAAAAGTGACGTAAAAATGCTATTTATATCCTCTACCACTGTAGGTAGTGTAAAAACCTTGCATATTTGTGAAGCTTATTAATGAAATGTATAGCCGAGTGCTAAATCTGACAAAAAGGGAGACATTAAAGGCAACACCATTAACACTGAGGAAGGGCCATGTGGTCCCGAAACGTTTGACCGCTGAAGTGTTGTGAGCACCATGGAATAAAGTTTGGGATTCACCCGTTTGTAGCAGACAAGGTATTGGCTTTCCATTTATTTTTGACCATTTCACTGGTGAGTGGCTAGGCCAGAGCCTGTACCCAATTCCCCTGATTGGACTTTAATTATTATTATTATTATTACCATTAACACATCATTTTACATCATAAAGAAATATGTTAGAAGGTGCGCACCTTTAAAAACTTGGTAGGTTATTACTTTGCAGAGATAAACTCTAGAGATTTCTACACTTGGAATTGCAGCCTTAACAGTCAGCATAAACGCCAACCCTCCATCTAAGATTACTGCCAGAATGTTTTTGGGTGCAACACTGTGGCTTTGGGCTATGTCTAGGGTAAGTTAATGGATATTATTATTAACATTAATAACATGTATTTATATAGTGCCAACATATTTCTTGTAGCGCTGTATATAACTGCAGTTATTCAGTAGTGTAGTCATTGGCAATTAAATGGAAAATGAAAATTTAATATGAGCTTTGAAACACTGAAATAAGAAACTTTCTAAATACAATCAAATAAAAATTCTGCATTGTTTCTGAAATAATCACGCTTATCCTCACTATTCCTCTCTCAGCATCTGTTTCTCTTCATTCTGTCTTCATGCAGCAGATGTGTCAGATTATCAATGACAGTTACATGTAACATATCTTATAGGGGGGCTAATTTTGCCTAAAAGATGTATTAGAGCTCACTCTATTAAACTCACCAGATATCATGTCTCTCTACATGCAGAATTTGTGCAAAAGGCAGTTATTTTGTTTGTACTGGAATCAGTTATTTGAGTGAGCTCTAATACATCAGCTAGGAAAAGAAGCCCCCCCCCCCTATAAGATATATTGGATCTAACTGTCAATGAATATCTGACACCCAACTGCTGCATGAAGACAGAATGAAACGAAACAGATGCTGAGCGACGGATACTGAACATAAACTTGATTCCAGAAATGATTCAGAATATTTAATTGATTGTATTAAAGTTTCGTATTTCAATATGATGAAGCTTATAAAATTTTTTTTCATTTTAGCAATAGTTCCCCTTTAAGTTATCACTTCAGGTTAATCAGTCATTGGACCAGGGGTGTCCAACCTGCGGCCCAGGATGGATATGAATGCGGCCAGGCTTGAGATGCCTGGTTCCCGAGGAAACGTTATGTTGCAAAGCATATAGGAGTAGGCAGGAGGGGGGCCTCTGCCCATTGCCCAGTTAGTAACAATAATAATATAATACGTCTATTTAATATCCAGCTGTCCCAAATTCCAGTGTATTTGTATGTATTCGAACTCTTTTCTGTGCATTTTCTTTTACTTTTTCAAATCAAAAAAGTGTTTGTGTATTTCATGTGTGGCCCCAGTCAATTTTTCTTTTTCCAATGTGGCCC
>CM044432.1:178033614-178050289 GCA_024363595.1 Xenopus borealis
CTTGGATGGAGTTAGGTCACTCAAAGCGTTAATGAAGCAATCAGCGAAGCACATAGAAGCGAATTAGAGATATAGAAGGGAAGATATTCTCAGGCAACCCCCTTGTAAAATAGCTTGGCTTTTTCCTGCAAAAAGTGCCAAAATCTTGCAGGCAG
Source organism: Xenopus borealis (assembly GCA_024363595.1). NCBI lineage: Eukaryota > Metazoa > Chordata > Amphibia > Anura > Pipidae > Xenopus > Xenopus borealis. Next base: position 178,033,770 of record CM044432.1, read on the forward strand.
CTTTAACTGAGGTCACTGGAAAGTTGTACGTTTATTACCAAATAGTGCTGAAATTCCCTTAGAAACCACAACAACAACAAAAAAGTATTTTGTTTTAACGTCTTCATTACTGAGGGGTTGCCTTTAGAAATCTTACTCTTGTGTTGCGATAGTTCACTTACAGTTGCAAGATCCACTGTGTTTGACTTCCAACAGAACCCCCGTGGAGCAGGCTGCCTGTTTCATTGCGCACTCGCTTGGGTAGGTCGCGTTATCGCTGGCGCAAACAGTATCGTCTGATTTGCTCTCTCCACACAGATCATCGCACAGCGCACAGCGACCTCTACCCACTCTACTGTCCCACAGGCATTTCTTTCCAGCGCTGCACTGAATATCTTCACAAGACTTGGCCTCTGAAAGGGAGAAGAGCCAGGGCTTTTAACAAACAAAGTTATCAGTCAATGATCGCTCTTTGGGGTATATTTATCGAAGAGGGAAGTTAAAGGACCGGCAACATCAAAAAATGAAATTGTTTTAAAGTAATAAAAATATAAAGCAGTGTTGCCCTGCACTGGTAAAACTGCAGTGTTTGCTTCATAAACACTACTATTGTTTATATAAATAAGCTGTTGTGTAGCCATGGGGGCAGCCATTCAAAGGAGAAAGGGCTCAAGTCACACAGCAGATAGCAGATAATCTCAGTAAAAAATAATGTTGGCTGTTATCCATTACTTATCCTGTGCCATGTAGCCTTTTTTCAATTTCCGCAGCTTGTTTATATGAACTATAGTAGTGTTTCTGAAGCAAACACATCAGTTTTAACAGCGCAGGACAACAGTACATGATATTTTCTTTACTTTAAAACACTTTAAGAGTAAAGTTCCGCCACTAGAGTGAAATTCCGCCACTCTCCATTCATTTCTATGGGATTTTTTAAAAGCGGATTTATAACAAGGGTGAAATTTCACTTTCACCCATTGATAAATACGCCTTTCAAAATCCCATAGAAATCAACAGAATTTCACTCTAATGGCGGAACTTCAATCTTTGATAAATTTACCCCTTTAAGTCTCAGTACAAAGCGAGGAACACAACAGCGAGGAACTGCCAACACAGCAGTTAAAGATTTATAATCTCTAGTTCAGTTATTAAGGGAGATAAATCTAGCACAAAAAAAACATAATCTGTTTTTTTCAGTGTGTAATTACTTAGATTCAATTTAGGTCTTGTAAAAACAGAACCGGGCTGGCAATCTCTGGGCTCTGGCAAATGCCAGAGGGGCTGCTGTAAATTGCCATAGACAGTTACTATTTATTGGGCTGGTAGGGGGCTACTTGGGCCTCTGTGTAATTGGAATGACTACTGTGGATCCCAGTCCTTCATTCTAACACACACCACAGATGAGGGTGAAGATAGCTTCATGGGTAATAGTGAAAATAGCCCCTATTTACAGGTAGGCTACAATTGATAGTATAAATGACCTTCTTACTAGCAAACTGATACATCACATCTGAGCATACGGATAACATTTAAAGTAAAAGACCATATAACAGGGGTTTATTGGCAAGTCACCATACAGACACCATACAGGGGCGAGAATACACAGTCTTCATAATAACAGATACATCAGTGTTACTATGCAAATAGCCTTCGTTCTATCACATACAGAATAAGTAAGGCTTCATAATAACCTACACGAATGGCAGGGTGCTACTCCTAATACTGACAGATATATCATAGGTAAGGGGCAATCAGGTTTATTCTAACAGCTGCACCATTGGCAGGGTGCTAATAGCCAGAATATTGACAAAAGCAACAAGCGAGGGAGCAAAGAGCCCTAATATAATAAAAAGACACCTAATAATTCACAGTATCGGTCATATTAACCATAGGTGAAATGCAAATAATCTGCTACTGAAACAGATATACCTCGTGTGAGGGTGAATAGAACATCATGTGGCAGTTCACATATCAGCCATACTAACAGATCCACAGAGCAGATAATGTTAGCAATACAAAATATAGGGGGCAGGCAGACCCGGATTTGTGAAGAGACCAACTATGCCCGGGCCTAGGGCGGCAGGATTTATGGGGCGGCATGCTGCCCAACCACACCCACATTGGTTCAGATAGACTTCTGCACTGAAATCCATTTCTCAAAAGAGCAAACAGATGTTTTAATATTCAGTTTTGAAATCTGACATGGGGCTAGCCATTTTGTCAATTTCCCAGCTTGATAAAGGACCCGGAGGGGCCCGAAACGTTGCCTTTTTTTGTGAATGCATATGGGCAAATAAATCACCTTTTTCACTTCAAGCAAAAACTTTTGGCGTGCTTCCTGATTGTTTGATTAGTCCCATGTCAGATTTCAAAATGAAATATTACAAAATCTGTTTGATCTTTTGAGAAATGGATTTCAGTGCATAATTCTTCTGGAACAGCACTATTAACTGATGCATTTAAAAAAAATAAAAAAATTCCCATGACAGGATCCCTTTAAAATTCCCATTGCTCTGTCCCGATGATGAAAATTTGAGCAAATAAAAGGGAGGGGACAGGGGCAACAAATGACAGCGGGGCTAGGGGCACCGGGGGCAGGGGTGTAACTACAGAGGAAGCAGACCCTGCGGCTGCAGGGGGGCCCAGGAGTTATAGGGGCCCCATAAGGCCCTAATTCATATACAATTTCAATAAATATTGGCAAAACAGGTCAACCTCTAGACATTTTGGGGGCCAGTAATATCTAGTTACGCCACTGAATACAGGTACCCACAGATGCATCACCAGCTACAGTGGAAATAGGCTTCATAAAACACAGATAAGGCACATATACAAGGTGCAAATAGTCACCATACTGCATTTATCTCAGGTGGCAAAAATGCTATGAACCTCCGATTGCCAGGAGAGAAATATTAAAATCTTATATAGTTCATATTAAATTCACTGCGGTAAACAGAAATCTAGAGGCCACCGTAAAATCAGCCTCCGCCAGGTATAGATCAAAACCATTTCCTCTTGTAAAACAAAAGTGAAAATGTAAAAAAAACTGTCCTGCTTGGACGCAAAGCAGTGTCGCTAGTTGCTTGGCAGGCACAATGCAGGTGTTGCTTCCATCTTTTCTCGTTCCTTAGCTAGTGTGTGTTGTAAGGGCAATGTGTGAGTGAAATTGCACACACACACCAGGGGGACTCCAGAAAACATGACATGTACCAAGCTCCAAATTGACACATATCCTTTTGTGCCAACCCTAAGCACACGTTGCTTCTCTTGCACCATACTGAGCGTCTTCTCATGAAAGCAGTTTGGAAAGAATGCTACTCAGAAACGTCTTTCACGTGGGGTAAACCAGACACCACACTTACTTATGCATTTCCCCTCGTAGGCTAATCCAATGGATCTGCCCAGTAGGCAGGTAGCCTTCCTCAGGTGGCACGCACTGCTATAGGTTATTCCATCATTCCCGCACAGATATTGATCAGGGAAGGTAGGATCGGGGCAAATCCGATTACATGTCACACAATAGGCGTTATTGGTCTGATCCACCACACACGTGGAGCTCCCTGGGCACAGCACGTCCCTGCAAGTCTCTGAAAAAGAAAGAGGCGAGTGGGCGCACAGGGATCAGTATAAGGCATCATTAAAGATAGATACATTAAAGGGGCTGTTCACCTTCAAACAACTAGTTGTTTTAGATAGTTCACCAGAAATAACAACTTTTTCCAGTGACTTGCTATTTTCTATGTGTCACTGTTTTACTAATATTGAAGTGTAAAGTGTTTTTCACCTTCCAAAGCAGCTTTGGGGGGGGGCTGCCGACCCTTTAGGGCTGGGGCAGACAGGGAGATTCGGGGAGATTTCTGGAATCGCCCGAAGTTGCTTCGTGAGGAAACTTCGGGCGATTCCGGAAATCGTCGCGCCCCACATGTGTATTGGCGCTGGGGCTTTTTGATTCAAACAGGCAGCGGACAGGGAGAAGGCAGTTAAGGGAGATTGTCGCCAGCGATTAATCGCCAGGCGACAGAATCTCCCCGAATCTCCCTGTCTGCCCCAGCCCTCAAACTGTTCTAAACTGATACAATTTATTGATACATTTCTTATCTTTGTCCCCGCTGAGCAGAATCACTGAGTAAGGCAGCTGTTAGAATTGATACAACAGTTGCTAATATTCCAGAGATGCGGCTGAAACTCCCCTTACTGCCTTTGCGTGTCTTCCCGTCAGCTAAAATAAAAAGTCGCTTGTGCTGAGCACACACGTCGCTTCGTTTTCCAAAGAAGCCCAAAGTTTCGGCGCGACTTTGGAAAATGAAGCACCGTGTGTTTAGTGCTTGCGAGTTTTCATTATAGAGGAAGGGAAGAAACGCAAAGGCAGTTTGGGGAGATTGTCGCCCAGAAGAATAGACGATTAGTCACCAGACTAAATCTCCCTGAATCTAGCCCTGTGTCAATACTCTTAGGGGCAAATTCACTAAGTGGCGAAAAAACGCTAGCGTTGCCTTCGCTAGCGGTTGCCGCACTTCACCAGGCAAATTTTCGCCAGTGCTACGCTAATTCACTAAAGTGCGAAGTTACGCTCAGGTCAGCGAACGGTAGTGTAGTTGCGCTAGTGTTACTTCGCCAGGCAAAGAGCATTTACGCTAGCGATGCCTAATTTGCATTTGCGCAAATTTCAAAGTGTAATAGAAGTATATGTTACAGCCACTACATTCCACTACACAAGCCCAGGAAACCTTTAATAAAATAAATAAAGTTGTCCTTTTACCCTACATGTGCCCCCTGTATAGTTGAGTTGCCATATGTTTGGAAATGTACCTGGCGAAGTAACGTCTAGCGTAAGTGGTAACATTCAGTAAAAAAAAAAAAAAAAATCTTAGTGAATTTGTGTAATTACGATCCTTCATCAGTGCGCAACTTTGCCTGGCGTTAGGGTGCGAAATTGCACTAGTCTATCTACTTCGCTAGCGAAAATTCACCAGAGTCGGTGTTAGTGAATTTGCGAAGTTACCTATTGACATCACGCTGGCGAATTAGCGCTAGCGTTAGACTCTTCGCGCTTTAGTGAATCTGCCCCTTAGAGTCTTCACCTGAATTGCTGAGTCACTGGTCTCAAACATCAGAGGCAGGGACGTTTAATTGTAAACTTAGATTTTGGGAAAACATTAAAAAATAAATAATGGAAAGTAATTTTAAAAAAGTCTTTATTTCTGGTGAACAATCTGAAAACAACTGAACTGAAAAAAGTGTTTGGAAGGTGAACAACCCATTTAACAGCACTGCTATGTAAATCACAATACCAAAAATAAAAAGCTGCAAGGCTACTAAAAAGCCACCCATTGACCTCAACATGCTTCTACACTCATTACTGTTGGGGTCGATAGAATCACTTTCTCACTACCACCTGTCCTACCTAGCTTTACAGAAAGCTCTGCCCATATATAAGATCACCCCCTATCTGATATCTCCACACACACCATTATGGGGAAATTCACATCTCCCTCACTTCAGACACCTTTTAGACTTTATTTACTGGCCCAACATCCAAATTAAGAAATTAAGTGATCTTCTAGAACAAGGTGTTTTTGCAACCCTTCCACAGTTCCAACAAAAACACCCAGATCATCCAATTGACCCATTCAAGTACCTGCAACTGAAACATGCATTTAAATGCCAATTCAGTACATACAGTCCTAAATCCCACAAATTTGAGATTACCAATACACTTCATACATTGGAATCTCGGAAATTAGTTTCCGCATTATGTAAAGCTTTACTAGATGCAAAGCCCTCAAAGCTCCTACTATTATCTTATACATCTTATATATCTTGACATGTGACAGACTGGTCAGCTTCAAAATCTTGCATCTTTACTACTACTCCCCTAATAGGCTACATCAACTCTTCGCAAGGAAAGCCATTGTTCAACATTGGTTACATCCCAAGCCCCCCTCCTACAATTATTTGGTTAATCTGGTAAACAGCACTCTTCCACTAATTAAAATAACATATGAAGCTCCTGGTTCGCCTGACAAATTCGGCAAAATATGGAAGAACTGGCTTGATGTTTACCCGTTACAGCAGGAATTGTAGAGAATTCTGTAAATGTCTGGAGTAGACTTTGTAAACTTTCAAGTTAAAGAAATGTCACATGTCCTTTATTATGTATCTTGATTTTACTGTATTGTCAACTGCGAAATAAAAAACCTTTAAATAAAAAAAAGGCCACCCATTGAGATCTCTTTCCCCATGCTGCCCACCCACGAGGTTCAGATAACAACCCAACAATTCCCACCCCACAAACCCCTAATGCCCCCCCATTGATCAACTTACTTTTGCATTTCCCTTGGTACTGCACATCCAGCTCTGGGACCCCTTTACATTTGGCTTTGAGCAAAGCACACTCATCCTTATAGGTTTTGCCATCTATTCCGCACACGGAACCTTTCCAAGTAATGTTGGAACAATCCGGAGCGCAGACACACCTCGGCTTGCTCTTCTTGTTCATTTTACATTTCTTCCCAGGGCCGCAGTCTACGTTCTCACATGTTTCTGTAAGTGCAACAAGTTTAATTAGCCAGTGGGCAAAGTACTCAAGAAATAGTCTGCCCCTACCCTTACTAGGAATGTCATTAAATAGCCCCACATCTCAGCAGCACGGCTAGACTTTCAGGGACAAATGTGCCATTCCATGAAGATTCTATGGGAAGTGTTGTCTACAAATAACCTATAATACACTTATATATATATATATGTATATATATATCCAGTGTCGGACTGGGATACCAGGGGCCCACCCAAAAACCTTAGAACAGAGGCCCAACATAAAACCTTAGACCAGGGGCCCACTCTCAGTACTAATATTCTTCATCTCCTCATTCAACCTCCTATTCTTTTTTTACATTCTATAATCAATTATTCCATCTATTTAGCATCTTTGTTCTCATAGAAATAGGGAATGGCCATGAAATAGGCCAAAAGTTTAGCAGCATGAGGGCCCACTGACACCTTGGCCCACCGGGAGTTTTCCTGGTATTCCGGTGGGCCAGTCCGACACTGTATATATCCTTATAAACGGTGACTAGTGATATCATCAGTTAGAAATGGTGAGTAGTGATGTAATTTTTGTCACATGACTCACTAAAACTTGTGTATTAGAATAAATAAAGTATATATTAAGAGGATATTAAAAGTAGCCTTTGACCTCATGCTTTTACATGGTCATGGAACTCCTATTATATTTTACAAAAGGGGTAATTTATTTGCTATGTATATGCACAAGATTCCAGATTCATACAAGCTCCTGACACTGGGAACTTACTAGTACAAGAAAAGTATTTCCCCTCTGTGCCTAATAGCTAAAACAGCACACGGAATCTATGGAGAGAGAACAAAAGTTTCTCCAGAAAGCAACTCAAAATTGAGTGCAGATGTCCCCTTCACTTTAATAAATCCCTCCGTGAAAAATAACACTTAATAAGCAAGTGTAGGTGGCCAGAATCTGCAAGCAGAGTACCCTACAGACTGAGCTGGGTGAGATTATTCTTGCACAAACACACACTGATATACTTATACACACACACATGGGAGTCTGTGCCTACCTCCTCCTGAGCAAAAATAATGCCAAAAGCAGTTTAAAATATATATGTGACGTATATGCGTGTATAAATATATATAGCGGCGTCGTGGTTCATAGAAGCACAGGCCACACCAAATATACACAGTGGTGGTTAAATTGTGTATTCTTACAATGTGTCAGTGGGGACTTAAAAAAACTTTACTGTTCACCTTTGAGTTAACTTTTAGTATGATGTAGAGAGTGATATACTCAGAGAATTTGCAATTGGTTTTCCTTTGTTATTATTTGTGGTGTTTCAGTTATTTAGCTTTTTATTCAGCAGGTCTCTAGTTTGCAGTTTCAGCAATCTGGTTGCTAGGGTCCCTAGCAACCCTGCATTGATTTGGATAAGAGACTGGAATATGAATAGGAGGGGGCCTGAATAGAAAGATGAGTAATAAAAAAAAAGCAGCAATAACAATAAATGTGTAACCTTACAGAGCATCTGTTATTTTTTTTTAGATGGGGTCAGTGACCCCCCATTTGAAAGCTGGAACGAGTCAGAAGAGAAAGGCAGATAATTAAAAAAAAAAAAAGAAATGATAGAAAATAAATAATGAAGACCATTTGGAATTCTATGTTGGCCATTCTATAACATACTAAAAGTTAACTTGCAGGAATTTAACCAATGTGAGTTGAAAAATCAGGTGGTATTTCTAAAATGTCACGTGAGGTACCTTTGCAGGGGATGCAATGTGGGGCCCCTCCGTGAAAGATCATCCATTTGAAGAGGGTGCTGTTGGGTACATCCTCTTCTGTCCACGAGGTGCCCAGCCTGCCAGTCTTGCAGCATTCCTCCTTGCTCAGCTCAGCCCTGTAGAGAACCTGACATCGGCCATTCTTCGACTGCTGCAGCCAGCAATTCCCAGCTGTAAGACACAGCCATATCAGTGTCACTTAGCAGTGACCCAGACACAACACGTGTGCTCTGCACTCACTTCCACTAGACTGTTTACTTTTATTTGTCCTCTTTCATAACCTGCTCTAGTAACAGCGCTCTCTCCCCAGCCTCGCTGCTCACTCTCGCACCGTTAACCCCTTCACAGCTAGCACACAGCAATTAACTCAGGCTGCACCAGGGGTTAACATACCGTTACAGCCTCCCAGCCACATGTTAAGATAAGGAATACATAAAAACCTGCTCATGTTCTGTGTTACAGTACCAAGTGCGTCAGTTATCCAAACTGCCATCTAGCCCCATGTGGCACTTTCAGAACGTCTCAATGAAACACTTATCCATTTCCAAAGTTTTTTCTATCCACCCCCAGACTGATTTTTATTCCCTTTTTATTTAAAGTTAAAGGGGTTTTTCACCTTCAACTAGCTGTTTTCAGAGAGATCACCAGAAATAACAACTTTTTTCAATTACTTCCTATTTTATTTGTAAGATCGTTTTCCTAATATTGAAGTGTAAGGGCCAGTACACACGGGAAGATTCAGGGAGATTTGTCGCCTGGCGATTAATTGCCGCTTCTTTGGGGGCGACTAAGGGCTGGGGCAGACAGGGAGATTCTGACGCCTGGCAATTAATCGCTGGCGACAATCTCCCCGAACTTCCTTCTCTATGTCCGCTGCCTGTTAAAATCAAACACGCAGTGCGACGATTTCCGGAATCGCCCAAAGTTTCCTCACGAAGAAACTTCAACGATTCCAGAAATCGCCGCACTGCGTGTGTATTAGCGCTGGCGCTTTTTTATTTTAACAGGCGGGGGACAGGGAGAAGGAAGTTCGGGAAGATTGTCGCCAGTAATTAATCGCCAGGCGACAGAATCTCCCCAAATCTCCCTGTCTGCCCCAGCCCTAATCCCCCTGAATTGCCTCACGCAATTTCCAGCGACTTAGGAAAACAGAGCGCCGTGTGTGAATAGGCGCAGGTGACTTTTCATTTTAGCGGACGCGAGACAGGGGTAAGCAATTTAGGGAGATTAGTCGCCCCAAAGAAGCGGCGATTAGTCGCCAGGTGACAAATCTCCCTAAATCTTCTCGTGTGGACTAGCCCTAAAGTTTAATTTTTCACCTTAGCTCTGGGAGGGGGGTCTACGACCCTGTAAACTGTTCTAATTTGATACATTATTTGATGCGTCTTATCATTGTCCATGCTGAGCAGAATCCCTGGGTTTCATTACAGGCAGCTGTTAGAATTGATACAATAGTTGCTAATACTCCAGAGATGCTGCTGAGAAATGCATCAACTAAATGTTGCAAAATTGTAACAGTTGCTGCCAGACTCAAGAACCAGAAAGAAGGACTTTAAACATCAAATTTAGATTTTGGAAAAACAGTAACAAAAAATATATATGATTGAAGATAATTGAAAAAAGTCTGGGGAACAATCTGAAAACAACTGAACTGAAAAAAAAGTGTTTGGAAGACGAACAACCCCCTTTAAGATAAGGAGCACACAAAAGCCTGCTCCGGTTCTGCATTACAGAATCAAGTGCGTCAGTTATCCAAACTGCCATCCAGCCCCATGTGGCACTTTCAGAACGTCTCTATGAAATACTAATCCATAGCCAAATGTTTTTTTCTATTCTATTCCTTCCCTTTTTATTTAAAGTTAAGAGGTCAGAGGAACTACAAAGTAACAGAGCTACACAACACACCAGTCCACCTTGGAAATGCACCAATGGCGCAGCGTTTAGCATAGGGCAGATTGCGCACAACTGGGTCAGACTGCGCTTATAAAAGTTCTGTACTACTAGAACCTGAGCAGGCTGTAGAACTGGAGCAGGCTTTTATTCTAGGGCTCTTATTCCTTATGTCTTGCAACCTAAACCCAAACTGGAGCACAAGTACTGTAGCAAGAAACAAATACCAAACGCATCGTAAGCCCCTTACTATTGAGACGCTGCTCTGACTTTTGGTTACATAATTGATTAAAAAGTAATACATTTATTTACTCATCGTTCATTAATAATTGGAGAAGCCAAGTTGACTACAACTGCAACCCTCTGAATCCAGGGCAACCATATAAATATCCCAAATGAATTCTGGTGTCAAGACACCAGCACAAAAAAAAAAGTAAAGAAAACCCCCCAAAAAGGATTTTAAAGTCCTGAAGCTTCTTACCTTGGACTGCGCGATGTTCCATGAAATGACACAGGGAGACAGTCAAGAGGAATATCAATCCCGGCTGGATCCTTTCATTTAACATCCTCAGTGCGGGGAGTGGGACAGGCAGAGTCTGGAGTGGAGAGATGGGCTAATGAACCGGACACAAGCCCGGACTCTGCTTTTGATCGCTCTATTGAATGAACAGCAACCTCTAATGCAGTCTCTCTTTAAATCTATAAGGGGGTCTTAGCTGTCTGCGGTGGGCGGTCTCCTAATGTGTGTGTGTTTGGGGGTGGGGGGAAAAATAATCACAGTCAATCAGGTGACATTTTTCCACCTTCTGGAAACCTTTTTTCCCAATGTACAAGGGGGTAGGTAGATACAGTGTAGCAGTGAGAGTTATCCCAAGCAGAGACAGAGAGGGAAACTTGTGCAGGGGCTGCAGAGTCAGTGGGAAGCGCAGAGGGCTGCGTCCTGGACGATGACGTGACCTCTCCCAGCCGCAGCCTTGTTGGGAGTGAGGAGGATCAATCCACTGGGCACCTTCACCTCTTGAGAGCAGAGAAATGACCGAAGCGCATCAGTGCGCAGTAAACACAAGTCTAAAAAGGGGAGGTTTAGGACTTTCCCCCCTCACCCACCCCGCCTTTAAAACTATAACTCCCAGCACCTCAAACAGTAGTTAAAGCGTCTGCCCCACACATGCAGCTCTCTGGGGAGTTCGTCAGAAACCAAATAGAAGTTTTAATACCCAAGCCTCCCCCTCTCCCTCTCTCTCTCCAAGTGACAGTCTTTTCACTGGCAGTAGTGTCTGGAGTATCAGACTGGAATGGGACGACGTAGGCGGTCTCCTTTCATAGCCCCGCAGATTGCCCCATCATCGATAATGAACTTGTATGGGGCCAGTTTATTAAGCGCAGTCTGGCACCCTCCGCTGCAAGTTGGCGGCCAGTCATTGCTAACATTTTTTGGCACAGCTGAATGAAACCGAGTAGGCGATATTTCCTTTTATTCAAGAGCCATTGCTTCACGGAAAATGCTATTGTTGATTCAAAAAGCCTCTTTTCTCTCTATCCTTTTTTTTTTTTTGGCCCCCCCAGCCCGGAGGACAACAGACAGAGAAGTATGCAGACTGCATTCCTGGGCACTGGCAGGTCGCTTGGATTTGTATTTGCCGCAAACTTTTGTAGACTGCAAATAACTCAGCGATAACAGATTATTTTCCAGCAACTGCAGGAGATAGTAGTAATCTTTTAATGAAAAGATCTCATTACAATGGGATGTGTGTGAGCGGACTATAATAGATGCAGATAATATTAGGAGACAGTTGTTTGGGCCCCTCAGACTGGCCCAGGCTCCTGTTCTCTTCTCATTAGCCTGCGCTGTGGGGCGAGTACAAAAGGTCTGGGGCACCACCTGCAGGCGCACATTAAAGCGCACTGCTAAATGATTGACCCGCTACATCTCCCTATTGTCGCCCTTTCTACATCTGGGGCATTTTTTCTCACTTCACAAAGCTTTTTTTCTTTTGGAAGGCATCCTTTCCCTTTAACTTTCTCCACCCCTACTATTTTCAGGATAAATACAAGGTTGTTTAGTGCCCTCTAATGGCAGACACCATCTTTAATTAATAGCAAAGCATTAGAACCAAACGAGGCAATTCCTTCCTTAATTCCTACATCCTCATTTCAAAATCCGTCTGTTTGTGTAATCTCCAATAATCCAGCTCTGCAGAATACACCCACCCACACACACACACACACAGACACACAGACACACTCACACACACACACACACACACAGACACACAGACACACTCACACACACACACGCACACACACACACAAATACATCAGCATAGACCAGGGGTCCCCAACCTTTTGTACCCGTGAGCCACATACAAAAATAAAAAGATTTAGGGAACAACACAGGCATACAAAAACTTCATGGGCTGCCAAATAAGTGCTGTAACTGGCTATTTGGTGGTCCCTATGTGGACTGGCAGCCTACAGGAGACTCTACATACACATCAGGCACGCAGATTCACACATATACAAAGGTACACACACATATACACAGACACACACACGTATATACACAGACATACACACAAATCAGGCACACAGACACACACATACACACACATATATACACAAACAAACACATACACACACATATACGCAGATACACACACATATACACAGACACACATACACACATATACAGAGATACACACACATTTACACACACACACACATTTAAACACCTACACACACATATACACACATAAACACAGACACACACATATACACACACACACACACATATACACAGACATACAAATCAGGCACACGGACACACACATATACACAGATATACACAGACACATATACACACACATATACACAGATATACACAGACACATATACACACACATATACACAGACAGACACACACAGGGACACACACACATGTATACAAAGCCCCCCCCATACACACAAATATACACACACGCACATATACACAGACATGCACACACAGACACACATAGACACACATATACTCAGACACACACACACACACACACACACACACACACACACATACAAACAATGTGTTTGGTAATCATCAAGAGGGAAATGTGCAGAAACTTGGGCTTTATTGCTGCCATTGGGCCTATTTGCGCTTTAGGAAGTAAGAGGATGTGAAGGGTCACAGGTCTGGAACGTTTCACACACTTGCCTTCCTCTTCTCATCCATTCACAACAAGCAGGATTGACTTATGGCCAAAAAGCTTTGCCCTTTCACCTGCTTTCTTCAAATCTGTCCCATAGGAAATGAACATTTGTGGTGTGTGCTCGGGCCCCAGAGGACAGTAGCCCAGTGTCACATCATAAAACCAGTGACACATCATTAAGGCCAGGGTAGGCACCAGTGATGGAGCAGACTGCATTGCTTGTCAGCCCAAGAGAGAGGCCTGTGCAGGTCTGGGTTGAGGTCATTAACGGGGCAGTGTGGGGAAGAAGAGGAATTGGTTCTTGGCACCAGCACATCCCTTTGGAATAAATCCTGTGAGGACTAGTGATTATTTATCCTGAGACCTTGCTTTTTTAGTCTTCCTAACTGATTCGGTGCGATTTGTACAAATGAAATGAGCTTCGGTGGTGGAACATTTCTCCTCTCTTTGAGGATTTTGGGAAGGGGGCGAGTGAGCCCAGTGTACTAGTAACACGTTGCCACCACTATAACATTCCACTCGCCACAAGGTCAATGCAATAACACCAGTGTCTGGCCCCCGGCTGCACCTGCTCTGTAACATTGCAAAGCAAATGCTCTCATCTCCTGCGATTAGTCACATCAGTCGCACTGCTAAACCTGTCTTGTCATCGCACGGAAACATTACTTCATTCATCTCTTCTCATTCACTATCAGGGGACTGGGATGTTTGTACAGAGCAAAAGAACTCAGGGCAGTCACCTTTATGTGCTCCCCATCCAGGCCCGGACTGGCAATCTGTGGGTTAGGGCAAATGCCAGATGGGCTGCTATAAGGTGCCATAGAAAGTCAGTATTTAGTGGGCTGGTGGGGGCTGTTTGGGCCTCTATGTGGGCTGATTGGGCCTCTGTGTACCTGAAATGCCAGGGCCTATTTTGATTCTCAGTCCAGTCCTGTCCCCATCATTACCTGCTGCCTGTTCCTACTGCTCCCTGTGCCTGCTATCCTTTGTCCAGTCCAGGTACAGCCAAATGGATTTTATTAGATAAGGAAGCAAAACTTAAAGGGTATATAAACCCAAACATAATCCTAATCAACTTTTAAGTGTGTGCGTCAAATGCTTAAAAAATGACTCCTAAAAGAGCCCTCACCTGAAACAAATATTTGTCTGCCTCTGTCTGCACTCCTTGTTCTGACTGTTAAAACAAAATCAGCTTTTCTGCAGCCTAGACAGGTCTATTAATCAAGTCGACTGCCTTCTGCTAGACTGTTTCAAAAGTCAGAACCACCAGTGCAAAGAAGAGAGAGATACTGTTCACAATTGACCTTTGGCCATACACGCAGAGATCGCCAAACGAGCGGATCTCTCCCTGATATGTAGGGTTGCCACCTGGCCAGTATTTTACCGGCCTGGCCGGTATTTTTGATGGTTGATCCCAATGTAATTAATAGGAAAAAAAGCTAAATATATAGGAAGGCCGGTATTTTTTTGAAGAAAAGGTGGCAACCCTACTGATATGCCCACCTTGAGGTGGGAGATATCGGGGTGATCCGATCGTGGGCCGATCTGTAACCATTATAAATCGATACATGTAGTTGATATATTTCTTATCTTTGTCCCTGCTAAACAGAATCCCTGAGTTTTATTGAAGGCAGTTGCCGAATCTGTAACCGTTCCAAATCGATACATGTAGTTGATACATTTCTTATCTTTGTCCCTGCTAAACAGAATCCCTGAGTTTTATTAAAGGCAGCTGTTAGAATTGATACAATAGTTGCTAATATTCCCACAGAAACTGCTGAGAAATGTATCAACTAATTGTAACACCAGAGACAGGAACACAAAAAGACAATAGAGAAGGTATTTAATTTATGTTATCCCACCAAGTGTTATGGGAATCTATTTCACTGCCTCTTTTACTCCACTTACTGTACATGATTTTACACTCTAACCTTGAAAGTCCTCAAAACGACTGGCCAAGATACAGTGGAAATATAATAACAAGCAACTCCAAGGAACCTAAACTAAATATAGCCACCATTTACATACAATTCATCAACGACATTTCACTGACAGTAAAGTGAATGCTATTAGTCTGTCCCCTGTCTGCATTTAAGCTGCTCTATCCTCACCAAACTGTATTTACAGATTGCAGCACTTGGGAATACTTGGAAACCTTTGAGATATGTTTCCAATTCATTATCAGTGATATGTATCAGTCTCCTTCTGTCTATTTCCTCTTTACTTCACTGCCTTTGCCTATTGACACATCGTTGCTGTTTACAAACATGTCTAAATACATAATAATATCTCTTGTCTTCTTGAGCTGTGTTTTGCCTTAGTTAACTTGGCATTGCGATTCATTTGAAATGTTACACAGTAAGGGGCATTTATTTCTAGGTACAGTATGAAAAGTGCAATTTTCAGATGCATCATCATGTTTTTTACTCTCTAATTTGGCGGAGTAAAAAAAAAAAAGCATCCAAAATGAGACGCCAGCTGCATTTTGCAAATTTTTCACTGGGGAAAAAATGTTTTTCTAGGGAAATTCACAAACAATTTCAGCGAAGCGAAACACCCCAGATTCGCCCAGCACTAGTGACCAGTATAATCAGTTCATACTTGTGTAGACTCTAT
Source organism: Xenopus borealis (assembly GCA_024363595.1). Lineage (NCBI taxonomy): Eukaryota > Metazoa > Chordata > Amphibia > Anura > Pipidae > Xenopus > Xenopus borealis. The sequence goes on from CM044432.1 coordinate 178,049,765, forward strand.
CTATTACCACACAGCAGGACATTAGATGCTATTGGCCTCCAATATAGACTATTGAGCCACAAGGCCAAAGAATGAAGCTGCAATCTATTTCTGCTCATTTGTGTGGCTTGCTGAATTGATAACGTGTAGAAGTTACCAACATATCAGATTGGCCTACTCAGGTCAGAAATATACAATATACAGTATGTAAGGAAACCATATCTTGAGATTTTGCCCAGATCATACTGTTCACCTCAGAAGATTCTATGATTATGATAGGTTTCCAATATGTAACCAGTAGTGATGTGCGGGTTGACCATTGGTTGGGCGGATTTGGCTAACCAAATACACTCCTCCTCTGCTCCAGACCATTTTGTGTATTGGATCCAGAGGCACAGATCGAGATGACAAAAGTACGGTTGGGTGCTGGCCCCAAAATGGTAACATTTTGTTTGATAGGATTGGGTATGGGTTAAGATTTTGCAGGTAAGGGTCGGATGCGAGTTGAGGCTTCAAACAGGCTGCTGATTGGAAAAAGCAACTAAA
>CM044432.1:178136198-178179696 GCA_024363595.1 Xenopus borealis
ATTTAGTATCATCTGCAAAAATAGAAACCATTGCACAGCCAGACTATTAGAACTGGGATTTTAGCTAATATCACTGTACAATTTATTTATTTCTTTGTTCAGCAATTTGATTGCAATTTGTGTTGTTCTGGATCTTTTGTTTTTTTCCATAAACATTCAGGGGTTATTTATGAAAGTCTGAATGCTAAAAACTTATTATACCCCAAGACTGCAAAAAGTCAAAATCTGAAAATACTCAATTTTCAAGGTCCTTGAAAGGGTTTTCAAGGTATTTTCATGTGAAGCACCATGTCTTAAAGCTACTACAGGTATGGGACATGTTATCCAGAATGCTTGGGACCTGGGGTTGTCCGGATAAGGGATCTTTCTGTAATATGGAAACCTTAAGTCTACTAGAAAATCATGTAAACATTAAATAGCCCCAATAGGCTGGTTTTTCTTCCAATAAAGATTCATTATATTTTAGTTTGGATCAAGTACAAACTACTGTTTTATTATTACAGAGAAAAAGGAAATCATTTTTAAAAGAAAGAAAAATCTGAAAAAAGGAAATCTGAATTATTTGATAATAATTGAATCTATGGCAGACTTCCATAATTCGGATATTTCTGAATAATAGGTTTCCAGATAACTGACCCTATACCTGCATAAACATTTCAACATTAAAAACCCCAGTGGACTTGTTTCAGTATGGCTTTATGCTAGCTATGCTAACATGAAGTGCAAGATACAGAAAAAAAAACAATATCAAGCAGACATAAATGTGTTTTGTTTTTCAGACTAGTGAAACACACTTGTAATTACAAAAACAAAGGAATGTGCTTTTGGCTGTGAAGAATGCATGCATTTGACCTATTGTCTAAAAAAACACTCAACATAGAGGTTTACTGTAAAGTCTAAGTAAATAAACACTTTGCTTACTACCACATCTTATGTATGGGGGTCTTACTGATATTGGTGAAATTACACAGCTGTATTAGAGAAAAAGTGAACCAACACCTTCCCATATTAGACACAACTTTCCTTTATCTTGTCTTATAAGGTGGCCCAAGCCAAGAAAAGATTCCACCCTGAAAGGGCAGTCTTCTATTAATTACTGACATATTTCTCTGGACATTAATACATAATGAATTATTTTTTATTTGAATTTATTATTGCTTCGTTCCATTGCTGTGATGTTTATTTGGCGGTGTAATTAACATCATAGCTTTATATTATCGATATGTATGTTTAATGTTATGGTAATGTTTAATGTACTATATAAGCAGGTCTATAAGACAAAATATTTATACTATGGATACATATTCTACAGATATGTCTGTATATCTTAGATGAGGCCTCATCAATGCTTTAAAATGGGGAAAATTTACTCTCATGTCTCTTTTAATACAGCTCAAAACCTTTGCAACTGATGACAGACATTACTTTCTACAGCCAAATGTATTATCTACAAGTATCCCTAGGTCCTTCCATATCATGGTTTAGCCTAATATTGTCCCAAGTAGCTTGTATTCTTTAATATCCTTGGTGCATAATCTTACATTTAACAACATTTAGGGGTTATTTACAAAACTCCAATTTTTTCTGGTCAGTGTTTTATAGGGGAAAAACACCTTGCATCTGTTGTGATTTATTAAACCCCAATGCTATTAAACTCTGTTGGGGTCATGTAGAAGTCAATGATATAGATGATATGTGTTGAGCTTTGTACAAAAATCTGAAAGAATCTGAGTTTTTGTGTGTCAAATCTGAAAAAATCGTACAATTTGGATTTTCTCCCTGTTTTATGGAGTCTTTTCCTGCAACAGCCTTTTCCAGTAAATTTATTGATAAAACTGGTACAAAAACGCATGGGAGTTTGGTCAAAGTGGTTTTAAGAAATTAGTGAGAAATGTCTGGATTTTAGTAAATAACCCCCTTAATGGCACCAGTCACATAGCTGCCTAGAGTGCCACTTTATCCAGATCCTGTTGCAAGGATGACATACTCTAGATGGACTGGGCTTTTGTGTCATCTGCAATCATCAATACATTACTTGCAATACCCTTCCCTAAGTCATTAATGAATAAGTTAATTAAAAGTGGACCCAATACAGAACCCTTTATTGCTAAATTATTAGAATATTTAGCAAATTCTGCACAATGACACCTGGCACCATTTGGCGCTAGGTTGAGACATCAGCTGATTGGAACAACATCTGCAGTCCGCAAAAAAAGGGCATCTGTGAGGACCTGTTTTGGCAGGGCTTACCTGCTACACTTAAAAGGTTGCCACTAGTAGTATCGATGAGCAAATCTGTCCTCTTTCACTTTGTTGAAAAAGTACCGCTGTCCTTTTGGACGGGTTGAATTTTTAATGATTGCTTTGTGTGCCAAATAAATATTTCACGTGTGATACTGCCTGCCATGTGTTTTATGCTGTTTATTTAGGATCTGGGGCAGTATTCAGACCTTGATCTGGTGAAAATTCTTTTGGTGTAAAATCACATTGGTGGTCTAATTACACTTCACAAAAATAAGCACATATTTGACAAAATAAAGTTAGTAACTTGCCACACGCATACCTTAGTAAAATGACAGTATTGTGGCAATTTATGACAGCTCATCCATTTTTTTATTGTGTTTCCAAATGTTTCCAACACTTCATAATTTTATTTCTATCGATGGCTTCTGCCATCAATTGTTCATTTGCTTCTAACTACTACAACTAAAAGTAGATAAGGTATTACCAAAACATATTATGACAATGGTATGTCTTGTATCTGTATATCGTTCTTACATAACAATACTATTATTATATTATTAATACTTTTCAGGTTCATCGATGCTTGCAGAATTTTTTACTTAAAATTAATACAATCGAGTGAAGAACCACCAGTTTTATTTTAAAATAAAGTATTAAAGATGATTGTCTGACTTGAATGTTTATGCTTTGGGGTGGTTCCATCACACATGTATCACAGAATCACATAAGTGTTCAGTCCTCAATCCAAACATCTGGAAAATGTAGATTTATTTTATTTTTTCTGGAAGGCTTTTATTTAGTGGTTTTTGCAAAATGAGTAATTTGTTGCATCTTTCTACTTCATCACCAACCTTGATACACAAGAATTTGTCCCATATATTAATTTCCATGTAAGGTGTGTTGGTCTTCAGATTTACCATCAGACTAACCAAGGAACATATAAATTAACATTATATTTTAGTAACAGAATAATTTATACCTCATGTTTTTAAAATTGTATCTATGCTACAATTATGTGTAGTTAACAGTCTTGAAAAAGTTTTAGTTAGAGATCTAAAGAGGATTCAATGATTTTATATGGTCTATAATTGTATTGTTTTCACAGCTGTAAAAATACTTAGAATAAATTACATCTCATTAAATGAACTCTTCCACAAACAAAATGACCTGGAATGCATTGCACTCACATTCTCTCCTAGAAATGTTATAATATAGAAAAAACACTTTACTATTTGGTCATCTTTTGTGATAGTTGTAATTTTGTAATTTTTTTTGCACGTGGATTATTCTGCAAACACACAGAATTAATTTACTTAATAGTTTATATTAAAATGGGAGTAACCTTAGAAATAATCTAGAGATAGTTTTGCCCAGTGTACAGTACATACTTTTCCATATTCTGTTACTCATTTTCCACCAGAAAGATAAACAACACCACAAGGAATGTTTCCAATATTATAACTGTGACACCTCTCTACGTGAGGTTATGGGAGACAAAGTGGAATATAATATCCTTTTTGGAATCTTGAATTAAAGGGTAATTAATTTTGACCTTGCATTTTAGGCAGAATTGGAATTAGCAGTGGAAACATTGAGCACTTTAATCACTTTTCTAGGCGGCAAAAAAAGTGGGCAAAAAGGCAGTGATTATCCTACATGTCAAGTGTGTTTTTTGAATGTAAGCATTTTGGCTTGTCACCAATCAATACTAAAGGACAGATTTACTAAGGGTTGAATTTCAAGAGTTAATTAACCCTCGAATTTGACCCTCAAATTCGAATTCACAGGGTTTTAACGAAATTGGATTTTTTCGAACGATCGAGTATGAAAAATGTGATCGACCGATAAAATCGATCAAATTTTTCATATTCGATCGTTCAAAAAATCGAATTGCGTTAAAACCCCTTGAATACAAATGTATTGTTATTGCCACTTTTTATTACTTATTATTCTATTCAGTCCCTCTCCTATTCATATTGCAGTCTCTTATTCAAATCAATGCAGGGTTGCTAGGGTAATTTGTACCCTAGAAACCAAATTGCTGACACTGCAAACTAGAGAGCTGCTGAATAAAAAGCTTAATAACTATAAAACCACAAACAATAAAAAATGAAGACCATGTGCAAATTGTCTCAGAATATCACTCTCTACGTTATACTAAAAGTTAACTCAAAGGTGACCAACCCCTTTAATCGATTAGTCTTGCCAATATCTCTTAAACCTCCATATGGCCCAAAGAGACAGAGGGTTGTGCCTGGACCTTGGCCAGATATATCTCCAACCCCTCCTGGGACAGATTGTACCCTAGAAAGTGTACAGAAAATACATGAAAACATATTTTTCAAGTTTAGCATACAGCTGATTTTGCCTTAGTCTACTTCTTCTTCTTCTTGAACATGAACTTGATCTACTAGACTCGGAATTTGTATATCATCCAGACATACTACTATATATTGACCTAAAAGATCACGAAAGTTTATGTTATTTCTCATATTGTGTTTCATTTTAATAGATAATATAAGCCAAAACACTTTTTACATACTTCTTTTATATTTTGCGTACAAAACTGGCATCCCTAAAGTTCCCTGCTGCTAGAAAGTACTAGAAAGGCAGAGCACTGCATATAACCCTTATCCCAATTCAAAAGGACCAAGATTAGAATCTGAGGAGAATACAATAGCTGGGGAGAATAAATAGCATAATCCATGCAGGACTCCCCAGACCTGCTTAGGTTCTACCATTTTCCGGCCTCTTGGGACAGGTGTTATGAAGATGCCCTTTATCCCCACAATATAGGCATAAACCATTCATCCTCCTATGACCCTTTTCCTCAGAAGAGCTGAACCCTATGCCCCTTATCAATTTGGATAGCCAAATGCATTAGGGAGCCGAGGGAAGGCTGCTTAGGGAAATGAACAAGGGTATCCTTTATAGCCGCGGCAAAGCCCATCCTGAATTGACTCCATCAGGCAGTGTCATTCCAGCCTGTCTCTACCCAGTGGTGGAACTTCGTACAATAGTCCTCGACCCACTGCTTTCCTTGCCTGAGGTTACATATGGCTGCATCAGCAGAGGCTGCACAGTCAAGATCATCGTAAACGTGATGGCCATTACCTTGAAGAAGGCTTCCAAAGAGAGCTGGATCACTAGGCAATAGGCCAAAACTGAGGATCCCCTTGTAGCAAGGTTACAACAAAGTTAACCCATAACTCCTCTGTAGGGAAGGAGTGGGGTAAGAAACTGAAATGGAGCTTGCAGGCTTCCGAAAGGCAAAGAACCTGCTACGATTGGGTGCAGCCTAAATGGGAGTTTAGGCTCCACCATAGGGTAAACCAGAGGTATGGACTGAAGTCTGTCTAAGGAGGCTGGAGCTGACATGGCAGCCACAGGTTTCTGCTGAATGGTGTCCAGTCTTGCTGACAGTCTCTGTAGGCACTGGACAATTTGGTTCTGCTTGGACTGTTTCTCTCTGAGACAATGAAGCAAACTCACCAGAATCACTTCCGTAGTAGCACTTTCAGTGTCCATGTCTGGCCCAACATACTATTACAATTGGTATAACAAACCCAGAACAATTCCAAGGTACTGGTCTTCCACCTATAACAGCCACCTTTCACTTGGGGAAGAGCCCTCCGCTACATGGGTGCCACCAGGTCTTAGCGTGAGAGGTCCAGGGAGACAGTTTTGGGCAGGCAAGGGAACTGCACATAGAACAAAAATGGAGAACAAGAAGCATAGTTTGGATCACAGACCGGGTCCAACATCAGAACAGAGAGCGGTACCAGATGAAGAGACAGGAGTGTAATCAGGGTCACAGGCCAGGTCAGAATACCAAACTGGCAGAGCAAACAAGCTGCTGTGTAGCCATGGGGACAGTCATTCAAGCACATAATACACAGCTGATACATTCTGAAGAATCCAATTGTATACTACAGAGCTTATCTGTTATCTGCTGTGTATCCTGTTCCTTGTTTTACCTTTTTCAGCTTTGAATGGCTGCTCCCATTGCTAAAGAGCAGCCTGTTTATATAAACTATAGTTGAGTTTCTGAAGCAAAAAAACTGTTGCACCAGTGCAGGGTACAGTACATTATATTTTCATTATTTTAATACACTTTCAGTATTTGGTGTTACTGTTTCTTTAAATAGTTTTTCATATTGAGTTAGCCTATTTAACCTATTAATTATTGTGTCAACGTGATGCAATTGTGAAACTGTAAAAGATGTGAGTAGGTCAAAACAATTTTCCTTGATGGTTTGTATGTAACTTTGAACCTCCTCTTTTCTTTAATAAGTTGTAACAAGTTGTTAAAATCAGTCCAATTGTCAGAGACCACATAATATTATTTAATTTTAGAATTTTAATATCTTATAGTATACATATTTATAGATTTGTTAGGATAATATCATAGTGAAAAAACAGTAATAATTATATAATTTATTTATATGTGTAATGTTCAGTATTATATTTAAATATCTTTTCATCTGATTTTCTAAAGTTAATAATATAGTATATGTTAATTATATTGTGCTTTTGAAATTATTTCTAGATATTTTTCTGCTCAGAAAATACTAAAGCATTTTTCAATAGAACGAACAAACTAAACAACAAAAATTTAAAATTAGCTTTTTGAAAAAATGACTATTACAACTTTGCCATATGCTTTGGCCAAACTTATACTTCGATAGTTGGCAATTGGAAATATATGAATCTCTTTTAATATATATTAATTCAATGGGTTTCATTTCTGAACTTTATTAGTGCCTTATAGTCGGTGCTTTAAACATTTTAATTAGATTTTATATTTCAACTGTTTGAATTTGCATCTGTGTATTTATGTTATTTCTCATATTGTGTTTCATTTTAATAGATAATATAAGCCAAAACACTTTTTACATACTTCTTTTATATTTGCAATCAGTATTATTCACATATGTTTTGTTCTATAAAATTGTTAGTAATGCTTTTAGGGTGGGTTTCAAAGTGTGCAATCTGTTTTCAATTGAAAAAGCAGGTGTCTTGAGTTTGAGAATCTTCCAAAAAACAAAACAAAACAAAACAAAACAAAAAACTGCAATCAGAAGTTAGGTATCAAACAGCAAAAGCAGAATGGAGCAACATAATGAAGTATAACGTTGTATGTAGGTCCAAAAATGAGCATATGTTGTGCTGAAAACATGTGTTCCTACATCAAAGGTGGGACAAAGAGCATTGCAACCATACCTTCAATCATGAATCAAAGCGCTCTCTCTCTCTCTATATGGATACATATATATGTTGGGGACTGGAAAATGGGTTCTCCAGAAATATTTAGCAGGCAGTCCCCTAGTGTTATAGACACCTAACTGGGTCCTAAAAAGGACTTGTTGTATTTGTTTGTATGCATTTTGTGGCCACAGCCTCATTGCAGCTGGCTTAAGGTTGGCCGTGGCCAGCTAACTGTTATAACTCCCAGCTACAGGCAGGTGACCCCAGTGGTGCAACCATGTTTGGGAGTTTTAATGTCAGGTATCACGGTGAGTCTGAGGCATTAGCCTCTCCCACACATCCCACTGGAGATGAGTCAAAGCAATCCCAGCTAAGGAATAGCAGGGAGAATAATCAGTCAGTGGAATAAGGACGCAACACTTAACTGCAGGTGAAAAGACGAAGTCAAGAACAGGCCAGGTCATACACAGAAAGGTTCAGGAATCAAGTGTCAATCCAGGGGAAATCAAGAAGAGTGGTCAAAGGCAAGCCAAGTCATAATCAGAAGTTCTCAGAAGTAACACAAATGTTCAGTGTCAATAAAGGATGATCACCTCGCATTGAGCCTAGGCCTGGACATCTCTATATCCTGAGAGTGCCTGCGTGCGAGGTTCAGGAATAAAAATTGTATTGTTCAAAAAATATAAAGTCACAGACTTGTAAATCTTCCTGCAAAGATAAAGAAGAGGACGCTTCCTTGACTTTCAAAATTAGTTCACTCTATAATAAAAAGAAATTTTGAGGTCATAATATAGTATCCAGGGGAGAAGAATATTCTTTGTTAGTATGTAAACGTGAGAGGGCATCGGCCTTCTTGTTCTTGGAACCAGGTCTGTAGATTATAGGAAAATTAAACTGAGAAAAGAACAATGCCCACCTGGCTTTTCTAGGTTTAAGATCTTTGGCAGTCCGCAGATACTCTAAGTTCTTGTGTTTGGAAAAAATGATGATTGGTTGAAGAGGTGCTTCTAGCAAATTATGCCATTTCCTGAAGGCTACTTTATTGGCCACTATCTGAGATATCATAATTTCGCTCTGAAGCAGAAAGTTTCTTTGAAAAAAAAAGCCACAGGATGAAGAGAATTGTCATCACCAATTCTTTGAGATACTGTAGGATTGTCCCAATGGCGGTTTTCTGAAGCATCGACCTTAAAATAACGCAAAACACGATTGGGGTGTTTCAGGATGGAAGCAGATATAAATAAATCTTTCAATTGGTTGAAAGCTTCTTGTGCTTGTATAGACCACTGAAAACGTCTAGTAGAACTTCTCAGATCTGGATTGAATACAATAATCTTTGAAACATCTTAAATAAATTTCCTGCAGAAGTTTGCAAATCTGACAAAACTCTGTATTGCTTTCCGGGACGAAGGGATGGGCCAATCAAGGATAGTAGATACCTTCTTCTTGCCGATGCAAATCCCATCACAGGATATTATGAATCATAAAAACTCAACTGAAGATTTGTTAAATTCACAACTGGCTTGGCGAACAAACAACAAATTCATAAACGGTAAAACACTTTTCTTAAATGGATTTGATGTTCCTGCTCTGAAGAAGAAAAAATTAGGATATCATCCAGATACACTCTCATAAATTGGTCTAAAATGTCTCTAAAAATGTAATTGACAAAATGCTGGATCGTAGCAGGGTTTTTATATATGCCAAACAGCATTACCAGATACTCCTAGTGATGGAATCGGGAATGGAAAGCCGTCTTCCACTCTCCTTCTCCATCTCCTTGACAATTGTAAGCTCCATGTAAGTCAAATTTCAAAAGAATCTTAGGACCACAAAGATTTTGAAACAATTCAGGAATAATAGGTAGTGGATAATCGTTCTTCCCTGTAATCTGTTTCAAGTGTCTATAATCAATGCAAGGCCATTAGGAGTGATCTTTCTTCTCCACAAAGAATATACCAGCCCCCCGCAGGTGAAGTAGAAGGATGACTAAACGCCTTTTTAAAATTCTATATAGTCTTTCAGTACCAACAATTCAGGTTCAGACAGGGCTGAAATACACCCAAATAGAATAGGGTCCCCCGGGAATCAAATCAACAGGGCAATCATATATCCGATGAGGAGGTAGTTTGTCAACATCCATAAAGTCATGAAGGAATGTTGGAATAGACTGAAAACGAGAATCTTGGGATGAGCACAAGGCCAAATATTTAGAAGTGGCTCAAGGAAGCACACACCAGAAGAAAATTTCATTAACCCAGTGCTCAAATTTATTAACAGGTTATGTGATTTCAACCATGGGAAACCAAGGATTAAAGGGAAAAGAGGAGAAGACACCACATCAAATGATACAGTTGCAGTATGATTAGAGTAAATGACAACATAAATTGGCACTGTCTCCAATGTCACTGGTCCGGAGAAGAGTTGAGAGCCATCTGCAATTCTTACAAGAAAAGGCTGTAGTTTTGAATGAGTAGGAATGAGTAGGAATGGCATGGGTCTTGATAAATTCTGCATCCACAAAACAGCCATAGGCTCCGGAATCAATGACCACTTTACTCTCTAGGGACCCTCAGGACCACTGTAGGGAGATCAGGTATTCCTACTCAAGCTAGTTAGTTCATGCAGCTATTTCTGAGAATACAAAGGTGAATAATTGCGTTGTTTTCTATCAGCATATATTTACTCTAAAAATTTTTCCACTGATTTTATTTTAGTATAGCCCATATACCTGTTAATTTTTACAAAGGAATATGATAACTCATTAAAATTCAATTCTGTGCTTGCCATAAAGCTCCAACAAATCTTCAGTTTATTAGAAGTATCCTTTAGTTCAGTGACAACAGTGAAGTAAGTAAAAATGTTAGGTTTTTTACTATAAAATCCAATTTTTTGTGGAAAAAAATCTAAAATATTTAGAGATTTATTGTACCCTGAGGATCTGAAAAAAAAGTCAAAATCTGAAAATACTAATCTTCAGCCTGTCAAGGTCCTGTAGAAGTCAATAGCAAAGGTCCTGTCTGCAATTTGAGATATTATGGTCTGCGCTGGGTTTTGTACTATAATCTGAACATTTCGGGTTTTTCTGTTGATTCCTCTGATTTCTCAAAAAATTCTGACTTTTCAGGCGTTTTTTGTGCAGCAGTCTGAAAAAGGTCAAGTTTTTTCCACATTTGATTTATTTGTATGACAAATAAGGGTAAATAGAGGATTCTAGTTTGGTTGGACTTTTTTTTTATTTAAAATTTCAGAAAAAATGGATTTTGATAAAAAACCCCCTTGCTGTACATCATTAATAGTGTATCACATTGATATGCTAATGAGAGGTATAGGATATTATTTAAACTTAGATAGGTTTTAATAGAAGAAATACTACATTAACAGTACAGGTTTATTACACAAGACATATAATGCAATTAATGTAAAATAACTTATCATGCAACAAGTAAATTCAGAAAAACAAAGAATGTTTTTTTCTTTCAGTAGATTTAAGGAAAGATTTTGAAATAGTTAATTAAATTACATCTACATTGGTAACAAAGGTCACAGGAAACAATAACTCATTTTACGAAACTGAATATAAAAAAAAAACACTGACGTAAATAGACCAACCTGTAAACCACCTCTAATCTCTTTTATGATTTGATTTATTTTTCTGTATTATTGAATCACTAACTAAATTTATAATTTAAACAAACATTGCTTGTTGGATCCAAATAAATACATAGAGAGGGTCAAACTAAATTTGTTCTGTATTCAATGAAACATTTTTTTGTCTCATAATGAATTATTATTTTACTAATAAAAAATAAGCATATATTTTTTGTAAGTAAATCTAAGAAAAAGCAAAATAACTTAACAAATATAACCAACCAATTAAATGTTTCTTTAGATATGAAAGACCACACTCATGAGTACAGTTTATTACCCAACCAAGAGCACTGCTTCCTAAAGGCAACTTTAATATGTTTCCATCCATTCTTTGAAATCATTCATGTTCTGTAGCTACTTTATTTATGTACAACAAATCAAGATCTGAAAGTATATTTTTTGCATTTAACTATTACAGCAAAAATTATTTTATTGTTATTCTTAAAGGGATACTGTCATGGGAAAACATGTTTTTTTTTCAAAATGCATCAGTTAATAGTGCTGCTCCAGACTTGACACATGACTTGGGCCAGCTGGGAAATTGACAATATGTCTAGCACCATGTCAGATTTCAAAATGAAATATAAAAAAAAACTGTTTGTTCTTTTGAGAAATGGATTTCAATGCACAATTCTGCTGGAGCAGCACTATTAACTGGTTTTGAATTTTTTTTTCCCCATGACTGTATCCCTTTAAGGGGCAGATTTACTAAGGGACGATTTTTCGAAGGGACAATACTTTGAAAGTGGACCCTCAAAGTATTTTTAAAGGGCTTTTCTGATCGAAAATTTACCTATTTCGATAGAATAGATCCATTTTCGATCAAATAAAAATTGTTTGAATCGTTCGATTCGATCGAACAGTTCAAATGATGCTCGGCAAAATCGTTTGAATTCTTGGAACTTAAAATTTTTTTCAGGACAGGTTCTATGAGGTCCCTCATAGGCTAAAATGGCAATTCTGCAGCTTTAAGCTGGCAATTAGTTGAAGAATTTTTAAAGAGCAAGTACTTCAAAACATTTTTTCGCATTTCTTCAATTCAAATCAAATTTTGGGCTATTAGTCAAAGTAGCCCAAAATTAGTTTGAAATTCAAATTCAATATGTGAAGTATTAATAAAAAGAGATAAAATACACTTATTGGCAATAACCGACAGGACTCCAAAGCATTAAACTGAGGAAGGAAGTAATAAGAAGGAAATGGTATATGGAAGTTAAAGAATTTCAGTTTCAGAAAGAATAGCAAGGGATTCAGCTGTCTTGTGCAGAAGATAAAATGCCATGGGAACCAGCTGTGGTTGCTTCTGCAAGGTGATCAATTTATACACCCCTCTCTCCAGACATTTACATATTAATGGTGCATCTCATCTGCCACAGAATATCAGTATTGCAATTGAATGGACAGAAGGAATACTACAACATACTTACAGAGTCCAGCTCTTAAATCTTAAATCATACAACTTACAGAACTTGTATATTTGTTCAAAATGTGTTGCTGCAAAATGATTCTATAGCCTGCCAGCATCTTTTTGTTGTGATTGCCTTTCTATAAGAACCTAAAAGGTTTGTAATGATTGCGATAAATCTATTTACCATCCCTCATTTATTTTCTACCTGTGTTCTTTCCTGTCCTTCTTCATCAAGCATGTTACCCTCTCCACTCAGTAAATCTCATATCAAAAAAGCATGATGCTTAGATTATTTTATTCTTTGTTACAAAACATCCTGCAATAGTCTATAAAGAAACATTGGACATACTAGCAAAAAATAGATTGTTTTTAAAGAATGAATTCATCAAGGGACAACAGAAATTATTAAAGCACAGAAAAATAAGATGAGAATACAAACTGAACATTCACTTTGGCTAATAAATTCTTCTATTATTTTCAACAATCTCTTCAGGGAGAAAAGCTAAATCAAAGAAATTATAGTAGGTTATAAATAATTCCAGCCTGTATTTGCCTGTACTGTATTTACTAATCTTCCACTGTCACTTTGTCTCTTTTTCTCAAATACTAGCAATATAGATTCTATATTCATTATAATACATTTGATATTTTTAATGATCACTTTATTTCATAATTGAATTTATAATCTAGAAACTGAACTGCAGTGTATTCTTTTTACTAAATATGCTCCGTATTTATGAAAAAAATCTAACTTATAAAGGAACTTTTGCAACTTTTATAAAGTATGATTCCTATCCCAATATGAATTGCCTATTTATAAAACTTTAAAAAGTATATGGCACAGTAATGAATTTTACTGAAATATAAAACTAATTAAGAATTTCAATAATCTTGAATTTTTACCAAACTTGAATGTTTGCTTAGTCATTAAAGAATTTAAAGCTTGAACAATGAAAACCATAAAACCAGAATTTAAGAAATTGCTTACATTTTGCCCAGTATAGCATCTGTTGACTTGGACATGAACAAGTGTCACTGCTGACATGTTTTGCCTGCTTCCAGTTTGCTCTGGAAGATACCAGAAGCAGGTGAAATACAATAGTGGTGGCACAAGGACACCAATACAGAGAGTTCTGTAGTTGATGAAGAGCTGCAACTACAATGTTGAGCAGAGCAGCTAGGATGTGCAGTAACATAATAGAAAATCAACAGTGATGGTTTTTTTGTAGGCACAGATATACAGATAGAATGTTTGTAAGTGCATTTTAATTGGTTTTGATATTAAAAGTTTTAAAATAATTTTGCACATGCGCATGTACTTTTACCCTCTAGTCCACAATTTTTAATGAAGGGTGTAGAGGAGAAGTGGTTGGGGAAAATAGAAACATTGCCATACTGAATTCAAAAGAAGTGATATCTGTCTGTGAGTAAATTCACATTGACACTCCTAATAAAATCCAAGATCCAACACCTGAATTAATGTTAGAGAGTCTAATGGGGTTATTTCTTTTTTCTATTTTTCAATTTTTTTTTCTAGTCAGACTTTTAAAGGGGGAAAACACCATATTTTTGTAGAAAAAACTCCAGTTTTTGAGATTTATTAAACACAAATGGTGTTAAAAGTCCGAATAAAAAACTACTCCAACTCAGATCTGTCGAGTTCATGTAGAAGTCTGAAAAATTAATTGATAAATAGGTGGGAAAAGACAGTGCAGATTTGGTTGGAGTCATTTTCAGAAAATAGTGATCATTTTTTGGATTATGATAAATATCCACCTAAAACTTTAAGCTGGTGTTAAAAGTTCAGTACATATAAAAAATGCATTTCTACCCATATTTGTTTTTAGGGTTTTGTTCTTCTTTTAAAAAAAACTATTTAATCTCTTTAAGCTTTTTTGGCTAAATCATTTCACTGAATGCTTCAGGACTGCATCTGATAAAATACCAGTTTTGTGATTATTGTGTAGTTAAATTCAATTTCCTTTGTGTAAATACTAGCTAAGGTTCAAGCATTATGCAGCAGTGGTCTTGCCAAAATTATTATATGAACCTCATTTGCAATCTAACTTACAGATTTAATTGTTTACATAAGTGATATTTTCAATAGTTATTCATGTGATTAAGAAAATAAACATGCTGTTTTGTTGAAAAAAGTCTAGGTTTTCAAAATGATTGTAGACTTGAATTTACAGTATGCAGAGACTGGCACAAGTTTTTGGCTTAATGCTTTATTTATGTGTTTTTCTCATGTTTGCAAGTTATAAAGATGTAATTAGTCTGGTTAATGCTAATGTCCACTATCTAATGGAGCCTGGGGGTCAGATATTATCTACTACAGCAATAAACATGGTCTGCACCATTTTTATCTAAGGGAAACATATCAGAACCTGCAAGGTCTAGATCAATGTCCTTTAGTACGATGGCTACCACTCATCCTGGCTGTATTCTATCAGGTCCAACTGCATGTTACTGCCCAAATAAGGGGGTTTCTCTTACTCCTATATTAGATCATTGGGTTCCCTTTGTGGCTTGTATTGAGTCCTGAGTAATGACTGTGTTCCTGCCCTATGTCTATTCTGTATCTATTGATCTCCTGCATCTGAATCCTGGGCTGTTTCTTGCACTTGCTTGTTTCCTGACAGACTTTTGGCCTGTCTCTTGAATTTTGCTTGTCTACCTTCTGCCATGATGTCTATCCTATTTACAGACTTCTAATTGCCTGTTTGTAGACTTGTCTCTTGATCAAATTTGACACTTATTTTCTGTTATTTCTGTTAAATTTACATTATGTACAGCTGCATTGCTCTGGGTCTTTAAAACCCACATTTTATACCAAATAGAAAACTAAAAGATACCAATTGTACAAAGTTTTTGAATATTCCACCCAAAAAAAAGATTTTTGCCTGAAAATCACAAAATCTTCAGATTACTGAACGAAATCCAGTGCAAATCAAGATATCTTCTGAATTTCTCCCATTGACTTATATGCAACTTCTGCAGGTCTGAGATACCAGATTTTTGGATTCTGTAATTTTCCATTCTTGGGGTATAAAAAATAACTAAAAATTTGTGATTTTTTTACCACTAAAGTAAAAAAAAAAAACTTTTGGAGTTTTGGCATTCAGGGTTTTATAAATAGCTCCCTTATAGCACTTCTCTGAAAACTTTTGCAATTTACATTCATTTTCCTAATTGTAACAGTTTCTGAGATATTTGCTGCGTGCAAGTTTCATGCTCAACCGCTCTCTTTGAAGACAGATGCTTCTTTATTAAAGGTCAGATTTTAATGGTCTTGAAACCACAAATAAACTCACAAACTCTAAAACCACGCTTGTCATTGAATTTATTAAACGTCCTGCTTATAAAAAGTGTGAATGAAAATAAGAACTGAACAAACAAAAATATGAGTTTTTTGGACAGTTCTTAGAGAAAACATCTTAAAACCTCTAAAATTCCGACTGGGTTAAAAAAATGGTCCAGTAGGATCTGTAAAACAATTGATTTCTAAAATTCTTCAACAACTTTTACCTGTCAAAGTTTTGCCTTAGAGGTTTTCATGGTTTTTACAGGTGAAACTTTTTAGCGCTTTTTAAAATGATAGGAAATCACACATTTTTGTAGATTCGTGGAAAAAAATAAATGTGATTGTCAGTAAATGGCCCCCAAGAGTGTCAGCAACCCTAACCATCTATGTACTTTCTATACACTTCCTGTATTCAGTTAACCTTAGGTTTCCTGATTCTTAGTTAAACCAAAAGCCTGCTTTTAGTAGTCTAAACTGCAAATAGCCCAGAAACCACTAAAAATAGAAAGATGAATGCAAAGTAGCATACTTAGAAAAAACTGTTTGAGTAATTTTACATCAATTAATGTTTGGGGCTAGATCCCTTTTCAAAAAGAATTTGCCTCTTACTGAAAACTGTTAAAGCGGTGAAATTAAGCAGTGCTGTAAGAAAATACAAAGGAAGGAAGCCTTTGTTTGTCATTTATTTGGAAGCAAAAGTCTTTGCAGATTTGGTTGGAGTGATTTCCATAAAATAATGAGGAAAGTTCTGATTCTGATAGTTTCACATGCTTCTCAGGGACTTGTGTTGTGGCAATGTTGGTCAGTCCCTTAATTTCCCTGTTTCATTTTGCAGAAAAATTCACATAACTACAGGAAATATTTAATGCATTGAATGAATAGAAATCTTGGCAAATATTTGGTTTCTGGAGAACACATTTATCCATTATCTGAGAACGAAGTCAAGATATATTGATGTTAGTCCGAGGAAGCAGTAAACAGTAGAAAGTAGTCTACTGTATATCATGCAGAAGCTTACCAACCCTATGACAAAAAGCTGGATATTTTCATTTTAATTAAATAATAAAATATAGGAACAATATGTAAGGAATATTTACCGTTGTTGCTCTGGTCCTCGGCAAGATTGCGGCGCCCATGGATCCCTTGTGACACATTCTGACACTATTGCGTCAAACATGCACAGCATTTGTGTGACTTTGCTATTTCATGTTACGAACCTCTTCTGTCTGGATTGACCCCTTTTGCCACTTGCTTCCTTCTTGGTCCATTGAATCCTATTGGAGCCTTCTGGCCCATGACACAAAATAATTCCCCAAAAACAATGTAAACGTTTATAATCACAATATTAAACAGGAAATAGGAAAACTGAAAAAGGTTAAAAAACATATTGCTTTTTTACATGGCTAAAGAATTCCTGTGGGGAAATTCAGAAAAAGTCAAAATGACTTTGAAGATTTTCATTCATCTAGGTCATGGTATATCTGAGCAGCTTCTTCAGTTAAAGAAGACCACTGGTTTGAAAGAGGCGTGAAAGAAGCGATTCATGTCAAGGTAGAAAAACCATCCCTGAAGGGGACTTCAACACCACCTGTCTGCTACATACAATGCTGTTCTCACATCATTACCAAAGCAGTTTCAGAACACTTCACACATCCATTCATGCAACTCACACAAGTAACACCTGTGTCTAGGAGTTGCATGGCACATTGGTAATCCCATCACAGTAACTACACAGAATCAAAATTCAGATGTCACCTCTTTGAAGAGTTACAATGTGCCATTGTGATTGTATTGTTGGAAGAGTTTATATGCCAAGAACTTCCCATACCAGTCAGTTGAACTGAAGAAGCTGCTTGGATGAGTAGTGAAACGTCTTTAATAATTACTCAGCAAGTCCAGTTGTTTTAGAATTACTTATATCAGATAATGATATCAAACTTTATATGTTTGAGTTTGTGTTTTTAAATTATTCTTTTACTGCCAGGACACTAATTCAAATGCTAAAGAAAGAAGCACAAGCCAGCAATACTGCAGAACCTGTAGAGGTCAATGGTGGGACAAGGAAGCCAAACAAAAAAAAAAAGCCTTTAAACGCTTTTGTAATGTTTCTTTTCCAGAATCCCAAGAGTTTAATCCTGAAAATGTTTCCTACACACAAACGTTTGCAACAATGACTAATATGTTTTTGTAAAGGAATTAATTAGAAAGTCTAAAATAAACAAATCTTTAAAATAATTTGATTTAAAGATAGCAGTATCCATGGCTGCACCCAAAAAAGTCTTGACCTTCAAGTTAACTTTTAGTATATTGTAGAAGGGCCCATTCTAAGAAACTTTTCAATTGGTCTTCATTATTTATTTTTCATAGTTTTTTAATGATTTGCAATTTTCTTCTGTTTCTTTGCAGCTTTCAAATGGGGGTCACTGACACCATCTAAAAACAAAAGCTCTGTAAGGCTACAAATGTATTATTATTGCCACTTTTTATTACTTATCATTCTATTTAGTACCTCTCCTATTAATATTCATAGTCTGTTATTCAAATCAATGCAGGGTTGCTAGGATAATTTGTACCCTAGAAACCAAATTGCTGACACTGCAAACTAGAGATCTGCTGAATAAAAAGTTAAATAACTATAAAACCACAAACAATAAAAAATGAAAACCAATTGCACATTGTCTCTGAATATCGCTCTCTACATTATACTAAAAGTTAACTCAAAGGTGAACAACTCCTTTAAGCTTTTGAAGCAGACTTGTCATTACCCTGTTCTTCCTACAATTATTCTTGTTCATGCCAAAAATTTAGGATCTTATGTGCAATTTCATTGTGTATCTAGGGCTATTGTCTACAGTGTTATTTTATGTTACCACATATTAGTCATTTGGACACATAAACAATATTAACAATACTTTTCCTGAATCATCTTCTCACATAGACGGAGGCGCCTACTTTTTATTCACAAAACTTCACTATCAACCTACAATGACTGAACTATCTGATCCATAAAATTCTGACATTCCTAGTGTTTCAATAACAAGGTGTAGTTGAGGTATAGTAGTAGTAGCATATGCATACAAGTAGAGAATCTCAAAAGTTTAATTGTGGGGTCTGGGTGCACATGACCCACACCTACATCTCAAGATGGAGGTATCAAATGAAGAAGAAAACAGCAGGAAATCATAAGCAAAGTAAAGAAATTACAGACTTTATTTAGGCAGATAGTAGATAAGCAGAAAGCTTTCTGTACTCTACTATTTGGCTAAAATAACTTTGCTTTGATCCATGGGATCTGTGAGTGCATTTTTTTTTTACCCTGGACTGATATAAATAAAATGTTTATCCCAAAAGTACAGGCTTGTTCGCTTGACCAATTGCATTGTAGCTTTCATAGTTTTGAAAAACTAAGCAGCTTAAAGGAGAAGGAAAGTCTGTATTTACGTACTTGGGGATACAGTTTACTTACCGGAAATCCTGGGCCAGTGCTTCTATCAGCAGAAAACTGTACTAGTCCGGCTGTTCTTCCAGCAAGCACCATAAAGCAATTGTCATCCTGCTTCTTCTTTCTTGGCGCAGGTGATGTTGTGTAGGCAGTTTGTCACTTTGAGAGTGGTTTGGATGATTTTATGAAAAAGCATAATATACAAGACTTTTGCCATATCAAGATCTACCGTTATCATAGATATTCGTATATACAGTATTGCTCATATATGTGAGTACATAGCATACAAACCGACAGTGCAGTGTTTCCCCCAGGATTACTGAGTAATTTCAGCCACATACCTAGTTACACCCATCACAATTATGCACAATGCATCAAAACAAATGTGATTTGTGGCTAACATTTTCAAAGTGGGAACCACATTATTTCTGCACTTTAAAAAATTGACCCTTCCCCTCCCCCCTCCCTCCACTCATAGCTATTATTGTATGAGATTTTAATGTTGATTAGAGATAAATAAGCTACAATCATGCTATATGCTGATCAGTGTAAATTTTGTCCCATTTTTGCCAATAGTAAATGACCCACTGTGAACTTTTGATATTTTCAGCATTTTGATCTATAGTACAGGTAACATCTTCACAGTGTGTTTAGCTTGTTAGTAACAAATATAAATGTATACATATATAAATGACATATATAAATATAACAAAACAATAAAGATAAGTATAGTACAACAGAGATATTTCTGCATTTTTTCAGTTAATGGTTTTGTAATCTGACCTCCAGAAATAGTTGACATTCAGAATGTTCTGCTCTGCTTTGTACACAATACATAATATAGAGTAAATGTTCTTACACAATGAAACATTTCTTACGTAGTCTTTTATTTAGGATTGCCAAATAGGATTTACTTTGCAATATTGTTTTATGAAATGTTCAGCGTTCCATGGGGAATTTCCCCAAGACCACCAATAACTTTCTCTACTCACAATATGTATCATAAATTGTAAAGAATGTCTGCTCCGATCAAGTGGGAACAGATCCAGTTTTCTTCTACTATGCTTTGCTGCCCTGTTACCAGTTATATATTAAAATATTGCAAATGTGATTTCAGGTAAATTAAAGCAGATGGCAACTATTTCAAATGTTTTGGGGTCTAAAGCACAAGAAGAACCAGGTCATGATGTGACTCATATACGCTTCTAAATAAATAATAAAACATACCAATAAAGCCAGAACATAAACAGATTTTTTAAATGTTAGTTTAAAAAGCATTCAAGAAATGAATTAAAAAACACCATCAACACAATTCAATGTAAAAAAATTTACTCAATTACTCTTACTTGGAAATTATAAAGGATTTTGTAAATAAAAAGAGTTGTCAGTCAGGAGATATCATTGAGGAGATAACAGTATCAGCTTTCAGCCCTGAGGAGGAAATAAAAAACAAATCTGTAAAAGATTAAAATTACTGTTATGGGTAAATACAGTGATGTCTTGGAAAATAGATTATATAAATGACAAAGTCATTTATAGTCATCTATATGGTCAGTCTTATTAATTGCTAAAAAAACAGTAATCTTTTTAAAAGCCAAGTTGATTAAAAATGGTCCAACAGGATCAGCGTAGCTCCCATTTATGTCTGTAGGACCTCAAATGCTTTTACTTAGCAAAATATTGTATTAGAGTTTTTCATGGATTTAACATTTAATAAATCTTGGAATTTTCAGAGTTTAAGGGAAATAAACACAACTAGAAAATAGTAATGACAATTCATTTTAATTTTACTATTTAGGTCTTTGTTTTTGTACTTTGATCATTTCCACTTATTTCATATCTTCTTTGACCACTGCATATAGGACAATAAAATAAAAAAACCAAAACAAAACAAAAGCACTTTAAACTATTGGTCATGTCATTTATAAGTCTTAAATCAAAGCAGGCAGTTATTTCATGTTACTTGTAACTGAAACTTAAAAACTTTCTCCTTGAGAAAAAAACACAGGTCATGTGACCTTCCTGACCATTATTACTGAACTTTTCTGCCCCTCCTGGCTTGCCCATGTAGCCAATCTGATTCACTCCAGTCAAGAGAATGAAGGAAGGCAGTGTCTTGTAAAAAGAAATATAGGGGTCAGTTAGACAGACTGGTGGAACTGAAATTCAACTTATACAGCCAAAGTACCTGCAACAAAAAATAGAGCAAGGCAAAGGTAATAAAGGTAAATACTGGACTAAATATTCTGGGGTGTCCTCAAACCAATCTGTAGCCAATCTGATTCACTCCAGTCAAGAGAATGAAGGAAGGCAGTGTCTTGTAAAAAGAGATATAGGGGTCAGTTAGACAGACTGGTGGAACTGAAATTCAACTTATCCATACTAATTGCTGTTTGTGTTTGTGCTAGCTCACAATATTTAAGACAATCCAGCTTCTCATAAATCTATAAGAAGAAAATGACTCCTGGTTGAAGAACTAGATAGACAAATAACAATTACTGGGTAGTCATTTTCCCCTCTGAGACAAACAGCATTTTTCAAGTTCAAAGATTTCCGTTAACTTCAACTGTGACCATGTACCTCATTTACAGGACTTTGTTAGATTGTATCACACACAGCCTAACCATGGCTCTTTCTCAGAGACACACATTGTATTCAATTCCCAAAGCTGTTTCAATCATGGTGTCAAACCAAATCAACTGTAAAGAGATGTTGCATTGCTGTTGATTTCATTTAGTATTTCCTGTTTTTTGTCTGTTCTCTATTTAATACAAGTTATTTGAACATTTCAGAAGAAATACAAACATTACATAGCTGGGAAGTTAGTAGTAATGCCAAAAGGACTTCTTTCCTGTCTTACCCCTTGCCCACCACCAGCAGCTGTGTTTTCTTAAGAGTTCACCACAGTTCACCAGAAGGGAACTCCATGGCTCTTACTTGTATGCAAGCTACTTCAGATTCGTTATGATGGTCAATGTGTGACTATATCCTAACTAAGAACCAATGATACATGTGGAAAAACATACTTTTCTGTTGAGTTAAATGCACAAAAAAGAAGGTTGTGGGAACAGAATAAAAATGCAACTGATTTGTCCAAATGTACTACATGCTTAGAAAAAAAAAGACTACAAATCAATGTGCATTCCCTGGCCACATTTCATTTGTAGCTTAGTATTAACGTAAATACATGTCTTTAAAAAAAAACAAATCACAAATGATTCTTCGGGGGTTATTTGTTAAAGTCCATTTTTGTGGTCAGACTTTTAAAGGGGAAAAAATTTCCATTTAAATAAACCCCTAATTTTTTGAGATTTATTAAACCCTGAGGGTGTCACAAGTCCAGGTTCATGAAGAAGTCAATGGCAAATGTCCAATTGCTATTTTTAAGATATCCTGATCTGCACTGGGTTTTGTTCAATAATCTCGATTTTGTTGTTTTGAGTGTCAAATCTGAAAGAGTCACAGGTTTTGGGCATCAAATCTGAAAAAGTCTCAATTTTTTGTGACAAATCCGGAAAAAAGCATATGATTCAGATTTTTCCATGGTTTTAACAAGTCTTTTCCAGCACAAGAAATTTTCTTTAAAATTTATTGATAAATTAGTTAGAAATCCATGCAGATTTTCAGAAAATAGTGAGAAAATTTCCAATTTTGACAAATAACCCCTCGATATCACAATGGATACATGCGTTACAGATGACAGATAAAAACAATCATGAATGCTGTTGACTGAATCAGCTCACACAAAATTGCTGACTCCTGACTTATGAACCAAGCTTCCAAAAAAGTTTCCCCCTATTCATGATGGTTTTGTAGTGTATACAAATCACTACTGCACTACAAGATGCACACAGTCCTAAGGTTGTTCTCTGGTAATTCTACAATATTTCTTAAAACTACAATTATTAAGTTGGGATGCAGTAAATATATATTATGGGTACTGATAAGCAACATTTTTTTACCAAGTCCATAGTTGGTGAATATTTGTGAATATTTGTAGAATTGCAGCAAATTTAAGTAGAAAATTTACAGAAAAACACACTGACAAAATGCCCATTGACAGTATGCATGTTGCTCTGTATTCAACTGCCTATTGAATTAATGTTTTGCAAATTTTCGGGGGACAAATTTACTCATCACTAATTATAGGCATTCAGTGTTACATGTATAATCATGCTATTCAGTCCCAATAAAACACCTATAACATATCCATGGAGCCACCAAATTCCATCACATTTGAACTCAGTACAAATTACAATTATAAATAAATTATAAATAAAATACAACACTGGAGTTTTATTGGTTCTTTAAATACATTATTGGGATATCATACAGATGTCCATGATATATACATCGACGCACATTCATGTACCCATATATTTTTCTTGGTTACCTAACCTTTATATATTTCCTGGGATTTAGAATTGCACAAATGGCATGTTTTTTTTTTACTGTGCCTTTTAATTGTGGATTTTAGGTGAAATTAATCCAAATTTGCAAAATATTAGCAACATATTCCGAATGCCCAGGTGCAAATTAATTCAAATTCAAGACTGTGCTTTTTTGTGAGAAAAATGCAGCAAAAAGAGAGGTGTATTTGCATGCAATTCTATTTTTGTGTTTTTTTTTCAAATTTGATTTTGTAGCCATTGAGGTTTTTGCACATATTCTAGCAACTGAAAAACAAAATTGGGAGATGAGAAATTGATTGATTTAAACATTTTAAAATTATTAAAATACCCTCGCTGTTTTGTTTTTGGAAAAAATATATATGCTTAGGAGAGGATCTGCCTAAGCCCTTCAATATTGCATATCCTTGCATCTCTTTTAGGAGTCTGGTTATCACTGCATGTTTTCATACACCTATAGTATGACTAATTGCTGCATTGCAAAGCAAGTCTTCAAACAAATGCAGTCTGGAAATCCCTGCATTAATAGGAAGAATTAAGAATGCACTAAAGTAGACTTTTGTCTGCTACATTTTTTTTTAGAACATTTCCCAACTCAAGACGTTTTGTAACATGTTTAAGGCATGCAGATCTTTTCATTAAAAAAAATCATAATTTTCTATAGAACACAGAGATGAAATCCTTTAGCTTTATAATACTATAAAGTGTAATGCTCTCAATAAGCCGTGTCCATCAACAGGAAGTATGGATATAACATGTAAAGGCTGGCTGTTAAAACAATGTTTGTCATGGTTTAATCTCATTAAGAAAAAAGGCTATATTGAATTTTACCTTAGATTTTTTTTTCCACCTCCCACTTTCTGTCTTGAAAATAATCACTTAATTAAAGGTCATGATGAGGATCAAAAACAGTCTGAGACACTGACATTATAAAAAATGTTAGTTTCAACGAATTTCATGAAAAGCTGGAAAAGAAACATACATTTTCTTTAAACATAATTTCCACATAGTAAAAAACATAGTGATCTAATTTAAATCTTGATAATAACAATATCTCTATATATGTCTGCAAGAACCTATGTGATCACACTGATTAACCTCATAGGCATTTTATTTTAAAATGTGCCAGGTTCTTCATTGATGTAAAGTGCAAAAAAAAATCCCTAAATCCTTGCGGGTCTATGGCTACAATGCAGATACAACTGCGCGTCAAAATCGTCCCGTGACTCGTTTCGCGAATTTTTCGCTGATTCGCGAATTTCTCTAGAAATTCGCGAATCTTTAGGCGAAGCGAATCGCGGGAGATTCGCCCATCACTACCATCAAATTTTTTAAAGTGTTTTTTCGATCGATAATGGACCTTTTTTGATCAACTAAGTCTGTTTTAAAGAGACAGTACTTCGATCTTCGAATGGGTGAATTTTTAAATTCGATTCAAATTTTTTTCAATTTGAATTGAATTTTGGCCTATTCGATAGTCAAAGTACCAAAAATTACTTCGCAATTTGAATTTTTTAATTAGAATTTTCACTTCGACCCTTAGTAAATCTGCCCCTAAATATTATTAAAACTAATAAGTCTGAAAATGATTACGGCTTGAAATGCGATTTACTTTACTTACTGTACCAGCAGAGATGTTTAGCAGCTTTATAACAGTGATATGCTAGGCCACAGGATTTTCACAGCTTGGATCTTGTTCAGAGATTTTAGGGGCAGATTTATCAAGGGCCGAATTTTGAAGTGCAAAAACTTTGAAATAAAAAAAAAAATAGGTCCATTTTAGATTGAATAGGTCTATATTCACTTGAATTTAAATTAATTGATTCTAATTTTTAGAGAATTCGGATCAAAATTTTCCCAAAAAAACCTTAGAATTTTCAAAGTACACCAATTGACTCCATACAGATGCAGTCACTTGGATTTGTGTATTAAATATGTCGTGACTTAACTCATCTATCCCAGTTAACCCACTTAGCACAGAATATTGTGTCACAGCATCCCATCCAATTAAAGAGTTCACCGTTGAAAACAATGGTGCTTTGGTATGCTAATGAAAAGGTTAAATGCATTAAATGAGTTAAGATAACTTTGGAGAACACAGTTTCTTCAATTAGCCCTGAGTCACGACGCATTTAACTTACAAATCCAAGTGACTGCATCTGTATGTGTTCTAGGAGGTCCCCCATAAGCTAAAACAGAAATTCAGCAGGTTTTAGATGGAGAAAGGTCAAGTTTCCATTTTTAAAGAGACAGTACATGATAAATTAAAAAATTTAGATTTTTGAATTTTTTGCAAATTCAAATCAAATTTGGACTATCCCCTAGTAGAGGGAATAGCTCAAAATTTTAATTTTTCTAATTCAAAAATTCACCTCGACCTTTGATAAATTTGCCCCTTAATGTCGGTGGAATATGGGATGCTCTCAGGAGGCATCTTCAGAGATTTTGAGTGCTGGCTCCATTTTAGATATTTGGTGGTGATTTATTTACTTGAGGTGGATAAAGTTTTAGCAGGCAGGAGACTGAAACAATATGGGCACTTTATCTGACTTGCTATTTTTAGTAAAGACACCCAATATATGCAGCATTTCTAGTCTGCTCCATTGTTAGGCTTCAATTCTACTTTGTTTCACGAGTCCCTTGTTACATTCTCACTGTAGAATCTGCTTCCTTATTGTAGGCGCATGCTGCTACAGTTGAATTAGAATACCCTTTCCTCACATTTAAAATGGAAAAGCCTTCAAATGTGTTAAGTGCAGGCAAGAGGTATGTAAACAGAAATGATGTGTGGGTCAGGAAAAACTTAGCCCTCTCCTGACTCTTACCTGCAAAAACTAAACTGCATGAGACTACATCTGTGTGTCTCTAGTTAAAGACAGGAGATTTCTGTTGCAGATGGGCAGTGTACTTCCTCAGGGATATTAGCCACACCCTAACTTGCAACGGTTGAACAAATTACAACCTGGACCTATCCAAACACAAAGACACAAGCTCAATATCAATATCAAAATACATGATATTAAGGGTGGTGGTGTATGGGGAGATTAGTCACCCAGTGACAAATCTCCTCTACTGTGGGCAATTAATCACCCACACTGCTTCCCACTGGCAAGAATATGAATTGCCAGCGTGATCAATTCACATTTAAGAAGTCACCAGAATTAAGCTGGCCATAGACGTAACAATTACGATCTTTCTCGGAAAAGATCTTTCCGAGAAAGATCGTTCGTTTCAACACACACGTGTAGAGCTGAATCGTCAGATAAACGGGTAGAAACAATAGAATTCTACCTGTATCTGACGATTCAGCACTAACAATGGCCGATGTTCAGGGTGATTTCAAAGGCATCCGATAAAAATTTTCCGTCCAGTCCGATCAACCAGCCGACCGATATCTTAATCCTCTGACGATGTCGGTCGGCTCATTTCCCACCATACACGCACCGAATATCGTACGAAAATTCGTTTCGTACGATATTATCTGTGCGTCTATGGCCACCTTTAGAGGAGATTTGTCACTGGGTGATTAATCTCCCCATCTGCCACCACCCTATGAGTTCAAGTTAGAAAAGAAGATTACATTGTTGGCAGGCAGAGCAATAAAAGTGTAGGATGAGGTAAGGAGCAAACAAAAATAGACTGAAGCGGAGCAATAAAAGTGTAGGATGAGGTAAGGAGCAAACAAAAATAGACTGAGTAGAAAGAATTGGATAATCCAATTTAGAAGTGTTGACTTTTGAACAAAAGCATTACTTGGTCACAAACTAAGAAGATAACACTTTGAGAACAGTCATTTTGTGTCAAAATTCTAAATAAGCCCCATAAAGCAGAATTGGACAAGCTACTATTCTTTGACTAGCCCCTATACTCATTTTGAATTTCCTGTTACAAAGTGATTTCTTAGAAACCACTTAATCAACAATAATAAATTGTACTATTTTCACTAGGGCAAAACAAATTAAACAAAACTTAAATGTGGCACATTTATATGGATGATTAAGTCTTTGTTCTGCTCTCATCTTGGAAGGATAATTAAATCAAAGCAGCCAAGAGTTTCAGACTACAGTCCACCAAATTAAAAGTAGCTAACATACAACATGTTTGGCTCGAATCTTGTTGTCGTAGCCTTCTCTTACTAGGCCAGAACACTTGGCTGTGTTGCTGAGCTTTCAAATTTTATGAGCTGTGTCTCAAGGGTATTGTTAAGACAACATAAGGGTGATGGGTGATAAGTAGAAAGAATATGGAGTTTTATTTACTTATTTCTGCCAAAGCTAGTATAAACCACCAAATCAGTTTAGTTTACAGATGATTTTGACTAGCAACAAAGTAATCCTATTTATTGTTAGGCTTTTTAAAATGATCCTCCAGTAGACAGAATGAACAGTATTATGTGAATATAACCAGAAGCACTGACAAATATGGAAAGGAGAAGAAAATGACAGATGATCTGGTTTCTTGGGAGTTTATAATACTAAGCTTGTAGTATGTGACTTTGTGTATTGCAGAAATTACAGCACATTTGAGATGTCTTAAATGATTTTCTAAATACGCTGGGTGGTTTCGTAAATGGGATTTCACAGGAAAAATCCCTGCACCTAACTTACACATTCATACATACATGGGGGGTATACACACCTACCGGTTATAAGTGTTTTATTACAGTTGTAACCCTTTCGACACCCCTTTTCGGTGTGGTGCTTGCTTGATGGCACTGGACAAACCGGAGCCACTCTGCAGTGTTATTGGGAGAGACTGGGTACCTGGTACTTACTAGTGCAGTGCCTCCACCTAGTGGGATCCGGGAATGCACCTACGGGAGGCCCCACTAGGAATGCATTAATAACACACATGCAGTATTGGTTAAAGTGAATAACTGTTTTTCTAAAATAAATGGGCATCCTAATCAGTGCCAATAGAGCCTCACTACCTAACCTGCTAGCGCAATCTGTCAACCTAACTAAAAAAGGCAAAGTCCTTTACTTATCTTTCAATAACTGTCTCTTTATCTTCAAGCGTTTCTTTATGGGGCTGTCCCTTTAAACAGGATACTCACTCCAAATCCTCTTTGGATGCTTTAGAGTTCTCTTCAGGCAACTCCAGCACAGTCAGGCATACAGTGCGACTACCAGCCCCTGGGAATCTCCTGCTGGTTGTTCCTCCAGTCTGGATTCCATTCACACTCCTTTCACACAAGTCCTGGAAAATAGAAGGATTTTTTTTTAAATTTATCGAAAATTTACCTATTTTGATCGAATATGTCAATTTTTGATCGAACAAAAATCGTTTGAATCGTTCAATTGCATTGTTCAAATCTAACTATTTGAAGGATTTTGCGCAAAATCCTTTGAATTCTGAAAGTTTTTCTAAGTTCCAAGGACAGGTTCTCTGAGGTCCCCCATAGGCTGAAATGGCAATTCGGCAGGTTTAAGGTGGCGAATAGTCGAATTCAAATTTTTTTAAAGAGACAGTACTTAGAAATTCGAATTTTCAAATGTTATTAATTTAAATAAAATTTAAGGCTATTCGATAGTCAAAATAGACCAAAATTACTTTGAAATTTAACTTGAATTTTATTTGAATATTCACTACCTTAGTAAATCTGCCCCTAGGGTCCAAGTGAATTTTCGACTAAAATTAAAAATTTTTAAATTCAGATTTTGAAGTAATTTTTGACTACTTCAACTATTGAATAGCCCAAAATTCGATTTCGATTAAAAAAAATGTGAAAATTTGAATTTCGTAGTACTGTCTCTTTAAAATAATTCTGATTCCACTATTCGCCACCTTAAACCTGCCGAATTGCCATTGTAGCCTATGGGGGACCTCCTGGAAGCTTTCCTGAAAATGTTTTAATTTTTATTTTGAAAATCGTTCAAATTGATCGATTGATACGATGCAATTGAAACAATTCAAACTCGATCCAAAATGGACCTACCTACTCATCCGAAATAGGTCCATTTTCGATTGAAAGTGGCCCCCCCAAAAAATTTGATGGTTGAATTTTGAATTTTTTTAAATTCAAAATTCAACCAATAGTAAATCTGGCCTTAAAGGACCAGTAACATAAAAAAATGAAATTATTTTAAAGTAATAAAAATATAATGCCGTGTTGCCCTGCACTGGTAAAACTACAGTGTTTGCTTCAAAAGCACTACTATTGTTTATATAAATAAGCTGTTGTGTAAACCATGGGGCAACTAGTCAAAGGAGAAAAGGCTCAAATTACACAGCAGATAGCAGATAATCTCTGTAGAACATAATGTTATCTGTTATCCATTACTTATCCTGTGCCATATAGCCGTTTTTCAATTTCCACCATTGCTTCTTAGCAGCTTGTTTATATGAACTATAGTATTCTTTCCGAAGCAAACAGATCAGTTTTAACAGCGCAGGGAACACTATATGATATTTTCTTTACTTTAAAACACTTTCATTTGATAGATTTTTGTAATCTATGGGACAGTTTTCTCTCAATATATCTTGCTTATGTGAGTTTTTTTTGGCAAGTAACTAATTTTTATAGCAGCTACTTACTACTCTTCCTCTTTGTGGCACCCCCAAGATTTATTAGGGCAGAAAAAAATGAGGGTGCTTTGTGCTGGTTAATAACTTATAATTTTTTTTCTTGTGTTTTAGATGCTACTAAAGATGAATGTAAAGCCTTAAAAATCTGAAACCGTGTTTTGAAAGGTAAGTCTATGGGGCCTATTTACTAACTTTCGAATTTCTATTTTTCTCACTAATGCTTGTTTTTTCTATATTTCTTCAAACCTCTAAAGATTAGAGATTACAGGGCCTATTTACAAACAATCAAATTGTGATAGTAGACATAGAAGTCAATGATAGCTGCACGAAGCTTATTGGACCACTTTTAATCAATTCAGACTTTTAGATGTTTTTGTGTTTTTTTGCTAGGAATTGTCCAAAGAACAAAGAAAGTTTACAGTTTTTTTAGGCATTCAATTTTTTTTTTTTCAGAGCTTTTCTTGTTCATACTTTTTATATTTGGATCTTGGAATAAATTCTGTGCCATTTGTGTTTTTGGAGTTAGTGAGTGTAGTCATTGTTTCAAAAACCTCTAAAACTACTTAAATTCAACCTTTAAATAAGCCTACAAGGGTTGTTGAGGTTCTATAGAAGTCAATGGGAGTTGGACTATTTCTTTTCTCTAGGAGTTGTATGAAAATTTTACATTTTCAAAGGTTTTAGAGGTATTTGTATTTTTTTAGATTCTTCAGAGCTTTTTTTCATTCATGCTTTTTCATTTCGTATCTTTTATAAATTCCATGGCATTTTAGAGAAAGTGATTTTATTAATGGTTGTAAAAAACACAAAAATGAGACCGTTAATAAATAGGACTCCACATGTAAGTCTTCTCACGCTCTCACCCATTTTGTTGAGTTTAGAGAAAAACAAGAAATAGGTTATATTATTTTAGTTTGCTTTCATAAGGGGCAAGGCAAATCGAAAATTATGTTCTAATGTTCCATAAGTGCTAGGAAATGGCAGTTAATCAAGGCAGTTTCATGGAACAAACTCATCTCTCTTCTCACGCCTACACGTAATTGTGTTCCACATTTTTCCCTTTGCTGACTACTGATCTTACCCATTCCTACACCTTGGAGCTGTTTAAATTCAAAATCTGATTCATTTAACCAAGTACAGATTCCATGGAGGTAGGTTACTAAAATTTTTGACTTAAGTCAAAGAACAGTGATTAAAAAACAACCAAAAAAAACTAAGCAGCTGGACATATTTCAGGCATGGTCTTTCTTGTAACATAAAAATAACTGCTTGGGAGTTTTGGATAATTTTTTTTAGTTTTCATAACAGTTTGGGGATTATTACCATTTTCAAAGATTTTGAAAATAATTTTGGGATTCCTTCTTTGCAGCATCGTTTTCGTTTTTTTTGTAATAACCTCCAGTAAAATCCTTGTTGTAATGTATAAAAAACAAATCTCAGCAAAGTCTAGTAAACATTATGTAATTAAATGTTTTCAAAAATAGTTTTCAAAACTGAATTGGTGAATTTAAAGAAGTAAACATTATACAATGTCCATGAAAGAGATTTTTAAAAATTGATTTCAAATTGAAATTTTAAAATTGATATTTATACTTCTGTATATTCAGGGGGTATTTATATTAATGCCCCCAAGTGCGGCACAGTTTTGGGGGCACCCTCGAGGTGCCTATTTTTTATGATTTTTGTTTTTCAGAAATCTGATCACTGAGCTGGGTGGGTGAGGGGTTAGGGGGCTGACATCACTTCCCCAGAATACGATGTGTGATGTCACTCATATGACATGCGGACGTCATGTGCACAACGTGAGGGCTGTGTTTATGTCAGATGCCTAGGGAAGCATCGGACCTAAATGCAGCCCTGTGTATATTTATACCTTCTCAGCAAATAAGGAAATAAAATGCCCAGTACATATGTAGAGCATAGTTACTTTATTATAAGTAGAGCATATATGTAGAGCATAGTTACTTTATTATAAGGCCTTCCTTAACATTCATTTCCAAGCAAAAAACAAGTTTTCAATAACATAATTTTTTGGAGATATTAAAAATATAAAAAAGGAGTTTTGTAGATTTCTGAAGTTTTACTGCGCCAAATCTAATTTTACAGAACAGTTATACCTAATAAAGAAAAAATAAGTATAACCAGCATTTACTAATCACGTTTATGGGAAGTACAGAAAGCTCCTTAATGAGTAAAGAGATGGATTATGTAAGCACAGCGACTGGGTAAAAAGTGAATTAGGAATAAATATTTTAATTAAGCCCAGAATATATAAATCATTACAAACACAAAATGGATTAAAACTGGTATTTTTCTATTATTGTTCTCAAAAATAAATAAGTCATGACAAAGAGGCACAGAAGAAAGCAATTCATGAAATTACAGTAAGTTTCAATGTATTGCAAAATATAGTGCCCTACAAAATTGTTTCCAGCAATGGAATGTTATATTTTGCCAAAGTGCCACTCATTTTTTGTATTATAGCATTATTAGCTAGAAAATATATCATATATGACTGTTCACCTTCCATTTAAGTTCACTTAAATAGAGATTTAAGGATAAACAAACAGTGGCTGAAGCATACACTTATGCTTGCGTTTGTTGTATTAATTATAGTATTTTGCAGTGCTACATACTGGTATTGGATACAACAAATATTCTTTATGACCCCAAAGGGTCAAGAAAAATCCACAAACATTAAGGGTCCTTGTGCTTTCATTGCTATGAGGGATAAGTTACTCTTATATGAAAAGGTGCGTTCACAGATACAGATTTAAAAACAAATAAAATATTTCACCATCATCATGAGACTGTTATGGAATTTACGTCTTCAGGCCACCAAGAGCAAAAACTTTCTTCAGATTCATGTTTACTGATTTTTGTCAATGACTTCTTCAGTATATTCATGGCAAAGAAATAGGGTCTTCATTGAACTGAGAAGGTTTTTCTTCAGGACTTTTGGCCATTGGACTAGGGAGGAAACTTCACCTGTCCATGAGATTTGTATCGTTGACTGACATGCTGGCTTGAGTTTTATTAATTTCAATTTCTTTTGAGGTTTTCAATAAATATCTGTTAATATGTCAGACTTACCAAACCCAGAAGGAACACGGATGTTGAGGAAGACAACCCCTACAGCTCCCCCACCAGTGCACTCTCGAATGAGTACAAGGGAGACTAGTGAAGACGTAGTATGGTAGCCTGTGATTCCTGACAGGATGCGTTGGTCTGTGGAGTAGCGGATCTTGTGGCTGAAAGAGCACGGAGAGTGCAGCGTTAGCTGTGGAAGAAGTTTAGAGCACGGAAAATGTCACTGGTTACTGGCAAGGTAATCACCTTAGCGTCAGCTGCAGACTGATGAAGAGATCAGCAGGTAGCATTGAAGATGTAATAACCGCTAACTCTGGAGTTCTAATGGATTAAATGGCAACAAGTTGATAGTAGTGTTCTCAGGAGGAAGGTTCCCAAAGTAATAACTGGGTCGCAGATGAATAGGCAACCTGGTAATAATGTTAATCAAATGTCCAGAACAAGCAATGTGGATCAAGATATGGAAGTACAAATGTAGCAGGCAAAGTTCGGCAACAAGAGTCAAATTCAAGCAGGTCTTCCAAGGGTTAAACACAGCAGCAATATCAGATAGGCAAGCAGAGTTGGCAACAGCTGGTTAATATCAGGCGAGGTTCCAAGGGTTAAACAATAGCGTAGTCAAACAGGCAAGCAGAGTTCGCAACAGAAGATCAATATCAGGCGAGGTTCCAAGGGTTAAACAATAGCGTAGTCAAACAGTCAATAGCAGAGTCAAAACCAAAGTTCAGGTATAATGGAGAAACACTTACTCAGTGTAGCTAGGAAAAACAATGTCCGAGCACTGGAAACACCTCTGTGCAGAAAGAAATAAAGTTGCCTGCATCCATACGCTGCGCTTGGTGAATCCACTGCGCCGGTGTCAGGACGCCTGCGAAATTACGTCAGTGGAATGCATCACTGGAATGCATTGCGCTGCCTGGGGATCGGTGAGTACCTGACATAATGCCTTTAAGAGTGGTTTGTATGACTTTTTGGATAAGCATAATAACCAAGGATTGTGACACTAAAATCTACAATAAATATATAAAATGGTATGTATAGTTTATGTGAGTGGCATCAACATGAGTGTGTGTATGTATGTTTCCAGTTTTCATTTGGAGGGGATGAACTTGATGGTCTTTTATTCAACCCAGCTTAACT
Organism: Xenopus borealis; assembly: GCA_024363595.1. Lineage (NCBI taxonomy): Eukaryota > Metazoa > Chordata > Amphibia > Anura > Pipidae > Xenopus > Xenopus borealis. The sequence continues at coordinate 178,170,623 of CM044432.1, forward strand.
ATGTAACTATTTATTTCCTCTGTTTCTGTAAGTGTCTTACATTTCTACTCCTATTAATACTGTAGATTGCTACTACTGGTTTATGTCTTTTCCATAGGTATCCTCCCATTTTGTGTCAATCCACTTTCAATGGAAATATATCTTAAAACTTTAGAAATAATGCAAACCATAGACACTATTGTTAACATGACAACCATAAACAGAAAGGCTTAAATATGTCCAAAGCTAACTTTCTTTTATGAGCATTATGTTCTTCTCAACAAAGCCTTACCTTTTCTATATTAGGCAACAAACATGGTGGATAATGATTTAAATAAGATATTTACATAAAATATTGAATAAACTGTAAATAAAATGGGCAGTTAGCAGTACTAAAAAGTATGACCCATTATTTGAAGGGAGACTGTGTTAACAAAATAAATGGTATATATGGTAATATATATGGTAATATATATATATATATATATATATATATATATATATATAGACACAGCCTTACACATTTTGTGACAAAAGGGGCACAATCATAGGCCCCTTCGCTAATTCCTTTTGTGTCCTGGTTTTTCATCTAGTTCCCCCTATGTCTTCTTTTCACATTTTTTGTATCTCCTGTGTTCTTCTGATTTGTCACCTTCTACCTATTAAGATGTTTTTGTTTTCCTGAATCTAGCCACTTTTATACTCATAATATTTTTAGTTTCTTCTGCCCATCTCTTATTCTCAACCTCTTGACAAAAACAAACCTTTTTCCTTTCTTTCATTTTCTGTCTGTTCCTGTTCTATATGTTTTGTATTCCATGCATTTTTCTGGTTCTTTAGTAGAAGTTAATACTGCTTTTTTTCCTTGATACTGCAGTCTCTGGGAGAATTCTACATTCAGATTGTCTAAATGTGTTTATGTGGTAAGTTACGGGCAGATTTACTAAGGGTTGAATTGTCGAGGGTTTTTAGCCCTCAAATTCGACTGGTGAATATTTGGTGAATAAATATTCTCCAAAATCGAATGGTTTTGAGCGCATATTCGACTATTCACCAGAATCGTATGATCAAACGATTCTGCGAATAGTCGCAGAAAAAATACCTGAATATTCGCCAAAATCGTACGAATCGAACGTTCGAATCGTTCGATCGTAGGACTGAAATTCGGAAAAAGACTTAGAAAAAAAAGCGTATGGGGGCTTCCCATAGGCTTCTATTGCAATTCAAATAAAAATTTAAAGGGCAAGTTCTTCGACTGGCGAATAGTTGAGCACTCGAATATATATTTATCGATCTATTAGATGCACCCAAATATTCTATATTCGATGGTCGAAAATACTTAATTTGCATATTCGAATAGTCGCACAATCAAATTGAGACTATTCTCCACTATTCGCGCGAATATTCGAATCCTTCACATGAATTTAGTAAATCTGCCCCTAAGTGTCCTGGCAGCTGTCTGTTGTTACTGAATTGTAGTTATATTTTCTCAGTGGAATTAGAGGAGTGTTAATGTTATCTTTTTAATAGCACATTTTCTGGGAAACAATTAAAAATGATCTTCTCTGAAATGTTGGTAACAAAAATATTTTTGCACACAAAATAACATTTCAATGATTTTCTTCATAGCAGTCTGTTTACTCAGGTTTCTAAGGCACATCTATACTGGTATTTATTTCTTTTACAAATTAAAGAAGTAAGAATGGGAAGAAAAGCAATTCTGTCTATGACAGTAGTAGACATAAATTTAATCTTTATGATAGATATGTACCTTGTAACTAGCTGGTGTTATTATATATTGTAAGATATGGGTGTCTACAGGGCACAATATAATTTGTATTTCACCAGTATTAGGCTGGTGAAATGTTAAACTCCAGTGAAAACTGTGTTGCTGCAGCAAGTAATGCTGCTTAATTCTGTACCAGCTTGGGAAAAAATTTAAAATTAGAATACAGATACAAAGCTTCATTGGTTGACTAACTTGGTGGTGCAAACAGACACTCAACTTTTTTATACTGAAACTATTTCAGAAGAGGTATAGTTTGCCATCTAGTGGCCCATCTTTACATGTCTGTAAAATGACTGTCTAAAATGAAAACATACAAATGTTCATAGAAGGCACACAAACAGAAACTTTTTGCCAATTTTCTAGCAATAACACATTCACATAACAGATTTGTCATATTCAGTTAAATTCTAGGAATAAGAGTGGAGAGCAGAGAGTGACTCATTATAATAGTAAGAGTACAAAATCTATAGGTTCTTTTTATTAAGTCTCAGTTTTTTCTGGTCTGAGTGTTTAAGGGACAAATTGACCTTTTTCAATCGAATAGGTCCATTTATCGAATAAAAATTGTCTGATTCGTTCAAATGCATTGTTCCATTTTAACGATTTTGGCCAAAAAAAAAATAGATTTTCAAAAAATTGCCATAGGCTAAAACAGCAATTTGGCCTTGGTGACAGATATAACTAGGTACCCCTAAGGTTGCAGATCCAAATATAACCTCAGTGAAATTAAAGGGGAATCCTGGAGGAAAGCTATAACCCCTGGAGAGAGGATTAGAATCACCCTCGAACCTGTCTGTTTTCATCCCACCTTTAAGAACATTTTTATATGTGGAAATCAACTATCCTACATATATGAACTCCATCAGTGAAGCTGAACTTAGGACTGGAGAGGCCATATGGATGTTCTAGTCAGTGTCAAAATGGCTACTAATTCACCAAACTAGAGCAATGCTGGGTCAGATATATCAGGAGGGTATCAAGAGTGACTGAGCCTCACAAGGAAGTCCTACTTTTATAGAACCGCAATGTGAAATCCAAGAAAAATCAAAGCTAATAGAAGTGTCATATCTAGAAGGTTACCTGGACAGAGAGGCCTGTGACTATGTACAGTAGATGTAAGGCATTAGGCTCTGGCTGCCATGGTCATCCTTATCTGGATCGCCTGGAGCCGTTTATGCACGCGTCCATCGCGGTGCATGCACGTCGCTGCGCAAGTCGGTTGCGAGGATGCTGAAGCCTGCCTTGCAAAGTGATCATAGCATACTAGAGTGGCTCTGAGCCTTTTAATATTTGAATCATCTGTTTTGACCCCTGCCTTATATTTGGAATTCTTGTTGTTATTCTCCTCTGCTGACTTCTACCTGACTTCCTAACTCTACGCTGCCTGCCTTCTGACTTCGGCCTATTTCTGAACCTGCCCTGCAGGTACCGCGACTTCTGGAAGTGTTCCTGCTATAGCACTTCTACCACTCCTCCACGTGACCAGTCCTGTTCTAGACTTCGGGGTCTGCCTCATTGTGGGAGGTGTAGGAGAGGCTTCTCTTCACAGTAGACCACAATGCTCAGCCAGTATAAATGTGAATTCCTCACAGTATAAGAAACAATGTGACAGAGTTGGACAAAAACAGACAAAAACATCCCAACATCCTGTTAGCTAGACAAACTTGTAGCACAGATACCTAAAATCTCCTCAATTCATTCACGAATGAAATGGATAAGGCTGGCAGATGTTACAGCACTACGCAATATGTTGGCACTATATAAATACATGTTACTACTAATAATAATAATGTAGGAGATTGCACTCTACTGTAATAACTGCAAACATCTGACATTAGGGAAGACTATGATCCTGTTCAATATAGTCCAATGCATTATAGCCTGAGGCAATAGAACAGGTAGATACACACAAGTAGGTAGCTGTGAGGAGGCAGGTTCCAATACTGCTGGTGGCTCAAGAGGACATTGACATAGAGAGGGACAATCAGCACTCATTGGATGTTTCCATCATCTGCTGTCTAAATCACTTACTTATCTGTTATGGAAGAACAACCAGCCCTCTATTCTAAATACCCAATAACTAGGAGATTGTAAAACTAAAGAAAAACAGACCCAAGAAGTCTTCCTTCTGGACACAGAGCATAAGCCTGGCCTTTAAGCCACAATGATGCTTTGCTTTGTTTGCAGTGTAAGCAAATGACTCCTATCCTGGACCAGTCCTATTTGTAACTAGAACAAGGTAATCTCTGTTGTCTAACAGACACTCTGCTAGTTCAGGACTCCTATAGGCTGAAAACTTTTGGTCTGAAATATAGACCTTCGACATGTGACCAGCCTTATTTAGGAGAAGACCTAAAACTCCCAGTGGTCTGATGTCTGTATGGACAATGTCTCTATAGGCATCTTACCATATAAATGTTATCTGTATGACCGATAAAATGTCCCATACATCATGATATGAAGCTTATTAGTAGTTAGTGTCAATGCATAACCCTGGGTAGAAGTCACCCCCTTTTTAGCTTGTAGGAGGCACTGAGGTCCCACTCAACTAAGCGTTAAATACATATACTGTAGGGTTACTTCAGCCAAGCATAGAGAACTGTACAACACACCTATATATTCACGTATATACACACATGCCGAAGGCCCACCTATAGATGCACACATATATGTCGCTTTGGTAGACTTTATTATGGAGCATTCACATGCTACAGTTAAGCATTAATTAAGCATTCATTCTGAAGATTTTTTGGCCTTCTTTGGATTAACATGTATTCTTCAGGTGACTGTAGATATCATAACCATGTTGGAGCAAAACAGAAGATTATCCATTAGAATCCCCCTTGCAGGGTATGAGCCATGATGCTAGCGTGTAGTAAACTGTGTGCTTTATCATAGTAGATTATAACATATGCCTCGGTCAGGGCCCTGAGATACTGGTTCTGGCACAGTACAATGCCCATCCCCAGAGCCCTCGCAATGGAGGGCACTTTTGAAAGCAAGAATTGCATGGCCCTCCATTCATGCAGGCAGTGAGCTGCAATACAAGGCTGCTGAATCTGGGAAATTGTACATTCATCTGCCCCAAACACTTTGTTGTGTACTATATACCTGTGGTTATTGTTAACCAAGAAATACGTATGACAGAAACTCCTGCTGTATTTATCAAGACAATATGTGGACTTACCTACCACAGGGATAAACATTGTCATGTAATAAATTAAATTCTCTGCTTAAAGGATTAAGCCATAAATTATAATAGGAGCAATGCATTGGCATAATATAACATTCAGATGTAGATATTCATGTCAGTACTCATCAGTGATAGACCCCAATGTACCCCAGATACAATCTCAACCACATGTTATGCATAGTTTAGGGTAGCTGATGTTTAGAGTAAGTATATATCGGGAACACATACTGTAGATACAATCACAGCAGCATGTCAAACAGTTTAGATTAGCTGCTGCTTAGAGCAAGCATATATCAGGAATTAGCAGCCAGCCAGACCTGTGCTCTAGATCTATTAGGGCTACTTGTTCCAGGTGAGCAGTAGCCAGAGTATATACTGTAGAACCAAAAAGGAGCACACAGATATAATCACAGCAATGTCATACGTATTTTAGATTAGCTGCTGCTAAGCAAGCATATATCAGAGCCTTGCAGCCACCCAGCCCAGAGATCCACATTCATTATGGCTAGTGAAGTCAGGTATGCAAATGGCCCAAACTCAGCACACTGCAGTTCAGCATACGATCATGTTAAATTCGAGCCCACTTACTTATATCAATTAGGGCTATTGGATTAAGGTGGGCCAGAATCCAGCATGCACTACAAGTCAGTAGAAAGCAAGCTAGCCCATGTATCTATTTCTATTAGGGCTACTGGTTTCAGGACCAAGCACAGTGCAGGTAAAAATATGATCACATTGTATGCAAGCAATTAGACTTCAAACAGAATATGGACATGCTCCTTACCTGCTGCTCATTATACAAGGCTGTAAGCAGACCCTTTAAAGCCACATATTGCAAGACACCCGCTGATTATATTCAGCTGCTGTCTGCATAGGCAGGTAAACAAAAGCAAATGCTGAGGCAAATTGAATAATTAGTGTTGGTGCCTCCTTCAAGGGCCCAAGTCTGTGGCTATATTGGCTGAAGGCTATAGAGCAGGGGTGTCCAAACGTTTTGCAACGAAGGCCAGATTTGGTGAGGTGAAAATGTGTGGGTCCAACCATTTAGGGCTGAACTTCACAGATATTTTGCGTGTGTGAATCAGCTGTGTGGGGCTATGGAGGGTACAATATATTTGCCCTTATCACCTCGTGTGTTTCCCTCATTCATTATAAATGTGGAAAAACAATATTGAAGGCAAATTAATATATCTGAAGCACTGGAATCTAGGCTTGGACAACTAGTTTTAATCTGGCATTTTATCTAAAACTAAAGAAAAAACAGGCAAAATGTTATGTAAAATGTCCCCTTTAAATAGACTTATTATAATATTATTATTACTAACTGGGCAATGGGCAGAGTCCCCCCTCCTCCTATATCCTTTGCGACATGATGTTTCCTCGGGAACTGAGCATTTCAAGCTGGGCCACATTCATATCCATCCTGGGCCGCAGTTTGGACACCCCTGCTACAGAACAACTTTTTTTTATTTTTAATAAACTACCCCAACCTTGAGAAAGTCTGTTGAGGGAGATGGCCATGAAAAAAAGCTGGTCATGAAAAAAACCTGCCCCCCATTAAACACAAAAAAACAAAAGTAACATGAGTCAGTAAGGCTCCGGCCCCTAACTAATTATGCCTAAACTAGTTGCCACCTCCTTCATTCATCAGTAAAAATGGGGTGTAGGGGCCACATACACCACAGCCACCAGACGTCTTTTGGACAGGCCATGAGGGCACATGGATGGGAGGGGGGCAAGCACTTGCCACCAAATGCTCCAAAGCAATACAGGAAGGCAGCTGAAACACAGGCAAACATTGCATACCAGTGCCTTCCTGATCCCAGAGCTGAAGCACAGGAGGCTCCAAGATATGAGGTAGTGTGCTGGGGAACAAAAGGTCCCATAGTCCAAAGCCTAAAAGCATTAGGCCTGCCTTATGGGCAGGCCTAATGCTTTTCCAAGGTTAAAAAGAAAATGAAGGACAAAAAAAAAAGATGCCTGTAAGTGGGTTTGGTTGGCCTTTTGAAGGTTTGGGGAGGGTCCTTCTGATGGGAACTTGGGGGAGGGGCTATCCCGATGAGTACTGACATGGAGTTTGACAGGGGAAAGTTATACTTTGCAAAGCCTACAGAACCTGAATTGAATATGGCCATCAAACCTTCATCAGCATAGCAATAACAGTATAACTTAAGTCAAGCTAGTTTAATGGCTATAGTCACTGTATATAGTAGAACAAAGATAAACAATGTTTATCTTGGTTCACTTGATTTTCTCTTAGCAAAACTATATATCTGGGGCAATGCCAGAATAGTTGAATATGTAACACCTTTTTACAGTTTTGAGTGCCAGGTACGTGTATGGCAAATCTCTATACATTTATAATTAAAAACGTCTCGATTTAAAAGAAACGTTTTGCTGCTGCTATATTATGGAAAGTTTGATTGATTCATTTATTTTACAGGACCAGTGTCATGAATGCAAGAAATTTTAATGATCTAAATGATTCTATTCCCCCCCCTTTTTGAGAGCCATGCAGTTAGAAAATAAAAATGTTTTGGTTTTGTTTGCTCCTTCTTTAAATGTTTACCCTATTACATTCGCTGCCATTCTATCCCTTAGGCTCTGGCTCCTCTGTTTGACATTTTCTTTTGTTTCAGTTTGCCCAATGTTTTGGAACCATGGGAACCTGAAAATCCTACCCTGATTTACTAAAGAGTGCTTTAGGAAGAACTGCTGTGTGCATCCTGACTTCTGCCCTCCATAGTGAAAATACAGGGATTGGGGCATATCCCTTAAAACCGGTTGATTGGAGAAAAAAACTGAAATTGAAGGACCGACATTTGGTCGGACCAAGCATAATTCCTAACAAGGATATATGAAAACTAGTGATGGGCGAATCTACCCAGCTTCGCCAAAAAATGAGCGAATTTCCAGCGAAATTCACGAATTGACGAAAAAGTTAGCGAACCACGTCACGGCACGTTTTTGACACGCGTCGACATTGACCCGCGACGCGTTGTTTTCGACGCGCGTCGCATCAAAAACAACGCGCAACTCGGTTTTTTCGTTGGCGATTTGCAAATTTATTCGCCAGCAGCAAATCGCGAGAATTCGTTGCGAAATCGCCCCTGGCGAATAAATTCGACCATCTCTAATGAAAACAATGTTGTAGCTAACATTCAGCCAATAGTTTTAGGAATATCTAGGGCAGCAAATAAGCAATCACACCATATCTCCCCAAATGCGAAATTAACTGGCTTCACTGCCTAGACCCACTACTTTTGTCCTTTTTGTCTATAATTGTCACAGTTTAAAATACATACAGTAGAACCCCCATTTTACATTTTTCATGGGACCAAAAAAAAATGGTGTAAAATCCAGGAAAATATATAATGTATAATAAGGGAAATGAATTATGCAGAATATATAGGTGGGACCAGAAAACAACAATGCAAAATGAGGGAAAACTTAAAATCAGGGGATGTAAAATTGAGGTTTCACTGTATTGTTTTTTCCTTATAATAATGTCCTCTCATTCACCATTTATTTAAAATGTTTATATATTCTTGGTAGTCTTGTTTTTAAAGCACAGGTTCCTTGGGGAAGCAGTGTTGGTAGTGACTTGGGTGCAGCATCGTGGCCACTGAGGTTAGGGGTGAACACGTACTGCCATTTGTCTTTATATTCTGATATATACATATAAAAGTATTATGAACTAAAGTGGGCTCCAGCCAATGTCTATAAGTACTTATATGGATTACAATCCCTTTTATTCCTCATATTGTTCTTTCAATGCTCATGTTTCCCCTCACTTTGTCTTGCCCATACCTTTGTATAACAGGTTATTTAATACCACACATTTATGATAGAAATAAACAGAGCTTTTCATTTAAAGAAGCAGAGGCAAATCATATATGCTCTTAAATATAAATGGTGCATACAGTATATGATTCCCTTGAACTGAAAAAATAAAAACATAAAACATAACATTTCCATTGCCCTAAAGTTTTTCGTGTGGCTAAAAAAACCTGAATTTCCCATGGACACAAAAACATTTCCGTAAAGAGTTGTTTATGTCTATTGATTGAAAAGTCAAACAGCTGAAGAACAGTTAATGATTTTTCTTCCCTT
>CM044432.1:178224881-178246352 GCA_024363595.1 Xenopus borealis
ACACACACAGTAGTAGGCTGGCCTGGAGAACAATTTGAATGTGTTTAAAAGCTAATTAACAGACTATTTCGGAGTCTTCATTTAGCGGCAGCTATACTAATTACTTGTACTAAAGTGAAGACACATTTTCAGTAACTCTAGAGAAGTTATAAATTGTTTTTTTCTTGTACTTACAGTATGTGATTCCTCACCCCATGCAACCTACAGCATACCTGCTTTGACCCCCATCTTAACATTGTACAGGCAGCGTATCACCCATATACAAGGTGCTTGAGACTATTTGCTAATCCAATATATGGTTGAAAATCAGATATCTTTAACATAGATTTGAAAATCCCATTGGGCAAAGACTGCACCTGTGTGTTGATGGGGTCCTTATCTCTGTTTCCCATATGCCAACAATTGGATCAGCAGAATTAGTACCTGCACATGGGTGGCTGATCGTGCATTCATCTGCTTGTTTGGTGAGCTTACCAAATGAGCTGATCTTTCCATTTTCATTTGTCAAATATCATTCCCATACAGTATGTCAACTCCCAATGCCTGTGTAGGAACGAGGTGAGGTGCTCATCTCATAGTTGAAATGGTGTTGCATATGTGTAAATAGAACATTAAAGAAATGCCATAATTTGTGCACATAATAAACTGTAAGCAGTGGTGTAATCATAGAGGGAGCAGGCACTGCAGTGTTGTGAGAAAAATACAAAAATCTGTCTTCTTTGCCTCAGGTTCCCCACCAATATAGATGTAAAGCTCCACTGGAGGGGAGTGGAGTCATGCCCTTGGAAATAACCTAATTTTGTTCCTATTACTTGTACTCCCCACATCTCCTCCCACTCTTCCTCCTTCTCTACTGGGTTCGTGCACTAAGTTTGCCCAGGTGCAGTAACCCACAGCGGGTAGCATTTAACACATGTAAAAGCAAAGATCTGATTGGTCGATGTGGGTTACTGCACTACAATCTCCTCCCTAGCACACTTATGAATATCTAGAATAAGAGTTGCATATAGGTATTAATTATTTCCACCACAATGTGAACTTACAGGTGCAACATTTGTGTCATGTTAAGTGCACCTGCATCATTCCAAGCCTAGGGTTGGGGAGCATGGCAAAAGTTGTGCTTATCATCAATTAGGCAGGGGTGTAATGAAGCTGTGACCACAAAATTCATATAGACAAAGACAAAGCTCCTCTGCACTCAATCCATTATCAATATATTAAGGTAAACAAAACAGGGATTGTTTGTCCATATATTGCAATATATTTAATCTGGTCAACTACGTCAAAGTCATTCCTGGTCTGGCCAGTCCTACACTCACTGTCCTTAATGTACTGATTATGTGTTGAATGCAGAGGATCTTTTGTCTTCGTCTTGGAGGAGCATGGGCCATACCTAAAGGAACAGTAACAAATGTATTTGTTTGTACCTAACGAAAAAAAAAATAAACACCAAGACACATTTAACTTTAAATTCACGAAGTCTTTATTAAGAAATAACTTACCAATACTCTACACTTCCGCTCCTCTTCAGAAAAGGTGACTGTGGCAATTTTTGCCTCCCTGCCTGAGAAATCGAACGCCGCACAATGGATGTTTCTTAATAAAGACTTTGCAAATTTAAAGTTAAATGCACCTTGGTGTTCTTTTTCGTTAGGTACAAACAAATTAAAAAAAAAAAAAAGATGTTACTGGTCCTTTTAAACTGAACATGAATTGTAGTCATAGAGTGCAAGCACAAAAGCAAACAGAACACTATAAATTACCTCTGTTCAATGGCAGGTATAAAGTATAAGGTTCCTTGAACCTATTAGTGCTGAACATTGTACAATTACACATAACGACACAATATAATAACCTTACCAGCTCATGGACATTTCTTAGGTTTTCTTCTTTGAATGACGGTTCATATGGAAATTTTCCTATGTGCGCTGGATTAATATTTGCATTGCAAGAAACACCAGTCATCTAAACACAAAAACATACAAACCCTCAATGTTTGCTCCCCTCAGAATCCTTGCAAAGTTTTAGTTGCAAAATAAAAACTGAATTTCTGAATACAAACTGAATATGAATGTTTAGCACACAAAAGGGGGTTATGTAATACAAGGAACAAAGTTTGTTATAATTCTTATCACCTACAGCAACCACTTAGCAGGTAGCATTTAATGATTACCTGTTTTAAAGCAAACATCTTATTGGTTGCTATGGCTTACTGCACCCAAACAAATGTTGTGCATTTTATTACATATACAGGGAAAGAGTAACAGCATTAAAAATGGCCCAGTCAGCTACCATCTCTTGTATGTGCACTATAAAAAAGTGATGGATGAGTGTTCAAGGTAATAGATGGGTACAACTGCAGATCTTTTTCACAACATTGCAGAACAATGCAACATATAGACATTTACTGTATCTTGGTGGTCATCCCTCTTTTCTGCATGGAGAGAAAACTAGATGGTAGTATAAAATATTATAGAGAAGAGACTAGGACAATATAAGGAGGTATAAGGAAGTGAAGAGACACATTGTGGAGAGTTGGCCTGTGGTTTAAGGTTTTCGGGTTCCCTGACATTCCAGTCCAACACTGTTGAAATTTTAGAAGAATAATTATCATAGCTCTCGTGAGCTCGTATCTATCTATCTATCTATCTATCTATATGTGTGTGTTGGGGTCAAGAAACTGGTGATCTTTGGAGACATTTGTGTTTGAGGATCATAAGAAGTGAGCTCCTATTAGTGACGAGCAGGCTGGTGGCATGAAAGCCTGCTATCTGTCTGAGATAACTGGTCAGGTCCTGGTCTTCAAATTCCTTCTTTACTTTGGCAAGGGTTGACTCAGGTTTAGAAGAGGGAGGATAGGGTTACTGTGGGTCACAAATACATCCCTGCACTAAATAAATTAATGAATGGAATGTAGCAGATAAAGCTGTAGTAGAATTACATTATTAGGCAAATAGCTTTTATGAACAAGACTTGGAAACATGCTTCTATTCCTTACCTGGTCTGTCTGAACTGAAGTGATGTACAGTAGTGGATTGTTTGATTTTGTAAACTGTGGCACGTTAATGGAGAGAAAAGCTGATTTCAGTGGAACTGTTCCAGTGCTAACCTAAAAACCCAGCAAGATATTGTAATTAGGATTGATGATGAGTTGAAATGCTTCAGTTTAATGCTGAAATGTATTGGGAATGCCCCCTATATATACAGTAATACAGTCAGCCTGGAATGTAAATCCATCACATTACCATAATCTTTTCCATCTTATTGAAGCTGTTCAACATATCAGACACACCAAACCAGTGATCCCCAACCTATGGCTTGTGAGCAACATGTTACACGCCAAACCGATGGATGTTGCTTCCAGTGCAATCAGGTGCTTATTTTTTAATTCCAGGCTCGGGGCAAGTTTTGGTTGCATAAAAACAGGTGTATTGCCAAACAGAGCCTCCTGTAGACTGTCAGTCCACATAGGCAATCATAGCCTTTATTCTGCACCCCAGGAACATTTTTCATGCTTGTGTTGCTCCTCAACTCTTTTATATTTGAATGTGGCTCACGGGTAAAAAAAATTGGGGAACCACATTCCAAATGGACTTGATTTACTAAAGATCAAGGCTATCTGAGAAATCTCTCATCTAGCACATATTCCATAATTTACGCCTTTTTAGGACAATACTGGGTTAAGGGCAAAGACCCTTCTTTATCATCTTTTATTTATTAAAATACATTTTTTCTGGTCAGACTTTTAAAGGGGAAAAACAGGAAAAAAACTTGAATTTTTAGAAAGTCAGAATAAAAAAGTACTCCAACATGCCGAGTTCATTTATATGTAAAAAACATGTCCCATTGATATCCTGATTTGCACTGGGTTTTGTTTAATAACTCTAAGATTTTGTGGTTATCGGGTGTCAAATACAAAAAGAGTTAGAGGTTACAGGCGTCAAATATGTATTATTCAAAGTTTTCCACAATTTTATGAAGTGTTTTCCTGCACAAGAAATTTTCTGAAAAATGTATTCGTAAATAGGGGAAAAAGTCCATGTGGATTTGGTCAGAGTGAGAACTTTTCGGATTTTGATAAATAATACCCTAAGAGGTATTTAAGCGGTGATATGATTACTATGTATAAATATATAAGGGGATCATATAATAATCTCTCTAATGCTTTATTCACCCGTAGGTCTTTCCAGCTGACACAAGGCCACGCATTCCGTTTAGAAAAGAGGTTCTGCCTAAATATTGGATGTGTCTTCTTTCAACCTAACTTACTATGTTACTATATTAGGTCTTTTGCTAAATTTTACAAACACCACCCCAGGTGGAAAATGGAGAAAATTTAAATGAGCTATTCAGATAAAGGGCAATCATCGACTGAAATTTCTAGTGGTGGGTCTGAGACCTCACGAGTCCTGGGGTTATGCCTCTAGTGCCCACTGGTTGAAGCATCCCTACTGAATGTTTCTTCTACAGCAGATACCAGCTCATGGCACTTCAGTTAAATCCAACATACATGTTCCCCAAAGGGTTGTGGTGCACATTCGATCACACTTGTAGCATAAAAATTATCTTGCAATTTTTATAATCTTTATTACTTTATAACATATTTTAAGCAATTTTAGGGGGCTTAAAATGTGCATATCTGTGTACATAAGAGGCTGTATCACAAGCTAATGATCCTTTTACACTTTTCACTTACTTTTATTGTGAAATTGAATTCTAGACCAATATCATCAAACTTGTTTACCACTGATGGGATATTCACACCAGGAAACATTTCATAAAAATTTATGTTGGTGACCCTGTTAAACAGAAAACATCTATTAAATACATTATATATCAATGAAAAGTATCAGTATATCCAAATATTGGAATTGTGGAGCATTCCAGGCTATACCTACAGTATATGGCACAGTGGTGTTCTAGCACTCTATAAAATGCCATGAGAAAGATGGGAAAGTGATCAATAGCCACTTTTTATAGGGACAAATTCTAGTGACCCCCTCAATCCGCTCCTGTAATCAACTCCCACTGGGAATCTACATACAAGTATTCACATTGCTGGTGAATGAAGGTTTTACCTTGTAAGGTGGATTTCCGCATCATACTGAACTGGCAAAGTTATATTGACTGAATTGTCTTCTTCCCGAGCTTCTCTGCTCTCACTGTAAAACAGATGTTTATCCAATCAATTATAGTATAAGATAAGTATCCTGTGGTATAGTATAACATGTTATTTGGATAAATTATTGCTTCCTGTATAGACATGATAATCTTTAGGTTACCATGTAACTTTCATACTCATTGTTAGTGATCTATAAATTTAAGGCACCCAGCACCAGATGAAGCTCCAGACTCCTTGACTATGAAGATTTGCATTCATCCAGGTCATGATATGTCTAAAACAAGTAACTCAAAACAACTGGACTTGCTGAGAAATTTTAATGAAGACGTTTCACTACTCACCCGAGCAGCTTCTTCAGTTCAACTGACTCATGTAGGGGAGTTCTCGGCATATAGACTCTTCCAACAACCCATTCACAAGGGCACATTGTAACTCTTCAGAGAGGTGACCTCTGAAATTCATGTGCCTTTGACACCACCTGTCTGCTACATACAGTATAATGCTGTTCTAACATCTGTACCCCGGCGGTTTCAGAACCATTCACACATCCATTCATGCAACTCTCAAAAGTAAAACCTGTGTCTAGGCGTTGCATGTCACATTGGTAATCCTATCACTGTATCTACACAGAATCAACTGTGAATTTCAGATGTCACCTCTCTGAAGCGTTACAATGTGCCGTTGTGATTGGATTGTTGGAAGAGTCTATATGCCGAGAACTCCCCAACACCAGTCAGTTGAACTGAAGAAGCAAGTCCAATTGTTTTGCGTTACTCCAATCTCCTTCTACTGCACATGTGCAATGGCTTTCAAACAATCAACCTCTTGAACTGGGGAACAACTCCCCCCCCAGAACTGGTAACTTCCAGAAACAATACTGGAATGATAAGGACAAAATGAGCAATAATTAGGCATACCTTGTTGCCTGGAAGTAAATAAATGCTTTATTCTGGAGATTGTTCAGATTAAAATCAAACCACATGTCGAATATAACCTAAAGGTAGGGATAAAGAGAATGTTATTTTGATTTAACATATTGACCAAATATCAAACCCTTAAAAGAGAAGTTCACCCTAAAAATGAATATGCCTTATAATGCTATATTGTATACACTGAATTTATTGCCTAAACTTTCAACTTCTCATTAGCAGCAATAATCCAGGATTTCAAACTTGTCCAGATTACAGATGTCAAACAGATCCAGATAATAGATCCCATACCTGTAATGACAGTCAAATTGAAGTGTCTAGTCTTTAAATCTCAGAATAGTTTTCTAATTGCTTTCCATTTTTAGGTGGTGGCAATTAATTTTAAGGATGTACCTCAGTTACATAGTTAAGTTGAGATGAAAAAAGTCCATCAAGTTCAACCCCACAAACGAAACTCAACGCACATACATGTACATACACACAATCACATCGACCCTTCCATACACTCACATAAACTATATATACAATATCCTGGAATACATTCAGAATTTTGTACCGCTGAGTCAGGCAAACAGTTCTGCCTCGCATTTCATTATGGAATAAAAATCTAGAATTTTCAGTTCCTTGTGCTCGATTAGTTTTTATTATTTAAAATTATTAGACGAACCCCAGAACCGTAATTTAGAGTCTATTATGCACTGATGACTATTGTTCACAATAATGTTGCACACCACTTTTACTTTACCTCTTGGTTATCCTTCAGAAAAGGGAAACCAATTAAGCAGCTGACTGAATTTTGTGCGTTCCCCACTTGGCAGAGCACTTCTGTCCCGTCCCTCTGTAACACAAAGAAAATATTTGAGACAAAGGGCCAGATTCAATGCATTTAGTAAAAGGTATCTCACGGTTCATCATTTGAAAACTAATTGACTCGCTTGAATTTCTTATAATTCACTTCCAGTTTTTCCTCCATAGACTTCAGTAGAATTTTCATGTGTTAAACGGTCAGTTTTTCTGAACTGAATTGTATCTCAAATTGAAGCTCATCCATGACTTTTCACGTGATAGACCTTTTTCTCACTAAATTGAATCCGGCCCAAAGTTTGCAGTGGTGGCTTTCAAATCAAAAGTTTTTTAATACAAGATAGATTATCAAGAGCGATACAAGGCAGGAGACTTACTGGAGTTGTAGAGGAGGCAAAAAACAAGTTCTCAGAGAAGATGGCATTGAGCCTTGTGTTGTAGGCATTTTCCAGTTTATTGGTCAGTGTCACTTGGAACAGTAGACGCTTGTCCTTCATACTGACAATGTAGGGCACCTTGCTGTCAAACACAAACAGATGAAGTTGTTGGATCCACGGTGATGGAGTAGAAACCCAAACATTTGTCAACACAGATTATCTTTCCATTTACATTATATTTTGGGTAATTTCAGTTGTTTGTTATGCTGCGTACACCCTGCCTGTACTCTATAAATTTTTCTATCAAAAATCTCTTTGACATTCTCCTTGTCTCCATCTTATCCATAAACCTACCATAATTTTAGAATTTTTGACCAAGCTTTTGCCTTTTATCATTGTCAGAACTCGGCACAAGTTCATGTCAGATATTCTCCACAATGAGCAACTGCATGTTCTTTCTACTGTTTCATTCCTCCACATTTCCATAGGGTCAATTCCATCCATTTCCACTGTGATCACTGGTGACTGATATCTTGCTAGAACAGACCTTACCACAGGGGTCCCCAACCTTTTTTGCTTATGTGCCACATTTAAATTTTAAAAAAGAGCAACACAAGCATGAAAAAGTCCATGGGGATTTCAAATAAGAGCTCTGATTGGCTTTTTGGTAACCCCTATATGGACTGGCAGCCTACAGTAGAGAATGTTTGGCAGGACATCTGTTTTTTATGCAACAAAAACTTGCCTTTAAGGCATTAATTAAAAAATAAGCACCTGCTTTGAGGCCACTGGGAGCAACATTCAAGGAGAGCAACATGTTGCTCGCGAGCTACTGGTTGGGGATCACTGACTTACCACATGCTTACTATGCCTTCAACTACATTAAACGTCTGGCAGATACATCAGTCCTGTGGTTGGAGTAAGGTCTACAAATGAATCTCAAAACAGCAAATCTTGGCCAAAATGCTACATCACATGAGGGGCACTGGACAATGGACATTTTTTAACTGCTTCAATTATTTGCCAAATAGGGGGCACAAGACTGGGACACAGTCTTTGGATATGGTAAAATTAAACAATGAAATACTTATAAAAAAACAGTTAAAAAAAGTTCAACTTACACATCACTGGGTATCTGCTGAATCTGCAGAGAGAGGTCTGATATACAGATCTTATCATCACCGCAGTCTTTCAGGAATGGAATCTGATAGAAACCCAAAAAAAGTCAGTGGAAGCTTACAAATATTCAGAGTTCATTAACAGATAAAGATTATAAAGATAGGGGAAGAATTCAGTCTGCAAAGGCAACAATTTACTTAACAAAGCCATTAGCTATACAGTTGTGTTTGTTTGCACAAAGCTAAAATGGCACACGGGGCATAATGGCAGGATGAATTGAGAGCTGTGTACAACTCAACATTAGTGATTACATTGTAAATGTTATTGTAAAAGCTAGCTAGTATGAATAGTCAATGGTTACAATTTTGTTTCTCCAAAACACAAAAACCAGGGTACACTGATCTCTGCAAAAATAACCCAGAACAAGTAACCCCCCTCCCTGCCATCTCTTCCTAATGACAAGGAGAGAACTGGAGCATTTGTGTTGTTTGCTCCCTTGTAGATGTTCATATTTTCTTTAATGTTCATGTGGATTTCCTGCAGTTTATTGCAATGAATTCGACTAGGGGCCATGTAGCACATTTGTTTTGTTCAAATAACAGTACTTACAAACCATTCTGTGGAACTGGATGAATAAGGGTTTAAGACAGGGCTTGACCCTGGGTTCTGTGCAACAACAGTAATCCGAAGAGCAAGAGCATTCTCCGAATCAGAAGTCTCCTGAAATAAGGGCATTTCTTTTGTAAATTATAAATATACAATAGCAGATAATTTGATTTACACAATGGATCATCATTTTCAGACAAATCACATAATCAGCAGGCAGAGCTACCTTTATTTCTTGATTACCCTCTAGCTATAAAAAATATTCTGGATTATGACTTCTCAGCACTGTCAGCAGACACCACACACATAATTTCTTAACACAACATTTCATTGATGGTGATTTACAGCTTCTCTACTACCATGAGTTTATCAGCAGCAACAGCTGTTCTACCCTATTGATTCCTTATGTGATCTGGACCTGCAAAAGCATATACCCCTAGGGCTGGGTGCACATGGGGAGATTAGTCGCCAAGCAATCAAAATGCATTCCCACCGGCAAGAATGTGAATCACCAGTGGGATGTTATTCGAGTTGCTGCATTTTCTGAAATCGCCTGAAGTTTCCTTGTGAGGTAATTTTGGAAAACCAAAGTGACACAAATGCCATCCCACCGGCGATTCACATTCTTTCTGGTGTGAAGGCATTTTGGGAAGATTAGTCACCTGCAGTAGCAAAGATTTATCATTTGGCGACTAATCTCCCCGGGTGCCATCACCCTAACAATCCTAGAGTAAAGAGTCAGCTAGTTCAACCATGGATCATTGCCTTGATCAATTGTAATTGTTGGTGTCACTTGTCACTCAAGCAAATTTTCTCTAACCCTTCCCATACCAAATTCTATATTAAACGATTACAAAAGATTTTCAAACCATGGATAATTATATTCAACACGAACACAATTCTATTTAATAAATACAAAGTTTGGTATCTTACTTTTTCTGATTAGAAGTGTGTCAAGTGTTGTTTCCTTTAAGCATTTGGTAAAAAACTGGGAGCAGCTTTGTAACTCTTTATCAATATTGCTATTGCTTTAAAACTATAGAAGTTTTTTACCTGAACATTGAAGATGTGTTCAAAACAGCTTTTAGTGAGACCAATGGCAATATTCCTCTGTAAGAAACGGTCGTTGCTTTCCTTAAATTGTCCTCTAGATGTCACTCTTGAGGAGAGAAGATCGGCGTCTAAAGTAGCGTTATATGTCACAGCTAAGAGGAAATTGCAAGAACTTTAAGCAGTAGAATTTTACTATTTCTGATTACTAGACATATTCAGAATATGTGTGAAAGTGAAAGCGATTGAAAATCAAGTTATTTTCCTATTATCTCATTTTACAGCTAAATTAAGCCTCTTATTTGAATGTGAAGGATACTAGACAACAATATTAAATGAATCACTGTAATTGTTGGGGGGAGTAATTCCAGGTGTCTTTTCTGTTGGTATCCATAATTGAAATATCTGTTATCCAGAATGCTCGGGACCTGAGGTTTTCCAGATAACATATCTTTCTGTAATTTGGTTCTTCATAGCTTACTTAAGTCTACTAGAAAATGATATAAACATTAAATATACCAAATAGGCTGGTTTTGCTTCCAGTGAGAATGAATTATATCTTAGTTGGGATCAAGGACAAGGTTCACTTTTAGTATTACAAAGAAAAGGGAAATAATTTTTCAATTAATTATTGGGATTAAATGGAGTCTATTGGAGACGGCCTTTCCGTAATTTGGAGCATTGTGCATAAAGGGTTTCTGTATAAATTATCAAATACCTGTATAAGAAAATTATATATATGTATATAATGACTTTGTTGCCAGAGACACAGTAATACAATGCGCATACGGTTACCTACCAATGGAGTTCTGCGAGTTTGTAGGTCTGAATGTGGCACTGAAACATATCCTCAGTGTTACCTCAGCATTCTTGTTTGTAAGAATGATTTGTTGTGGGATAAATAAAGCTTTCACTGAAACATCAGCAACATGCTGAGACCTGAAAGGCAAGAATATACTGTATATATACAAGCTGTACCACAAGTGAATCAGTAGAACATTTTCACTAAATGTTTCATTAGCTTCTTAATTCCCCCTTTTCAGCTGTATAGAAATAATGTCACAAATATTTGTAGTAGGGCAAGTAGGGCTAAGAATGTAATGGCCACTGCAGTAGTGATGGGCGAAACGGCCGCGTTTCGCTTCGCCGATTCGCGAAATGAGTCGCGCGCGTTTTGGATGCCGGCTCCCATTACCGGCATCCAAAAATGGATGCCGCGAATTTTTGTCAAAATGTTTCTGGTGTTTCGCAAATTTATTCGCCTCCTTCAAATCGCGAGAATGTGCCACGAATTCGCAGCAGGTGAAAAAATTTGCCCATCACTAGAAGGCTGTCCTTGTACATGTTTAATAAACTATACTGCTCTATAATACGATTTCCCCAAAGCACACATGGAACAATTTTAAATTATAAAAATAAATAGTGGGGAAAGTCTGAGCGGATTTGGTCATTTTCAGAAAATAGTGAGAACTTTTCTCATTTTGATAAATAACCACCTGTATGTCAATGAAATCTTTTAATAACTTACCATAACTGAATAACTTTTCCATAAGCCCCCACTGATACATCATTTATTGCATCACCATTTAAATCCTGGTGTCCATCCACAGATCTGCCAAAGTACTTCAGCCCTGGGTTAAATGAAGAACCCATAATTTTCTAAAGAGACAGAATCATTTATTCTATTAATATAACCTAGTGTATGGTCAGATAAAAAGTCACATAAAAACATTGCTTTGGAACTCACTCATGCTAAAGTTGTGAAGAGCCCAACATTTTTTAGAATAGAACTAGGAATATCCTGATTCAAAATGTATTGGCTGCCATCCTGAATATACCAATATGGCACTCCCACAATGTGGGAATTAAGTGGAAAAAGCCAAGAGAACTTACTCTATGCCTAACTGATTTTATTCAATACAGGTATGGGATCCGTTATCCAGAAACTAGTTATACAGAAAGTTACGGTAAAGCTGTCTCCCATAGACTCCATTATAATCAAATAATCCAATATTATTTTTCTCTGTACTAATAAAACAGTACCTTGTACTTGATCCAAGCTAAAATACAATGAATCTTTATTGGAAGCAGAACCAGCCTATTGGGTGTTTTAATATTTACATGATTTTCTGTACAAGATACATGATGAGGGCCAGATTATTCATTCTCATCTTGACAACTACTTTACTCACCTGGGAATGCTTGGTTCTTATTCTGTTTTTGATTCCGTTGAAAATATAAATTGCTCCACTGTTCTGGTTTTCCAATGGTGCTCCGACAATAACATCATTATAACCATCCAAATCGATATCAGAGAGTTCTACTATGGCAGAGCCAAACCTAGTGTTCTCCAGGCTTTTAGGACCTTCTAACTGTTCACGTTGAACTAAAATTCCCTTTAAAGGAGGAAAGTATACAACATCATCCTCATAAATAAAACAATTTTTATGTGCATGTCCTGAAATGCCAAGGTTTTTTTTTTTACTTCTCAAAAAATTTGGTTGATTAAAACTAGGTATGCATCAAATTCAGAATTTGGTCTTTATTTGACCAGGATTCCGCCTTTTTTAGGGGGATTTGGACAAATTCTTGTGCTTAGCTGAACCGAATGCTTAAAATTACATGACTTTTTGTACAAAAAAAATGTTTTAACCACGTGATGCATGCGGTTCTCTCTCACTTCCTTCATTTGCATATGCCAATTATTTGGTTTGATATTCAGTGATAGTATATAGTATTTTTTTATACCACATTCATATGACCACATTTATATGAGAAAGAATAGCCTATTCCGATGACGGCGAATGCTTATGTGTCATGGTGTAAGAATAAGTCAGTTTAATATCAAATACATCCCCTATCATTCTGAAGCCACAATGCCGATGGCCCAAAGCAGGATAGGTGCAGGGAGGGGTGATGTTCTCCCTGATAATGATTTCTCCATTCTACTGACAGAGTTGAGAAAGTCAGCAGAAGTTAAATGGGGCCCCTGTGCAGAAGTGTTGCTTGTGGCTGATTTCCTCACAGTGTCTACTTTTACAGACATAGAACCACAAGGTTGGGGGCAGTTGGAAAACAGGAAACTGTCTCAAGTTGCAATACTGAACATTTTGCAGAAATGTATAAATGTATATGTCAGTAAAATTTCTATATCTTCCAATGTCCACCATGTAAGGTATATCTGTGTACACCTATTTTAAATTTCTTCTGATGTCTATATAAACCTTAGACCAAGAGGTGTGTCTTTGGCGAGCCCTCACATACCATCTAAGAGTTCATGCTCAGGTGGCACTGCGACAGCTTACCCAGACAAAACTTATGTTGTATTGGTGACCTAAACAAATAAAGTACTTCTATTATTACTAAAAGGATTTTCTTTCTAAGTTTTGCCTTACACATAAAACGAGGTCACAGTATAATGAAAATACCGAAATCAGCCGCATTTTTCACAATGTTTTCGAGATTCAGTTGAATCACAAAATTGTGGATTTGATGCATTGCTAATTAAAACCTTTCTATCATGCTTATATTTCTGGAGATTATAAATCAAAACAAAGGGGTATGGCATTTGTTTTATCAATCTTGAATGGATCACCTGCTTAGATAATACAACAGAAAGATAAAAAAAAGACCAGTGATTATTTCAAATATAACAAATACAGTTAACTGAGACTTACATCGCGTACAGAGAACATGAACACTTGCCCTTCTTCTTTTTTGTACTCATTCATGAACGTAGGTGCTCCTACTAATAGGACATCAGTAATGGAATCTCTGTTGACATCTACAGAGCATAAAACACTGCCAAAGTAAGAACCAATCTGTAATCAATATAAATGCTGTTAGGAGATATTCAACATTCATAGATAGTTATATTCCTCTATAGCAATACAGAAGATGATGGGTCTAAGCAATGTTTGAATTTACATTTTTATCCAATTTCATATTTTATTTGCAGCCTAAAAATGACAAATTCAAAAATTGCAACCATATGGGAATGTGAAGTCAACGGAGGTTATACTAGCAAAATGAAAGCAATTTTTTCAATTCAAGGTTTTTGAGGTTTTCTAGAGTTTGTAGGCTGATAAAAATTAATACAATTACAGTGTACAAGTGAATTGGTAACTGTTTCATGAAATGTTAATTAAAGGTCTAAAGGAAGTCACTAGTAATGAGGGAATCTGACCCATTTCGCTTGGCTGAAAATTTGAGAAACAGTGAAGCACGCTATTTTTAATTTTTTTTTTTACCCATTAGAGTCTATGGGAGTGACAAATTATGCTCATCATTAGACGTCACTAGCATTGTTTTACCTGATCCTAACTCTTGATAAAAAATAAATCAGCCTTTTTGTTTTGAGGGGATAAACTGTAATTTTAATTACTTTCAAAATGTCATGCAGTGGTTCACTGGATTTGCTATTCTGTAGCAGTGTTTTGTATTATGGGTACCACTACCAACCTGTTCTCCTCTTTGGATCTGAATTACTGAAACATTTCCCTGACTGGTAATATTATACAATACAACTTGACCAGTGTAGTCTGTTCTCGGGGCACCAGCAACAATATTCACAGAGTTTTTCATATTTATAACAGCTACAGCATATCCTGTAAAGATGAAAACACACAATGCACTCATTTGCTACAATAAATTAGATTCATATTTGGAGAAGTTGTGCCCTGTAAAGTGTGGAGATGTCCAATATCAAGCAACACAGGGCAAAATTGTTGGCAGCCCATTCCACTAAATTGATTCTGAATACTTTCCATTATCTACATTTTTAAACTATGACATGAGGTATAGGTGTATAAATTCAGCACGCTTTTCGCCAAGTGTAATTCAATAAAGTTACATTTTATATGGCAATGTAGGCCCTGTGGTCTATTTTAACTTTGCTAAAAGAAATCCTCTCATTCATCAAATGCACCCCTGTTCTTGCAAGATGTTGTTTCTTGATTATGAAAGCTCTTAATAATATGAAATGTTAAGACAGAGCAGATCTACTACACAAGTCTCCTCACACATGATTCTATAGGTATTAGGGACACAATCAGGCTGGCATTCTAGTGGGCCAGACAGTAAAAATTGGACTTGATGTCAATGTGGTTAATAGGGAAGAAATACAATATAACTAATTGGGCCAGATAGGGTGCGAAACATAATAGGATCGGAATATACTTAGATATGGGATTTGTGTGGTCATGAAGCATATTTGACTTCATAATCATTTGTGGGGAAACCATACAGAAGACCTTGCAACTTTGGGTGGTCAGACAAACCTCAACATTTGTGGGGTTTGCTGTTTGGTTCCCCTGCCCCCCCGTAACTAAAGCAATGAACCATTTTTTTTTTGGGGGGGGTCAGTGGCAAGGGGTTTGTATGTTAGTGGAAGTGAACCAGCCCCCCAAGCTTTGTTTGCATGGGGCCCTGTTAAGAGCTACTGTTCATAATAATAAAAATGGCAAAAATCATCCTAGTGGGGTAACATGCATTGATTGCCATTCATGTTATTAGGAAGCAATCTGGTGGGTATCAGCATTTTAGTAGCCAACACAATATCAAAATTCTGGGCGTGCCATAGACCTATGGAAAACTGAAGAACTGAGAAAGACGTGCATAGTGTGGGGATAAACACTGCTTTTGCATTCTGTATACTCCACAGTAAAGATGACATTTAGGAGAAGGTACAGTAACAATGATCACATGGGCAATTGGGTGGCATTGACTGGACACTCCTTGAGGTTCCAGTGCTGAGGTATAATGTCTGCATGTTACAATTGTTATTAGTACTCCTTACCTAGATATGAGCTTTGATTTCGATCATGTAGAACCTTTTCAAATGCTTTATGTGGAAAAATAGAAAACTGCTTTGATCTCTCATGCACAACTGTTCCGCTCCAGTCATAAGCTCCAACAGCCCCCAACATTAGTGTTCCCTATCAGAACAAAGTAGGTTTTTATACAAATGATTACAAGCAACAGACAACAAATACTGTAACTTAAGGTGGCCATACACTGGGAGATCCGCTCGAGTGGATCTTGAAGTGGGCGATATCAGGGTAATCCAATCATGGGCCCTATACAAAGGCCATTAAGCTGCCAAATAGGTCTGTTGGCAGCTTTTATCGGACCTTTACACAATGCACATGATATTTGCTCAATCCCAACACACAATAGATGTATTAAGCAGTGTTATCCAGCCTGCTACTGTAGTACAGCAGCGTACATTAATTATCTGCTGTAAGGTGCTTGGCTTTGTGGGTACAAATCAGTTACCTGCATAACCTGTATGCAAATTGTAATGCTAAAACACACAATATTATTCTAAGACAAACAGAACATAAGGATGAAACTGGATTTGATGTAATACTGCTCTCCAACTACAGCAGATACTTCCCTCCATATGAGTTTTGTGGCCCCTAGTCAGCCAAAGCACTTTCATTAAATCATAATCATTTAATACAACCCAGTCCACAAATATGTTTTACTGTATAATGCCCCCCCCCAAAAAAAATAAGTTGTACTGTCTTGCGTTAAGGGTTACACACCATGTGGCATCTATTACAGCCCTAGCAGACAAGCTTCAACAAATCATGAATGCAGCATATACAAAGTCATTGAAACGTTTTAAATGTTCCCAACATTTACCTCACTTTCTGAATATAGTGCACTGAAACCAACTTGGGACATTTCCATTTGAAAAGTCTCACCTCCTTGAGTGGTTCCTAAATCAGATGCATTATATTATCATTTACAACATATTTTATTTCAATAAAAATGCACTGACACAATGTGGTAAATAATGAAATTGCAGAACAATAAAGCAAAGAATAAAACTACAAAAACATTTATTGGGGTTAAATCCTAAAAGTTCTGCTTCGACCAAATCCACACAAACTTTACCCCTTATTTATTAAAACATTTGTACAAATTTTTCTTGTGCGGAAAAAGTCGCATTAAAATCAAGGATTTTGCTCCAGAAAGCTATTATTTTTTTGGAAACCTAGTGCAAATCTTCCAATTGTTAAAGGGACATCTGCCATTGACTTTTGTATGTTCTTGGCAGGTCTGAGTTGGACTACCTTTTTCATCAGACTTTTCACACTATCAGACCATACATCTCCTAAAATATTGTATTTTCCCCTTAAAAAGCCTGACTAGAAAAATTAATAAATGACCCCCCTTATTATATAAAATTGCCCATATTGTAAATGAAAACAAAATGTTATATATGTGGACGAAGTATATATATATATATATGGACTCTCTAATAGGGAAGGTAGAGCCAGCAAATGAGAAGTGTGAAATGAGCTTGGAATTCCTTCTTGCATATGACTTTGGTCAGATATTTACTGGGCAAAATTGAGCAAATAATATTTTCCATTTTCATTACCTTCAATACTAAAAATTCGTTCTCCCAAGGTTCCTGCTTTTTCTAGCAAGGCAACCTCATCGGACACATTGAAAAAGAATTTCTCCTTCGGAACACTGGCAATGGACTCGATTTCTTTAATCAAATTTTTGCTGTCTATATTGTACCTGTTGTAATACCCTAAAACCTATGAGAGGATAGCAAGAAATCAATTATCAAATAAACTGTATCACATAAAAACAGAGAAAACAAAAAAATGAGTTGGAATCATGTCTGACTTTTAGATGCCTATGCACAATGCAAAACAATGGGCTATTGAAAGTTGTTGTTCCAAAACTACTGCAGGGCCACAGATTGGTTGTTTTTTTATGTCTATACTAAAGACATCTAGCAAATGTTGCATAATTTAAAGATTTTGTACTGTCACAACTTACATCTTTCTAGGGGGCCCCTATGTGTGGGCATATGCTTCTCAGTCCGAACCTAACATCAGCACCAGGCAGCAAAGGGCTAGTAAGGTATAGGGTGAGGCACAGCAGTTTCATGCATTTAATACAGACTAAAAAATCTTCTTTCTAGTCTAGAAATACAACAGGAGGAACAGAGGCTGGAATCCAATTGACTTTGTTGCACAAGGATGAGATACTGTGTAGAAATAAAATTATTTATACTATCTGTTAACTTGAAGGAAATTAACCATAGAAGAACAAAATTAAACTGAAATGTTTGGGCTCGGAGAGTTGCACAAGAAACATTCTATATTACTGCTAATGGATATCAGCTGGGTAAGGCATGCTCAAGCTGAGCTGAGCACAGCTTGGATACACAACTCCAGACCACAGGTTACTCAGGTCACATGTTTTGTGAATTTACTCTCAACAGAAACAAAGTGATGCCACCATCCAGGTCACTTTGCAATAAGCCCACAAAATATCTAAAGCTTAGATATCTAAAAGCTTAAGACTTTGTGGGGATTTGTTTCAATACTACAAAAACTACACTCTCTTCAGATGAAATAAATAAATATATAAATAAAGCCCACTCTGTCCTGAAAAAGAAATCTTACTCCAATATACTTTAATTAAAAAATGTGTACCGTTTTTATAAGAGACCTGACTGTAAGCAGTGAAATTCTCCCTTCATTTAGTGCTGTGGATAGGAATTGTCAGACGGTCCCTAACTGCTGGCAGGGAAACAATCATACTTATGAACAGCAGGGGAAGCCCCTGCCTAACTTACAAGCCACGCAGAACTCAAGCAGCTTTGGTTTTGATCATTTATGATGATCCCTAAGAAGCCCAGACCACACTGAGCATGTGTATGTAGTCTAGTCTTGCAAAGATGAATAACAAAGTTAAAAGATGACAGCCCCCTGTGGCCAACTTTGAAAGCATAAATCATGTGTTTGATTAGGCTTGTGATGCAGTAAGTTCATGTTTATGTTTAGTATACAAAATACAGCATTTCTAGCCTTATTCTATTTTAGACTTTCCTTGCCCTTTAAATATGTAAACATAGAGTATGGATGATTGTAAATCAATATGTATTCATTACCATACACTATGCATGTGTATCATTTCTGTCTCCTGAAGAGCACAACCTCATCCAGCTTAAACTTAATTATACAGCAACAGGCTGCCAATAAAGCCAGCAAATAATGACACTCAAACATAAATTCTTTCAAGTAGATGAATGACTTTAGGCTATGAACTTCTAGATAGTGATGGGCGAATATCCCCCGTTTCGCTTCGCCGAAAAATTCGCGAATTTCCAGCGAAATTTGCAAATTTGCGAAAAAATTCGCGAAACAAAACGAGTCGCGTTTTTGACGCGCGTCTAGTCGTTTTCGTGGTGTTGCATCATTAAAGACGCGCATTGTGTCGTTTACGACGCGCGTCACGTCGTTTTTGTCGCGTCGCATCAAAAAACGATGCGCAACTCGTTTTTTGCCGAATTTTTTTGCAAAATTTTCACTGGCGTTTCGTGAATTCATTCGCCAGTGGCGAATCGCGGGAATTCGCCGCTAATTCGCCTCTGGTGAATAAATTCGCCCATCACTACTTCTAGAAGGAAGTTTTGGCAATGTATGTAGGCTATGAAGAAACCAATAGATCCTGCATAGGTGATCTCAGTGCTGTTTGGCTCATGCTGCTACAGGAATAGCACAATACAGAAGTCCTAAATTCCAGGTTGATTTGTGCAATATTTTTGTGCAGTGTTGCTGACAATATATATAGTAATTGGATTGGTGTTATATATCACACCCATTCACCTGAAGCATTACTTTTTTAATATTGACATTTTTCTATTCATTCAACACATACAGGAAATGACAGACGTGTTTATTTGTTTTGTTAAGAACTTTTTTTATTTCCTAAATGACTATAAGCAACAAAGGTACACATGCATTTTTTTAAAGGCAATACATTGTAAAAGGTTAAGTAGGGGGTTATTTATCAAAATCAGATTTTTTTAAGATTTTTGAAATAAAAGTCTGAATCCATAACTCACCCTTATTTATCAATAAAAAAAACTTGAAGAAAAAACACTAAACTTTTTTGGATTGTCGTATGAAAACGGTGACTTTTTCAGATTATTACACAATTTCAAATATTTTGGGAAATCGTCGGAAAAGCCTCAATTGTCCGGATTATAACATGAAACCCAGCACAGACAATAATATCTTCAAATTGCAAATAGGACCTCTGCCATTGACTTCTATAGGGCCTCGACAGGTTGCAGATGGAGTATTTTCAGATTCTGCCTTTTTGCAGCCTTGAGGTATAATACATCTCAAAAAATTTGAGGTTTTTGTTTTTAGTTTTTAGCATTCAGACTATAATAAATAACCCCCTTAATATTGATATGAATAGTCTGATATTAATATCAACTTGGAGGTGAGAGAGAGAAAGAGTGAGCACAGGTTGTAAGGGGAAACTCATTCCTTGGGTTGTTCCTCATGTGTAAGAAGCCCTATCCTGGTACCCATTGTCTTCCCTGATTCTACGAATAACACATACCATAAAAACTAATAGGGGAAAAAATATATATAATTTTATCTGAATTTTTGTGTTTAGCAACAGATGCAGGATTGATTGTTGGGTTTGTGCCTATAGACTTGTACTGGTTTTTGTACATAGTATTTGAATGAAGAAGAAGGTTCTACATACCGCTATGCCAAATCTAATGATATTGTCCTTTTCGCAGTCCCCAATCACTTTTGATAAAATTGCATTATCGTGTGATTCGCCATCTGTGATGACAACCATGACTTTGTTGGCGTTTGGCCTTCCGCCATATTCTTTAGAGAAAGCAAACTGTCTGTAGAGCAAAGGATGTTTAATGTCAGGAATACAGAGCTGTTATGATACATGTTTTGATAGCAAGTCCAGATTTACCTCTTTTTGTCTAACATTTTGTCGACAAAACTATTTTTGGGCTTATTTGATATTCATTCCTTCATCCCATCATCATTTATTGGATCCATGAGGAAAATGTAGTTAAAGCTCTGGAGTGATTGCTCTCAACATAACAACTATTTCCCTATGATCGCAGTTTTCATGTGAAGGCTACATTTTGAGAAGCTGAACAGTAAAACCCCAAAAAAAGAAATGTATACATTTTGTACTACAGGGGTGAGACCTGTTATTCCAGAATGCTCGGCCCCTGGACTTTGCTGAAAAAAAGATCTTGCCATAATTTTGATCTTTAGGGGCAAATCTAAGGGTCGAAGTAGCCACAAATTACTTTGAAATTCAAATTTCTTTAATTCAAATTTTCACTTCGACCCTTAGTAAATCTGCCCCTAAGTCTACTAGAAAATAATTTAAGCATGAAATGAACCCAATAGCGATTAATTATATTTAGTTTGGCTCAAGTACAAAGTATTGTTTCATTATTACAGAGGAAAAGGAATTCATTTTAAGATGTTTTAGTTATATGAATAAAATGGAGGTTATGGGAGATGACCTTCTTCTAATTTAGAGATTTTTGTTGGACAGTTTTCCAAATAATGGATCCCATGCCTATATTAATGTTCAATTGATTTTCTCTTAACAGACACTATTTTAAAGGAACAGTAACACCAAAAAA
>CM044432.1:178313255-178331271 GCA_024363595.1 Xenopus borealis
TAATAATAATTTTCCAATAGACAAATCCATGGAGAAATTAAAAACTGTAGGTATAAAAATTGAAACAAGGACTTAATATTGTTCAACCACTTCATAATGTTAAGTGGGAGGAATCCCAACATGGCCCCTCCACATGTACTGAAACATTTATTATGTGGTTCGTAAGAAATATTTTGGCATAGTAGCTACTGTACATTGTAACCTGGATTAAGTCTACATTTACCAGTTCCAGAAATATTTGGAACTTGCACAAAAAGCATAACTTCATGTTACAACGCAGTCCCCCTGCCAGAAAATTCCTGCTCAGGATATACAGAGCAAAGTGCTCAGCGCACAAGATAAATCTCTCTCACTGTGGAATGATAGGGAAATCTCTTTCCAGGCAAGGGAACATAACTTGACACTCAAAGGAAAGGAAAATATGTCAAGTGTTTGGAAATGTTTAGAAGGCTGCTCCGAGCAATGATAACATAAGTAGTATTTCATCAGAAACTCAATGCTTATTAGTCATGTATAATTTTAATTAAAGGGATCATTTTTATTTAGGACATTGGGGCAAGTTTGTTAAAATTCATTATCACATTTTTCCCACAATGAGCAAAATTTACAAAAAAATCTCAAACTTTTTTCAAATTTTCTGAACTCAAAATGAAAATAAAAATTCACATTAAAAACCTAGCAAGCTTTTATCAATTCCCGAAGGGAGGTGTAAAAAAAATATATTTAACTTTTTGGAGTTTTTCTTTAACGTTAACTTGTAAGTTTGTAAAAATTAAGGGGGCAATGGCAATCTAGCATTCAAGAAAAAAAATCACCACAATAAAGAGTAATTGTGATATATTTTTGTATTGATTGAAGTTTTGAAAAATATTTAATATAAGAATTAAATCAGCTTCTTTGAGTAGTGGCTATGGTGGCCACAAATCACACATTGCGATGCCCAGATATATGTTTGTCCCATAGGACAGCATGCTAGTACATCATTTCTATCATTTCTATTATCTATTGAAATTAATGGGTTAATAACTTTATATACACTGTATATTTTAATTATTATTCTGATAAGTATTTTGGTAGGGGTGTTGGTGGTGGGAGCTTTGGATTGGTCTTCCTTGGATTTACACAATATCATCCAAAAACAATTTTATCAACTGCAGAAAATAAAGTCTCATAGTGTATTTTTTAGTTTATTATCATTTTTTAACAGTATGACATTTTGCCTCCCATAAGAATAAAAGAAAATCATTTTTAATCATGAGAGCTTGAAATATTAGGTTGAAATACCTGCTCTAAAATTGTTGTACAAGGCTGGACAAACACTGGACAAGGCATTGTCTTACCATTTCATTCTCCTTTAGGAAAGGATATCCTATTTTGCATGTAACATCATGATCCGCTTCACAACTCACTTTCTGCTTATCCTGTAGAACACAAACATGAACAGTGAGTGACAACATCCCTAACTCTGTAAGGTAAAGTAAAGGGTTACATAGCACAGACAAGACCAGCATCTGCTGCAGAATCACAGGGAAGAGTATTTAGTTTTCCTGCTAAAGGAATGCTAAAAACTCAAACAATTCAAATTTTTTCTATAAAATACCAATATTAGTGGAAAAAACCTTCCAATTTTTCAAGATATATTATACACTGAAGATACAAAAAGCCACAATCCGAACATGCTCCATCTTCAATCTGTCAAGGTCCTGTAGCAAGTCAATGACAGAGGTCCTATTTACAGTTTGACGATATTATGGTCTGAGCTGGGTTTTGTAAAATAATCCAAACATTTTGGTGTTTTCCACATTTTGGTATTTAGGCATTTTGAAGGAATCATATCATATGCCTGGAGATGCCTTATGCCTGTAAAATCATTAGTTAAATAAAGGGTCAGTGCACCTTTCTGGGGAATACATTTTGATTTATTTTACGTTGGGAGCAGGCAACAGCTGGAAAAGACAATGGGTACCTTAGATCAGTACCAGCTGCAAAGACACAAAGTTATTTTTGGTTTACAGTGCAAAGACACATGCATGGAAATGTTAATGTCTTGGTAAATGGATCATTAGGTTTGAAATTGGGAAACTGTTCACCATAGCATTTTATGGGGGCATTATTGCTAAGTGATAAGAAAAGATACTTCAAAGCTGAGCAGACAAATACTTCCAAGGGATTTATGTTCCAACTTTGACCTTTTCATTAGCCATTACATAAGGTCTACCCCAACT
Organism: Xenopus borealis; assembly: GCA_024363595.1. Taxonomy (NCBI): domain Eukaryota; kingdom Metazoa; phylum Chordata; class Amphibia; order Anura; family Pipidae; genus Xenopus; species Xenopus borealis. The sequence continues at coordinate 178,315,481 of CM044432.1, forward strand.
AAAACTTGGGGTTTGGCAGCTGTGTGTGGGGATGTTATCTCCAATGCTGCAGTCCTTTCTTTATGTAGGTTTCTTTGTCTTACTAGCACAATCCAAACATTATACAGCAGAGCTCCCATTATTGATTATTGACTATTATTTCTTGTAACCCCCCAGCACCACCAACACATGAACTGAGAAAGAACATGTTTCTCATATACTTTAGATTGTGTACTCACAATGGTTTTTCTTTGCTCAATGTATTCCATTGCCAAACTCCATGTAAATTAATTGGTCTCATGCCTAGTGGGTCTACACTTTTGGGGTTATTTACTAAACTCTGAATGCAGAAAACCTGAAAAATGTGTGGGTTTTTATTGGAATGTATTATACTCTGAATATGGAAAAAGTCAGAATCTCAAATCTGGCATCTCAGACCTGCCAAGGTTGCATATAAGTCAATGGAAGAAGTCCCAAAGATTTTTTGATCTGCGCTGGGTTTCCTGCAATAACCCAAAGATTTTTTGAAAAATCAAAGTTTTCTGGTGGAAAATCTGAAAAATTTGTAAAATTCAGATTTTTTCCTGCAAACAAAATTTTTGGAAAAATGTACTAATACATAAGCCGAAAAAACTCATGCGGATTTGATCTCAATTTTTTTTCCAGAAAATATTGAGATAAATTTGGACTTGAGTTGATTTCAGCCTCCATGGAGATAGGCAAATGTTTGAGACCAATTACACAAGGAAGTAAGCTTTGGAAAGTCTTCCTGGCAATACATAAGCAAGACACATGGACAGGTTGTCTGCTTACAATAATAAATGCATTATTGGTCATTAGCAGAAGATGGCGTCTTCTGCATTAATTAAATTAATGAATTGACATGATTATTGACTATAGGACTAACTCCCTCCCTCCCTCAACTTGTATGACTTTCCTTAGAGGTGATGTGTTGTATTATTGTTCATTCTTATGTCTTGGTTGTGATCTCTTGGTTTCCATGACTTCATTTGGGTACTGGTAAGCTCTTCCAAGCATGGGAATAGACCGTGGGATGGGGAACAAATTCTCAGTAGCCTACCGTTATGGACAACCATAAGATACTACAGGATACGTATGTACTGTAGCTGGAATATGATGTTATAAAGGATTTGGGATTTATACATTTAATCATGGAGTGGGTTGCTTGGGTGGCCTCAGCTATCTTTGGCAGCCTTGGCAAACACTTCCTGGTAAATGGTATTACACAACACAAAGGTAAATTGCTCACATTGTGTATAAATGGCAATCCACAGATTTATCAACAGATTAAAGAATTCTAGTAATTCCTATTTGATTGAGATAAATTATTTTAAAGTCATTTGAAATCACTTACCTCAGTTGCAGCCAATATAATGTTTGGGGAATATTTCACAACCACCCTGGCATTATAAGCACTCTTCTTCATATTCTTAACCGTCAGAGTCAGATTGAACTTGTCCTTAGTGGATTTCACAATGGCTTCATTAAAGCTGTGTAAATAAATGGCACTTTTACGATGCTTTGAGGGAAAGCAGTTGTACTATAAACATATATACATTTCATGCAAGCAATCACTCCAAATATGGTTATCTGTCAGTACTGACATACACCAGAGAGATCAGAGTTGTAATGGCAACATCCTGGGAATCAGTGATTGATATTCAGTAGTTTAGAACCAGTTCACTTTGACTCATATTATAGATGGACCAATTCTAAGCAATGTTTTAATTGGTTGTTAATTATTGTGTATGTTTTTTTAATCATTAATCTTCTGGTTGGCGATGAGTTAAATTTTTCACCAAGTTTCTAAACTGCTGCCCATAGACTTTATATTGTATGTCAAAATTTGTTGTGGGTTTTCACTTGGATTGTTATTCTTATTTAGATTTTCAAGCACTCCAGGTTGTTTTAAAAACTGCTTCATGTCTGGCTGTCTGGGTAACTATCCCATAGCAAACAGATACCAATTTAATGAACAGTTTAATGTTTAAGCCTGAGAGCTGCAGAAGTAAATAAATACTTCAATAATAACAGGTGCATTGTAACCCTCTACAACCATTCACATTCTTTCCAATATTTCAGAATTGAAAACTAGGTTTCAGGCAGGGTCAGACTGGGCCATCTGGGGCCAACCCGGAATGCGACCAAAGGGCCCACTTTCAGACACCCAACATCCAAATTAGCACCCACTTATGCACAGTGTACCTCTTTTCCTTTGCCGCTATGGGGTCTGGGCAGAGGTTGGGGTGGGTCACCAGGGCCAATCAAATTTTTATTCTGCTATCCCATGGGCCCAGTCCAACACTGTGTCCAGTTTCCACCTGGTGATACCTAAACACCCACTGATCCACCTACCTGATAAATTGCCACAAAAAAAGCTTCTCACATGCTATTAAACATTACTCCAACCAGAATCAAGCAGTTAGGTAAACATTACTTCTGCAGCTCCAACCAGAATCAAGCAGTTAGGTAAAGCAGTGGCTGTACAATACAATAAGCCATAATCATATGTACTGAATGTGCCAACCATGACTTTACTAACAAGTCCCTCACTTCCCAAACTATACAAGCACAGCCACTTCAGTGTGTGTTCAACCAAATATCTTACCTGTTTCCATCTATACTTATTTCTGCATCTAGGACTAAGTCAGTAATACATTTTTGTTCTAATCCGCAGTCCATCGTGAAAGGAATCTATTAAAAGAATAAAGACAAATATCAAAGAATTTAGAATTGTAAATGGCTCTTCACAATTGAACCAAGTAATGTTTTTGACTTTGGGATGTAACCCTAATTCTGAAAGAATATGAAGCTAGCCATATGAGCAGGATATGTTTCCGGTGAGTCAAATCGGGCTGTCCTAGTGTTTGGACTCCCAACCAACAACTGATAATTAGAGAAGCATAGAGCACAATATGGACAGTAGGGGTGATTGCGATCCAGACAATAGGGGTGATTGCATTTATGCCAAATACATTTCTGTCTTGCATAAAAAAGGGCATTAACTCAAGGGATGAAATCATAATTTTGCCTCTTTATGGGTCCCTGTTAAGGCCTCACCTGGAGCATGCAGTGCAGTTTTGAACTCATGAAGAAACTGCGGGCGACTTTGGAAATAGAAGCGCCACGAGTCCATTTGTGCAGGCCATTCTTCAGTCAAGCAGACAGAAGGCAGGAAGAAGGCAGTTCAGGGATTGTCGCCGCGCAGAAGAGGTGATTAGTCACCAGGCGACTAAATCTCCCTGAATCTGCCCCAACCCTTAAAGTATATTAGAGAACATTATAGACCAATACCAGGGGACCTTTTTACCCATAAAGAGGATCACCAGACTAGAGGAAAATAACTTTCATTTGAAGCAACGTAGGTGGTTCTTCGCAGGGAGGGCAGTGAGGTTGTGATGCCAGGTGACGTTTTGATGGCTGATTCTGTTAATGCCTTTAAGAGTGGTTTGGATGATTTCTTGCACAATCATACTATCCAAGGCTAAAGTGATACTAAAATCTATAGTTAGTATATGAGTATATATAGTTTATATGATTCTATGGGGGGTCAATGTGTGTATGTATGGATGCTGGATTTCATTTGTAGGGGCTGAACTTGATGGACTTTGGTCTTTTTTCAACCCGATCTAACTATGTAACTATGGAAAGGCACTTGTGTTTAACATGTGTCTGCGAGTGGCAGCTTTGGATTAGGTTTCAAAAACTGGACCCATGTAGACCTCCATGTAGCTCCAGGGTTCCCACAGTGGCCTGAGACACTAGCCACAGTAGATGCAGCAAAATAAATCATCACTCCAAAAAAAAAATGATGCAAACTGGACTTACAATTTAGTAAATTGGCTACAATTACATCAGGCCCATCTTCCCTCCATAGCACCACAATTATCATTGGGAAAATGCTACATTGTGGGAAAATAACTTTTACTAAAAGATAAAAGCACCAATTAGGACACAAGAGAGAAATTTGTAGCCATCTCACTGCCATATTTTCCTGCTTTTTTTTAGATGTTGCACAAAAATGGGCCAAATGAACAATTACGTTTTTCTTGTTTAAACTATTATTTAAAAACAAGCCGGCTTGTGCACACCGAGTGAAGGAAACAGTTCTGCTTTGTTGTTTTCCTGTGAACTGAATGTTAGCTCAGTACAAATGAGTGACATGACTTCATCCTGTGCATTGGTTCTAAATATTATTTTAAATAATTTCCTCCAGTTTGAAACAATGTCTGGCTGAAGGAAAATATAAAATCCACTGGGGAATTTCTTTAGGCTATCAACGTTCAGTGAAAGAAACTCTAATGTAACCTCTTCCACTTGCTCTTTTGCACAGTACTCTTGGGAAATTATTTATTAAAGTCTGATTTTTTTGTGATCAGACTTTTAAAGAGGAAATCCAAAAAAATCTTACGATTCTTTCTTCATATTTTAACATAGTAAGTTAGTCTAATATAAGTAATTCTAAGAAGATTTTATCCATCCAGGTTATGGTATGTCTAATATAATTCTAAAACAACTGGACTTGAGTAATTTTTGAATATGTTTCACTACTCATCCAAGCAGCTTCTTCAGCTCAACTGACTGGTGTGGGAACTTCTTGGCATATAAACTCTTCCACTAATCCAATCACAATGGCACATTGTAACTCTTCAAAGAGGTGACATATGAAATTTACAGAGGTGTTCATTCTGTTTAGTTACTGTGATTGGTAATCCTATCACAGGAACTACACAGAATCGACATTTCAGATGTCACCTCTTTGAAGAGTTACAATGTGCCATTGTGATTGGATTATTGGAAGAGTTTATATGCTGAGAACTCCACACCAGTCATTTGAACTGAAGAAGCTGCTCTGATGATTAGTGGAACAGCTTCAATGATTGCTCAACAAGCCAGTTGTTTTAGAATTACTTATATTAGAGATACTATGACCTGGTTGAATGAAACTCTTCATAGTCTAGTAAGTTAGGTTGAAAAAAGACATACATCCATCAAGTTCAACCTTTTAACTCTATTTTTAGCTCTAGTCTTTTCCAGCACCAGATTTTGTTCAAGAAAAATGAATTCATAAGTGCCACAGTAAAGTGTGTGGGAGTTTGGCTGGACTGGTTTTAAGGAAATTCAAAAATATTTTTAGAGTTTAGTAAATAACTCCCATGGTTTTTGTTTTACTCAGTCTAGATGCTAACTCAGAGGTCTGCAGAGATGATTATATATTGTGCTGTGGATAGTGGCAATGCTAATTTAGGCTCCTACCTCCCTATATAACCAACCATTTCATTTCCCTTTAATAAATAACTCACAGGACCATTTAAATCTTTGGGAGGCCCATTTATTAAAGGTTGAACTTTAATAAATAGGCATCCACAAGCCTGAATTGTTAAAAAAAAGTCCAATAGGATCAGTGCAGTTCTCATTGACTTCTAGTTATAGTTTAGTTACACTAACTAAATAAACTTTAAGAGAGATAAAAAAAACATAAATTCATTGATAAACTGAGCTGTTAAAATCATATGAATAAAGGAAAAAATAGAAATACAGGTCATTTTTTTTGTTATTTTGGATTTTGCATTATGTCATATTGTGGTAGCGCTTATAGATATTGATGGGCAAATATGAGGCATTTCGCTTCGCTGAAAAATTCCCGAAAAACCGGTGGTGTCTCATTTTGGATGAGGGCGTCCATTTTTTGGATGCTGGCTCACATTGCCGGCATCCAAAAGGAGACGCTGGCAAATTTCCGCCAGGCAAATTTTTCCTGGTTTTTCGCAAATTCGCCCCAGGCGAATAAATTCCTCCATCACTACTTATAGACAAGAAGAGCAATGTAGTGTATTCATGACTTAAATATAGTGATGGGCGAATTTATTCGCCAGGGGCGAATTCGCGGCGAATTCCCGCGATTCGCCGCTGGCGAATAAATTCGTGAAACTGGAAAAAAAATTAGCAAAAAAAATTCGCCGCGCAAAAACGAGTCGTCGTTTTTGACTCGACGCACCGAAAACGACGTGACGCGCGACAAAAATTACGCCGCGCGTCAAAAACGACGCGACGCGCGTCAAAAACGACGCGCGACTCGTTTCGGGAATCGGCGAGAAATTCGCGAATTTCTCTGGAAATTCGCGAATTTTTTGGCGAAGCGAAACGCGGCCGTTTCGCCCATCACTACTTAAATATTGTATACTTTCTCATTTCAGAACTGAAGGGTTACACAATAGGATTTGTAGAAGGAATACATCTCACTTTGCTGTAAACGTGGACCCTAACTAGATTTGCAGCATTTAAAATTCCTTTGGAAATAACACTAACCAGAGATTGGGCTGGCCAAAAATGCTTAGACATGTGCAATATGGAGTTTCCGATTCAGGAACAGTCTCTGGGATATGTCACATCTGATTATTTGCAAATTATTAGCAATGAACAATTTTTAAAATCAATTACTCCGGCTCAAGAGTACCTCAAGACCCACAGCTTTTCCTTGCAGGTTACATTGTGTTCTATGGGGATAGTGAGTTGCCTGGCAAAGTGTAAACTGCCTTGTATTAAAAATAAAAAGGCTGCATAGATTTGACATGCTGATTCTATTTTTCACATATTGTGCCTCGTGGTTTAATTTTGCATTTTCTCTGCATTCTCCCTCACTTCAATCTCTAGGTCAGATCTCTGTTTCACTCTAGGTATAACATATCATTGTTAGTGGTATAATTAATTTACTTACATATGAGTTGTAAAAGTTTGGAAGTTCGCTGCTGAGAACTGGACCCTTTTCTGGGTCGGGAAAATTAAATTCAACCAAAACGTTAATGGAATTCAAAAAATCTGGTTTTTCCTGCATAGGGGAGAGAGAAAGAACTTATATGTACAGTATGTTGTATGTTATTATTGATTATCATTTTCCTATAGCTCAACAGAAATAGTATTTCCAGGTCATTATGGGCCTGAAGCTCAGCCTTATGGGTCTATACTCCAAATTGATGAAGGATATATGGAGACCGTGATACACATTTACACTCTTTAGTCACATACACACTGTCCATACACACTCACAAAAATGTTAAAAGAGAAAAATAATTGACATAATAATTGCATTACCCAGCCACTCACAAAAACGTTAAAAGAGAAAAATAATTGACATAATAATTGCATTACCCAGCCATAGGCACCCTGTGTCTGGAACTTGCAGGTCTTACTAATACTCCTGATTTTGCAATGGGCCCTGTGCTACATCCCCATCCATCACATTAATTAAAAGGGAACTAACGTCTAAAATAGAATAATGCTACAAATGCTGTATTTTGTATACTAAATATAAACATAAACTGCACTAGTAGCCGAATTAAACAAATGATTTATGCCAGTGGTCCTCAAACTTGGCCCTCCAGCTGTTAAGGAACTACAAGTCCCACAATGCATTTGCCTGACTGTGGCTGTCAGACTCCATCATTGCATTGTGGGACTTGTAGTTCCTTAACAGCTGGAGGGCCAAGTTTGAGGACCACTGATTTATGCTTTCAAAGTTGGCCACAAGGGGCTGTCATCTTGTAACTTTGTTAAACATCTTTGCAAGACCAAGACCATGCACATGCTCAGTGTGGTCTGAGCATTTGCATGAAGGACAGCTGAAAAGTAGCTTAGAATTAGCCATTCTATAACAAACTAAAAGTTAACTTAAAGGTGAACCACCCCTTTAAAATGTGACTCTATAGTGTAAATGGGTGGAAATGCACATAGATTACCCACCATGTTACTGTGGACCCAACAAGGTTATTGTGATTAGTTGTTTATTCATCAACTTTTGTTATTCACAGTATTTTGTGTGTCCATTATTTTATCAACCCTGATATTAGATAAAAATTATTTAGAAAATTACTTGCCACCATATAAAAGTTATGATTGTGACAATTCGCTGTGTGTCCAATGACCCCTTGGAACTTTCTATCCTGAGAGTCAATGAAAAAGGCTCGAGAGGCATAGCGGGGTGAGTCCAAGGTGATGGTATAGTTGATATCTGTAGGTATGAGAGTAATATTAATGTAAATACATCTGTACAGTAGAGCATCACGTTCATGCAGTTTTAGCTCTGCCCTTTCACTTACTTGAGCTTGTTATTTTGTTCGCATCAGATTTGAGCAGTAGATTCAAACAAAACCTTGCTTCAATGCAGACTGTCGGTCTGTTGTTGATATCGCAGTTTTTCTTTTCAATATTAATTGCGTTTGGGGTAAACTCTGTGGTTACTGTTATTTCAGCAACGTCCCGAGACCTAGCAATAGAATGGATTAATTTGCTTGATAACTAGAAACTGGATGGTAAATAATCAATTGGTGTAATTTACTTTAAGGGACATTGAAGGGGACGCTGTTGCAGGAAAACATGTTTTTTTTTTCAAAGTCCATCAGTTAATAGTGCTGCTCCAGTTCTGCACTAAAATTCAGTTTTTATAAGAGCAAACATATATTTTTTATATTTAATTTTGAAATTTGGCATGTGGTTAGACATGATGTCCAATTCCCAGGTGCCCCCAACCATGTGACCTGTGCTCCGGTTGTCACACTTTACTGCTAAACTGCAAGTTGGATGACATCACGCCCCTCCCATCAGCAGCCTATCAAAAGGACAATGGGCAGGTAACCAGATGGCAGCTCCCTTACACCTCTGACACCTCTACTGGAGGATTCACTTGTATTGCTAAATTATTTGTGCTAGTTAGTTTTTGCCTACTTGGGTGCTATCCTCATGTCTACCACTAGGGCTATTGGATGGGGGGTAATATTGAAGTACAATAAGAAGGGGAGAAAGAAAAGCTGTCTAAATTCTAGCACACCAGAATTGATCTTGATAAAGGCTTTACACCGAAACATCAGTAATTCTCATTCTCTGGCAAGGGTGTCTGCTGCCTTTTATTGCTTGGAATTCGAGTTACAATTTCATGGTACAGTATTTAATTTAAAATTATTAAACATGTGTTATATGTTTGATATATACTAATTGTACTGAGCACTTTTGTATACATTGCAAATACAGTATACTACTTATAAGTTCTTGAGTTCTTTTTTAGAATACCATCTGTGTGGGTGTACACTTTATTGTGAGTGTGCAAGCCCATAAAATTTTAAATAGTATATTTATAACTACAGTACTATGGGGGTGGATTGGGGCTTTTTGCACCTTGTTCTACTTTGTTTGTATTCAATTAGAATGTCTTTCACCCATTTTTCTTTCTAAACACTGAAATTATTGCCATAAATACATACATACCAAAAAAGAGAAGCTCCCCCAAGTCCTCCAATAGTGACATCAGTCAGACCATCCCCATTTAAATCCATTTCACCATGAATAGACTGTCCAAAAAATCTGACTTTCTTTCCATCACCACCTGATGGGATACGCTGTATATAAAAAGTAGATATTCCACAAGAACGATTAAGTTCTGCTCATTCAAGGAACTAATTATTTTTTATACAACCGACTTTCCTAATGTGGTAAATAAATTGCTGTTTTCTTGAAACATTGATTAAATGTTTGGAAGAAATGGTGATCGACCATCAACAAAGCAAGGTAGGGAATGCCTCAGGGTGCAGTTCACAATGGAGTACTGCTCTTACCACCTTCCCTATGACAGGCAGCAAACCCAGAGAGTCTTGTGCCAGATTTGCTGCTCCTGCTTGAAGTTTGATGTAAAGGGATAGTTGTTTCCCTTAGTGTTCCTGCACCTGCAGCAGGGACAGTAGTAAATGACCCCCTTGTGAGGAAACTAGCAAGACATCATAGCACTTGCTCCTCAATCTTCTGCCTGCTTGAAACACAGGCCAAAGCTGCCACTGTGAAAGACAGTAGTAGTTATTTGATCTAACTACTGAGTGGGAGCTTTGAGCATAATTCCAATTATTATTATTATGTATTATTATTATTATTATTATTATTATTATTAATAATAATAATAATAATACTTATTATTATTATTATTATTATTATTATTATTAATAACTATTATTATTATTATTATTAATAATAATAATAATAATAATAATAATAATAATGTATCCAAGGAACCTTCTTCTACCAAAAACACCAGTCCTTAAAGTTCTACAATAAAGCTGCAGAAGCCATACCTGAGCATAGTTTCCTTTTATAGAGTTTCCATTCCCATGATAAATGTAAACAGCCCCCCGATGATCCCCTTCTAATGGGGCTCCTATAGCGACATCATTGAACCCATCCAGATTTAAGTCTGTTACAGCTGCTATGGCTGTTCCAAACCGAGAGCCACATGGCTCATTCTTGTTCTCATTCTGGCAGCTGATATCTTTCTGCTGAGAACAGCAAGTCTGGTTTAATGGCTCCAAACTCATCTGATACTGCATTTCTTTCTGTCAACAGAAAATGTAAGAATCTAGTTAGTTTTGTATGGGTCACATAGTTTTAGCTACTATGAAAAGTTCACATAAGCATCCTCTTTAACTAAAACTGAGAAACATGTCTGAGTGTAGACAGTTGGGATCAAGTAAAAGGTACTGTTTTGTAATTATTAAAGAAAATATTAAAAGAAATGGAATTATTTGATTAAAATTTAATTTATGGGGTGTTTTGGCCTTCCCGTAATTGAGAGCTTTCTTTTGGATCCCATAACTGTAATGCACTAGTTTTATGTTATGTGACACAAATTACACCACAAGCACCAGTTATAACTGATGGCATTACTGATCAGGGTTTATAAGGATATATTATACATGATATGAATGGCTCTTTTCTATTGTTTAATAGATATGTATACAAATCCAAAAAATAGCACTTATGGATATATAATGCATGAAAAATACATTTAAAAATGTGATTTACATTGTGCAACTATGTCAACTACATCAATTAATTTCAATCCACAAGGGACCATCATCAGGATATATATGTTAGAAACATAGCTATTGTTTTCTCATCTTACCTCATGAATTCTATACACGTACACTTTTCCTTGTTCTTGTTTGGCACTTCCCATGTACATTGGAGCTCCAACTAGAAGAATGTCGCTTACTGAATCTCCATCCACATCCACAGTTGTTAGCACACTGCCAAAATATGACCCAATCTGCAAAATAGAATCTGTATTAAATATCTATCTATCTATCTATCTATCTATCTATCTATCTATCTCTCTCTCTCTCTCTCTCTCTCTCTCTCTCTCTCTCTCTCTCTCTCTCTCTATCTATCTATCTTTTTATCTATCTGATATTTGTCTATCCATATCTAAATCTCCCTCTCTCTATCTCTTCTACCTTATATACATAAGCTGCATGATGAATATACAGTAGAAATTCAGAATGGAACGGAATGTTCAACAGGGGTGTGGAGATAACTATGTTCATAAAATAGTATGAATCCCAGTGGTCTAAAGACCACTAAAGGAAAAATGGAGAGTTATAATCACCGTTTCCTTTATTTATAAATTTCTAAATATATATTTATATATATATATGTATGTGTATATAAATATATATAAATATATATATATATAAATATATATTTAGAAATTTATATATAAAGGAAATGGCGATTATAACTCTCCATGCTGTATCTATATCAAAAGCTTTTTCAATTATTTTTTTCTTTTCTTTTTTTTTTTAAATTTGTAATTCTTTTCAATGCTTCTGGATCTATTGGTCCAGTTGGGATGGGTGCATGGAACCTGCTGGGCAGATTAGGCAGTCAGCCAAGGCAAGATGCGTACGCTTGAGTTCTCTAAGATGTGTCAGGTTCAGTGTGTACTTGTGATGTTATCTGTCCCAACCAGACCAAGGCCCAGCAGCATAGATAAAAATTAATTTAAAAGAAAAAAATTGAAAAAGCTTGATCATTGTTGTATGTTTCTAAGCTTTTGCCTTGTAACATCTCTCATTGTCTATTGCCTAGGGGTCTGCAATTCTGGGTCTGACAGAAAGACCATAAGAATCACCAAAGGTTGTTTTTTTTCCAGCATGTTTAAGTGATATAACAAAACAGGAATTCCAATCCCACCCAAGAACCAGGGTTATGAGTCAACTTCATTTACAATGCCCAAATGGAAAGCTGCAAAGAATTCTGACTTTGGCCTGTGAAATAATGGGTAAAAGATCTGATTTGACATTAAGTGAATAAACTGTGGTTAACACAACCAAAATACGTGACATCATTAACTGAAAGCATTCCAGGATTAGCTCATGTTTGTTCTTATGAGTTACTCTGAAATATCCCCCGTACAATATGAATGGTGCACAGGGAGTAACAGAAATGAACACATAACATTTAATGGTAAGCACTCACCTGTTCTCCTTTCAGGGTCTGAAGTATCTCAATTTCATGTCCATTTAATTTAAAAATAATCACTTGGCCAGTATGATTATATCTGGGTTGACCTGCAATGTAGATCTCTCCTCCAGGTACCGATGCAGAACTCAAGGTGTAACCTAATAAAGAGTCAAATATATATACAGCAGCAATGAGGAAATGTCTCAATCTCCTGAATGTGTGGGTTTTATGGTGCCATATAGCTTTAATTGTAACTGTTTATTCACACTATATGGAATATTATATTTACTGTAAATGGCATGTCAGCTCCCTAGTTGGGAGGGAGACTGAACCTATTGGAAGATAGGTTTCATCTAGGTTAAGGTGTCCCCATATGGATGAGAGAAAAAAAATGACACCCCTAGTATTTAAAAAAACAAACAAAATAAAGTGCATTCAGCCTCTAGATCCTGAGAATATTATGTGGAGCAAATGAGCCTTGGGATTTTGCACCTCAGGGAAAAAGGACTATCTATCTGTCTTTGGCTAAAGAGATACTCCAGAGATGACCCACTGAGATGCTCAACTGTAGCCGCCTAAACTTAATTATTTATTTGGTATAAAACAGGGGTCCCCAACCTTTTTTGCTTGTGAGCCACATTTAAATTTAAAAAAGAGTTGGAGAGCAACACAAGCATGAAAAAGTCCATGGGGATGTCAAATAATTTGGTAACCCCTATATGGACTGGCAGCCTACAGGAGAGAATGTTTGGCAGGACATCTGTTTTTTATGCAACCAAAACTTGCCTCTAAGCCATTAATTAAAAAATAAGCTCCTGCTTTGAGGCCACTGGGAGCAACATCCAAGGGGTTGGAGAGCAACATGTTGCTCGTGAGCTACTGGTTGGGGATGAAACAAGTTGGCGCTATAGAAATGTTAATAATAATGTTAATTATCACTGGTATAAAACATTAAAGAGAGTACAAAGTGGTGAGTTAATGAGAGATGTGCATAGGGGTTACTTATGACGGAACAACTGACATCCTCAGACATGCCTTTAATACCACGGAAGGACAAGGATTTAGAGCATTGTTTTAGGTTATCTTCTTAACTTCTTTTGATTGCATTCACATAGAGCAGTGATTTATAGTGAAAGGAAGGAGCTGCACTGCAAAGGGAAGACAATACTTGTAAATGTCAAGTACATAAACTGAAACAAAAGCACTCTCCTTTTGATGTGCTTCTAGAGCCCTGTATATAACACCTGCCATTGCTTTAACTCCTGCATTGTACCAGCATGTCCCCCAACTCTGCTCCAGTGGATTTACAGACAATTAAAGGACATTTAAAGGATGTCCCCTTAAGTTGCAAGTTGCAAGTCCCCTTATGTTTCATTAACCAGTGTAAATCTTTATGACTCCTGTACCTGGGACAACCTTTTCATCTGATTTATGTTTCCCATTATTATGTTGGAATAAGGAAGGAAATATTGCATTGTTAGTTAGTAAATAAGCTATTTACGAACTGGCCTGGTAGTTTCTTCCTCACACAGAAACAACAAGTAACAACAACCTATAACCCCCAGCAAACAAGTGTTACAAATGGACTAATAATAAATAGACCCTTTTAAATGTTTCAATAACTTGGGTACCATTAGTTCTTAGTACAACAGTTAACTGGTTTGTGGGGCAGTCAAAGAGTTCTGTTTTCTGTGAGTTCAGGAAGGCTCCATTAGCTGTAAAAGCCCTGGTGGTGAGATGTGTTCCCACAGGCCCAGAGGTAGAGTGATAAATTCCTGCCCAAAGTTCAGTTAGGGTAAGGAAACACATGACTCTTCTTGACTTTTCTTTTGACTCCAACTATTGCTGAGGGTGATGCAAATTATGCAAATATAAACTGTCACCACATGATTCTCCATCCTGCCATTATGCTTTTATAAAATGTGGCAGAATATCCATAAGTTACATCATATGGAAGCAGTGACATGATCCCAGCCAGAACAGGGAGAGGGCCACTTGTTTCAGGCCTATTTTAGTAAGGAGGCCTGGAACTTCAGCTTCACCTTCTCTTTTTTTAATCCACTATATATATCACAAAAGTATGCTTTAGTATGTCACATTTCTTTCTCCTTTTATATGAGAGGCCACTAGGAAATAACCCTCATTACCTCCTAAAACACCAATGTTATTGTAAAGACATAATAAGATGTCCAGACCTCCAACATATAAAATCCATGTGCACAGCAAAGGGGCCTATATACTTAGAAAATGCACTTAATAATCTCAGTTTTATACAAGACTATGCTGAAAGCTAACAAGAAAGTTTACAAATTCCCTACATGCAGACACATACATAAACACACACACAAACATACATGCACATACGCTAAACAAATGAATGGAAGTATAAAGTACTGGGCATTTCCAGATATAACTTATCTCTAACAGAGAATGTTGCATTTAAAACATGACATTTGCCCTGGTTGGTTTCCTCTTGAAGATGATCTGGTATGCAAGAGGAAATGGGTTTAAATATCAGATTTGACCTGGCCATGTTCTTGGGAATTTCACTTTATACTAAAATAGAAATAAAGCAGTAATTGTGTCTTCAGTATACAGTATATCCAGGGGAGGATTTATTGAGAATCAATCTGGAGAATCTAGAAACCAGCATATCTATGTTATGGTTTAACAACAACTTATTTAGAGTCATGAAAACTTATTTAGAGTCATGAAAGACTCTAGGAACTGCCCAACTGGACACAAATTGCCATTTTCCTTTACTCTTTACTTGTGTGACCTAACACTGTACATTTTGCACCTGGGTCACCTCATGATGTCTGGCTGACTTCACTTATGATTAGTTGGCGTATGCACAAGAGTCTGCCTGTGTTAGTTTTTCTTGATTTACGTCGTGTGTATATACTGTCTTCCTTGGATGAGCGTAGAAATTATTTAATCTGACAAACATTTCACAGTTTCAAATAAATATTTTGCTTACTTTCATATATTTCTGTATAAAGGTCATAGAGGCAGAAAAATGCCAATTCACTGACTTTTTGTACACACCTCCCTTGCTGCTTACAATATGAGTTATGAAACTGGTTTCTGGGGTTTGGCAGGGGTTTAGACTAAATGCATTTTCCAAAATGTTGGAAACCCCTAAACAATATTTTCTAGGTGATACAGATGCAGCCATTTGTGTGTGAAATGCGTCATGACTCAGGGCTAATTGAAGAAACTGTGTTATCTAAAGTTATCTTAACTTATTTAATGCATTTAACCTTTTTCAAGGTTTGATCCTTTATCTCTGTTACAGCAAAGTGAGTTTTGGGAGCTGCTAAGTGAGTATTGTATGGGATCTAAGAGTTGCATGTGAATTAAGTGTTACGCAGCATTAAAAACCTTAAGGCGTTTAAAACCAAAAAGACGTTTGTTAAGGAATTGCATTTGGGAGTACCCAGTGTAAATAAGAGTGCAAGTGGGTTTGCTGGGATCACTCAGTATGTGTCTTGTCACATGTATGTGGTGTT
>CM044432.1:178331581-178381210 GCA_024363595.1 Xenopus borealis
TCTGGTGCAAAAAACAAATATAGACTGGGGCAACAAAAACCATGAATTTTGGAAAAGCTATTTTTTGTGCCTTTAGGGCTGCCCCTCAGAGTATTGATTGGGGCATTATGTTTTCAGCTAAAACCACAGAACAGAAATGGTTGTCATTTAAAATATTAAATAATTACTGTTCTCAATTTATTCCCTTAAGGAGTAAATCTAGAAGCTCTAAGAATCAGCATATGTGGCTTAATACAGATGTAAAGAAGATAATAGGAAAAAAGAAAAAGGCATTTAAAAACTACAAATCTGTTGGGACAGAAGCTGCATTTAATGAATATAAACACTGTAATAAATATTGTAAATCAGCAATCCGGAAAGGCAAAGAAAGGAAATGAAGAATTAATTACGGCGCAGGTGAAAAGTAATCCTAAAAAGTTTTTTAAATATATTAATAGTAAAAAGATACAGTTTGAAAGTGTTGCTCCATTAAATAATGGTACCAGTATGGTTGTAACCAATACAGAAAAGGCAAATGTGCTAAATCAGTTTTTTTCTTCAGTGTATACAATAGAGTTCCCAGGCTCGCTTCATAGATGCACTGACTCAGCTCAATCTAGTCAGTGGCTGACTCAGGATATGATTCATAAAGCTTTAATAAAAATTAATGTAAACAAGGCGCCAGGGCCTGATGGTATACATCCACGGGTTCTAAGAGAGCCTAGTTCAGTTTTAGACCATCCCCTATTTCTGATTTTCTCAGATTCACTTTCATCTGGTATGGTGCCTATGGACAGGAGGAAAGTTAATGTCATCCAAATATTTAAAAAGGGATTACAATCTCAGCCTGGCAATTATAGGCCAGTAAATTTGACATCTGTGGTGGGCAAATTATTTGAAGGCTTGTTAAGGGATCACATTCAAAATTTTGGCATTATGAGCAGCAATCAGCATGGCTTTATGAAGGATAGGTCATGCCAGACAAATTTGATTGTTTTTTATGATGAGGTAAGTAAGATGCTGGACAGTGGGGGGGGGCAGTAGATGTGATCTATTTGGATTTTGCCGAAGCGTTTGATACTGTGCCCCACAATCGACTGCTTTCTAAACTAAGGTCTGTTGGGCTTAATGAAGTCGTTTGCACATGGATAGGGAACTGGCTACAGGATCAGGTACAGAGGGTGGTTGTTAATGGTACATTCTCTACTTGGAGTAAGGTTCTTAGTGGGTCCCTCATGGCTCGGTATTGGGTCCACTTTTATTTAACTTGTTCATTAATGACTTAGGGGAGGGTGTTGTAAGTAATGTATCAGTGTTTGCAGATGACACAAAACTATCCAGCCCAATTAATTCCATCCAGGATGTGGCATCCTTACAACAGGATCTTGACAAACTGGCAATCTGGGCAGCTAAGTGGCAAATGAGATTCAATATTGATAAATGTAAAGTCATGCACCTGGGATGTAAAAATATTCAAGCCACTTATACCCTTAATGGGACTGCACTAGGCAAATCCATTATGGAAAATGACCTTGGAGTCCTTGTAGAGGATAAACTTGGCTGTAGCAAGCACTGCCAGCCAGCAGCATCAAGGGTTTATAAGGTCTTGAGCTGTATTAAAAGGGGCATAGAGTCACGGGAGGAGGGGGTCATTCTTCCCCGTTATAGAGCACTTGTAAGGCCACATCTAGAATATGCTGTACAGTTTTGGTCTCCCTCACTCAAACAGGACATTATTGTATTAGTGAGGGTACAGAGAAGGGCAACTAAGCTGGTAAAAGGTATGGAAAATCTTAGCTATGAGGAAAGACTGGCCAAATTGGGGATGTTCACGCTGGAGAAGAGGCGCTTAAGGGGTGATATGATAACTATGTATAAATATATAAGGGGGTCATATAATAATCTCTCTAATGCTTTATTCACCAGTAGGTATTTCCAGCCGACACGAGGTCACCCTTTCCATTTAGAAGAAAAGAGGTTTGGCCTAAATATTTGGAAGGGGTTTTTTTACAGTGAGAGCTGTGAAGATGTGGAATTCTCTCCCTGAAACTGTTGTAAAGGCTGATACATAAAATAGCTTTAAGAAGGGGTTGGATGGCTTTTTAGCAAGTGAGGGAATACAGGGTTATGGAAGATAGCTCATTATACAAGTTGATCCAGGGACTAGTACGATTGCCTTTTTGGAGTCAGGAAGGATTTTTCCCCCCTCTGAGGCAAATTGGAGAGGCTTTGGATGGGTTTTTTTTGGCTTCCTCTGCATCAACTAGCAGTTAGGCAGTTGAAATAAAAAAAATAAAATTTAAAATGTTGAACTTGATAGATGTGAGTCTTTTTTCAGCCTAACTTACTATGTTACTATTAGCATACCAAAGCACAAGTGTTCACAATGATGAACACTTTAATTAGATGGGATGCTGTGACACAATTGTTTCATTTAGGTAGATATTATGGTATTTTATCTGTAGACTCCCAATGGGAAGAAAACACAGTAGAAACCTACAGAAATAGGAGAGGAATGCACGTGTGCCTGGGTATGGGATACACTTAAAAGGACATTGAGTGGTACTGTCACCTCTCTGGAGATCTGGAAATAAATAGATGTAGAACCTGAATGGAAATCTGAGAACAAAGAGCGCCCACCAAACCCAGAAGAAATGGAAAAAGGTCTATAAAGCAATCACCTTTGAACACAGACTGGAAATTGCTTGATGAGGAAACTTTATCTATTTGCCATCAGGAAAGAATGTCCTATGAAGAGTTAGCCCCCTAGACTATTAAATATGGTGTCTACATGTGATTGAGTGAGGCCATTGTATGACTCAAGTAACATCTGAGTAAGCTTACACTTACCAAGGTAAGCTGCTAGCGGTTCATTCTTCTCATCTGCCTTTGTTCTAAATGTATGGTTATTGGGTGTTAAAATGGCATCGGAATTCACCATTACCACAGTTCCATTCCAGTCATATGCTCCAACAGCACCAAGCATTGCCCAGTCCTAGGAAACATGAAAATATTCTAGTTATCAGTGCTCTCTCACAGTCATGTTGGAATAAGGATCAAAATGCTAGAAAGCTGTTTTAATTAATCTTAATTTATCTGTTCTGCACAATATTGTTGTGAGCTGTGTTCTTAGTCTACTTAAGTACAAACAAAATGGCAGCACAAATACATGGGGGATATTTATCAAAATCCTAAATGTTCTCACTATTTTCTGAAAACAATTTGGACCAAATCCACCTGAACATCCCCCACTATTTATAAATACATTTTCACGAAAATTTATTAGACGATTTGAGAAAATTCAAATCATCATTTTTTTTGGATTTGTTTCATTTTTCATTCGATGTCCTTCGGATTAATGAACGAAACCCAGAACAGGATATCTTCAAAATGTCAGCGGGACATCTGCCATTTATTTCTTCATAAACTTGGCAGGTTGGAGTAATTTAATTTAATAAAAAAAAGTCCAAAAAATCTTTATCTTTTATTAAATCTTTAAAATTCTAGTTTTGTTTCTCCAAAAAAGGGTGGTTTTCCTCAGACCATAAAAAAGACTGACTATAAATAACCCCCACATTGATAATAAGATATTCTAATGTACTATAATGTCTATTAAAGAGAAAATGATTGAAACGGAATTAATATCAAAGGGCTTTATCAAATGTCTGAAGATAACGAATGTGAATAGCACTGTGGCCCCGAGTTCAAGTCCAGCTTGGGTACTATTTGCAATGTTTATGTATACTATTCCTGTGTCTGTGTGGGGTTCCTCATACTCTCCAAAAACACACAGGCAATCAAACTGACCCTACTGTGAGTGAATGTGATAGGGACCTTAGATTATGGACTCCACTGGAGTAGAAAATTATGTGTAATCTCTGTAAATGTGTTGGCACTATATCAATAAATCATTTCTAGCTTTCATATATATTTGGTAAAAACATTTCCAGACCATAGTAAAAACCATAATAGACTCTTACCTTTGAGTAATGAGCACTCAATCCAGTCTGTGACATTTCCATTTGAAAGGATGATGCCTGATCTTCATTTGTAGCTACAAAACACAAGATAAGGATCTATAGTGAGCATTTTTGCAAATATATACATCAAGTATATACATACATAGTAGTTGGGTTGTTCAAAATCATTAGTCAATGTAAGATCCTAATGTCCACCCTATTGATTGCAAGTCCAGATTTTGATTCTTCTATAGATTCTTCTTCATTCTCTTCTCACCTCTGTTTGAATACTTGTCCAATGTCAAAAGTACAGGAACAGTTACAAAAAGCATGAGAATGGTTATAGGACATTTAAATGAAAGGTATTGCACTGATCTTTTTCATTCTTATAATATATTAAGCGTTGTGTGTATTAAATCAAAGACACTTTATTACCAGTGAGCCCAGAGCAAATATTTAATTGGTATGTCCTTGCAGCTGTCCTGGGACATTTCTGGCAGATCTACCCTCAACAAGGTGAACTTCAACATAATAAGAAAGGCAAATATGTAGCCATTGTGGGAAAGGAAACAAAGATTAGTTCACAAACAACTTGAGGCAGCACAAGGCAAAATAAAGTGAAGGTTCATTTTATTAGGAAAGATAATTTTCTTCCAAGAATATTTATCCCAAATATAAATATCCCAATCTCTTACTGATGATTAAAGTGAGGGGTCTGCCTTTTCTAGATCCTTCATGCAAAAGTTATATCCCCCATGTCCTGGTGGACCCTGGGCACATGCCCCTTTTGGCTATTAATGTAAATGGTCCTGTATTAAATGCTAGAATAGTTATAAGATGAATGCTTGGGGGTTGTATCCATCAAAGCCTGAATCTCCCTATATTTTTGCAAAAGGTAACTGAAACACAGCATTTCATATGTGTATTTTAGGGATTTCCTCATTACTGTATCCCAATAATTGGCACTGCAGACTCACGTAAATATTTACTGCATGCTGTGGTGATTTTGTCTTGTTCTCAAAGAAGAATGTTTCCTTGCTTTTCTGAGAGTGTTTGATACCATCATAAACATAAATTTCCCATAACCTTTTGTTTATCGTGTCTCCCAGGGAAATGCCCTGTAGCTCTAAAAATAAACACTCCCACTGCTATTACATACATTAGCTAGCCATTTACTATTTCTAGCAAATGTGGGAAAAGAGCATGAAGCAGATACTTATATGTAAATAAAGTAGATGCACAATATTAGAAGATTTAATCCTAAAAAAATCATAATTTGGATTTCCTCCTTCACGCCACAGATTACCATGTAATACTGTGAATATTACCCTTACCAAAAGTAATGCTTAGGAAGCAAAGCAGCATTAGTCACTGTGAATGAAAATTTGTAGTTGTTTATTTAAATGATAAAAAGAACACCTTCGGAAATGAGAGGGAAGCATATATAGGTACTGAGCTCAGTTGGCATAATAGAATGAAGACACCATTGTGTGCCCCATTAATAAAGTGCTGCTTGCTTTTGGGGCAAGTGGAGAAGGCATGTAGGTCAAAGAACTTCTGTTTCCTAACTAAGGTTGCCCCGTTTCCCTGGTGATATTGGGGGTGGAGCTATGATACCACACAGTGCATAGTAAAAACCAATAAAAACCAGGCATGGTGTTTTGAATTGGAGAGCCCCTTTAACAGAATGCACTAATAAGACCCCTAAACCCTTTTAAACTAGACAGCCCCTTCAAAAAAATTCAATAGCCTTCATAACAAAATCCACTGTTTAGACCTCTCAACATTATTTTCACAGTGTAGTAGTAGAACCTTATGCTTCATCTGCACATCATTACTTAGTTAGTTACATAGTTAAATTGGGTTGAAAAAAGACAAAGTCCACCAACTTCAACCTTTCCAAATGAAAACCCAATATCCATACACACAACCCACCATACTTTCCCATAAATTATATATGCCCATATCTATTCTAACTGTAGAGTTTAGTATCACAGTAGCCTTTGTTTAAGTGGCAACAGAATGACACTGTCCAGAATTAGACAACTTGTTATTTATAAAAACCCCAAGATCCTTCCCATTTAAGGAAACTCCCAACACACTGCCATTTAGTGTATAACTTGCATTTGTTATTTTTGCCAATGTGCATAACTTGCATTTATCAACATTGAACCTTATCTTCCAGTTTGCTGCCCAGTTTCCCAACTTAGACAAATCACTGTGCAAAGTGGCAGCATCCTGCAAGGAACGTATAGTTCTGCACAATTTAGTATCCTCTGCAAAAAATAGAAACAGTACTTTCAATGCCCACATCCAGGTCATTAATATACAAATTGAAAAACAAGGGCCCCCAGCTATAAATACATTTAATTAAGAGATTTGGGACAGATGCTATCTTAATAGTAGAAGCCATACATAGGTCAACTTCAAATACTACATGTAAATTAAAAACATGCACAACTTCATACTTAAAAACATTTATCTGTGCATTTTTGAAATGCTGAATAGTGCGAAACGCATCAGGAGAGTGTGGCTAACACAAGGTAGGAAGACCGGGGGGGGGGGGGGGGGGGGGGGGGGGGAGACACTTCACTGTGGTATGTGTTAATATTAAATTTTGTTGTGGTTAAATGCACAAATAAATGTTTTTAAGCATGAAGCTGTGCATGTTTCCAATTTACAAAAAACAAGG
Organism: Xenopus borealis; assembly: GCA_024363595.1. Classification (NCBI taxonomy): domain Eukaryota; kingdom Metazoa; phylum Chordata; class Amphibia; order Anura; family Pipidae; genus Xenopus; species Xenopus borealis. The sequence goes on from CM044432.1 coordinate 178,338,212, forward strand.
GACCCAGTACAGAGCCTTGTGGTACCCCACTTAGAAAATGTTATTGGTTATTATTTGTGGTACTTACGCTGTGTTAAGTTGTTGAAACCATCTAATCAAATGCTAATAGGAATATTATCTACTATATTTTAGCTTTTATGGTTCATGGCAAGCAAGTTAAGGAGAAACTATCCCTTTTTGGTAATGAGTAACAGCACCAGATGCACTTGGCAGCAGGAAACATTTCCCAGGCTTGGAAAATACCTGCAATGTATCTGGAGATGATGGAAACTCTGTATATGATTAGATGACAGGACTTTATTACTAATGTCAAGTCCACATTCATTTATTTTTTCTTTTTCCAATTATATTTATTGTTATTTTTAAATATCTAATTTGACAAAAAGCAACATCACAAATAAGATTGCATCAAGAAGTAACATCATGTGAAAAGAAAAGTATATTCGAGTGCAATGTAAAATGGAACATAAAGAGTAAAATGATAAATAACCCCCTTGCAGTTAGTTCTGTAAAGTCTGAATACTAAAAACTCGAAAAATTCAAGTTGTTTTTACTATAAAATCCACATTTTTAGTGGGAAAAAAACCCATCTGTTTTTATGAGGTTGTACAGTATATACCTAAGTCAATGGAAGAGGTCCCTATCCCACGTGGAAGTTTCTGTAGTCTGCACTGGAATTAGCCAGAAAATCCGACTATTTTGTGCTTTTCTGGCAAAAAAAAAAACAAAAAATTTGGGCTTTTCAGGAAAAGGCCCAAAAAAAATAAATTTTCGCTCAATCCCATAAGATTTGCTGTTTTTTTTAATAATAAATAAGTTCAAATCATGGAATTTAGTTTTGTCAGACTTGTTTTAATAAAATTATAAAATAATCAGAAAAAAACAGATTTTGATAAATAACCCCCCCAAAAGTTAAAAGTTACAGCGTGGTATTTTATATGATTCATGACCAGAAAGTTAAAATCCCTCATATAAATCTTCTTTTTGGCTGCTCTGTATAAGGAGTTTTTAGCACTTGGCTCTATCCAAAGGCTGCCTGAAAGGCAATTCCCAGTAATGTTAATTTCATCACCATCCTTTTATTTATGTTCTGTCACGCAGATTAAAACACCCTAATTATGTGTATACAGTATGTCCAGATGAGGATATACTAAGCAGTGGCTAAATATCCATGAGCTCTAGGGCAAGATTAGAGCCTGTGGATTTCCCACACAGAAAGCAAACAGCTGTAACAAACCCTTTTAAACTTAATGACCATCATGATTTCTTATAAAAACATTGAAAGTGGACCTTGGTTCTGATCCCATTGACCTGAAGGCAATGAACCGTCACTAGAACTGGATGAATCCCACACTGAAACAATTATTAAATGCCTCTTGAAAAAAACATTATGAATAAAAAGTTGGCTTTAGTCATCCTTTTACTCCAGCAGCAGCTGATATAGTTATCACAGGAATGTTACCTCTGTACTGAGTGTCAGTTTCTTGGACCGTGCACCAATATGGTAAAAGTGTTCAATATCCATTTTCTTAAAGTGGACCTGTCATCCAAACATAGAAAACTCTATAATAAAAGTCCTTTTCAAATTAAACATGAAAGCTGAATTCTATTTTATATTAAAGCTTTCATAGCTGCTGTAGACTCGTTTAAAATTCTCAGCTGTCAGTCAAATATTGCCTGCTCCTCCGCTATGCCTTGGGCTTAGAGGCAGGGCAGGCCGTCACTTTCACTTTTCATTCAGCCATTACTAGTTGCCACTACACTCCCCACATTGCCCCCGTTCTCTTCGCGGTTTAATTGTGTAACCAGGGCATTGAGATGGATATCTCTGGAGTACAAACAAGATTCTGAGATGATGTATCATTTAATAGTGCTGCTGCAGCAGAATTCTGCATTGAAATCCATTTCTCAAAAGAGCAAACAGATTTTTTTTAGATTTCATTTTGAAATCTGACATAGGGCTAGACATATTGTCAATTTCCCAGCTGCCACAAGTCAAGTGACTTGTGCTCTGATAAACTTCAATCACTTTTTACTGCTGTACTGCAAGTTGGAGTGATCTCATCCCTTTCCCCCCTGCAGACTAACAACAGAACAGTGAGAAGGTAACCAGATAACAACTCCCTAACACAAGATAACAGCTCCCTGATAGATCTAAGAACAGCACTCAATAGTAAAAACCCATGTCCATTCCATTCAGTTACATCGAGAAGGAAAAACGACAGCCTGCCAGAAAGCAGTTCTCTTCTAAAGTGCTGGCACTAGTCACATGACCAGGGGCAGCTGGGAAATTGACAAAATATCTAGCCCCATTTCAGATTTCAGAACTGTTTGTAGGGTTGCCACCTTAGAAATTTATTTTTACAGGCAGTGGTGGTGGTGGGGGGCGGGAAGAAAGGGGCGGACTGTGACGTACAAGGGGGTGTGTCCTGCCATAAATGGAGTGTGACCTGTCATAAAGGGGGAAAAGCTACTACCAGACGCCGGGGAAAAAAGGTAAATTTGTAGTGGGTTGGGGCGGGCCAGGGTCCTTTAATAGGGGTATTACAGATTTACTGGCAGCTACATTGCTGGTAAATTTGTAATACCGTCCCCGGCCTTGGCCAATGTTTTACCGGCTAGGTGGCAGCCGTAAATATAAAACAAATCTGCTCTTTTGAGAAATGGATTTCAGTGCAGAAGTCTACTGGAGCAGCACTATTAACTGATGCATTTTGAAAAAAGTTTCCCATGACAGTATCCCTTTAAGCAATGCCATGACATATTCATCCAAAAAACTGTCCAGGAATGGAATGTTTCCTATCTGCTGGTCAGTATTAGAGGAATGATGCCATTACAATGAAACTTTTGTGTCCATGGCTGAAAACCATGTTGAGCATTATAATTTCATCATGCTACACATGAGATTCAAGTCTGACAAGAATAAAGGCAAGATCAATTTTCTACTTATTGTATTCTATTTAGATTGTGAGCTCTACAGGGCAGGTATCTCCATCCTCTTGTCTCATTAACACTAACAGTGAAGATATTTAGAATGCAAAAATGCATGTCTTTGCGTGAACAAATTTTCCTTTCCTTGTGGGATTTTTTTGTTCTATTTTCAAGTTATATTATATTTCCTCCTAAACTTTTAGGGCCATGGCAGTCACAGAGATCTGTAAAAATCTGCACTACTGCAGGTGACAAATGTCCAGAAATTCCCTCTCCACTGTCAACAACTGTAATCAACGCATTGCTTCAATTGTTCAGAAGTTGCCCAGGCGAAAACTTTTGGTGACTTCACAAGGTGTTGGTTTTACCAATGCAGATGGAGAGGCATTTTCAGGAGTTTTGCCCCCCTGCAGTCATGCATTTTTATCACAGGTGACAAATCTTCCCATCAGCCATCACCCACAGGGTCTGATTCACTAATGGTCGAAAAAGTGAGTGTTTTTTATAGCATGCCTTAAAAATTATATAATTTCTTAAATTTTTAGAATAAAAGATCGATTCACTAAAAGGTCACTTGTCTAACTTAAGAAGCTATATTTTATGTTAATTTTTAGCTAAATTGCATGCTTTATTTTATAGCATGCATTATTTTGTGAGTTATTTTGTGCAATATTTTATATATACTGGCAGAGTAGAAGTCCTTTCCCGGGGAAACAAATAATTCCATGACACAGAACATATTGCATTCTGGAACTGCCCAAAGTATCATGATAATGTGTTAGTGGCTGTAGGTAAGCATCCAGTTTCTCATAAAGGTCTTTAATTGGTGGCCTACAGCTCCTCACTACATCTTCCTCTATTAATTCATCTGATGTTGTTTAGTAACACCAACTCATGGGAGGTGTTACATTTCACAGTAAGTATCTATTTTATGCTTTTATTGCTTAAAATATTAGTTAGTGAATAATGTGTTAAGATTCATTCTATTCTATAAGTATTGCAATGCAAATAGAATATTGCTGTGCAGAAAATTAGAATTAAAGCTTGTGATATGTCTAATAGTGCATGTGAAAATACTTTGATGAATCGTTCCTTAAATAACATGTCTAAAATAACGCACAAAACATTAAGGAATAACAACCTTTTGTGAATCGGTCCCTTAATCTTTATTATAACAGTAATTTGATTTTCTTTGCATTTATTATTGTAGTTTTTATTTGCTACTGTAATGACCCCCTGTTCTTTTAATTTGTTGTTCTGCTGCCCAGTGCAGCGTACATGAGTAGTATAAAAATATATAAACTAATAGAGCCCACATAGAAGAATGAAATGCTAGACCCAAGCAATGGGAATAACCACTCTTCTAGAAAGACATACTGTGGTTGACTTATCAATGTTTCAACCATGTGCTGAGAGAAGAAAACTGTGTAAGACATCATGGAGTTGCAACAAATGGCCAAACATAAAATAAAATGTACTTTTGTTGGGTGTATTTCATATAAAAGAACCCCTTTCAAATAGATAGCAGTTAAGAACATAGGGACGTCTGAGACAACAGACAGGACAACCACACTGTCATACTGATGAAACCCTTGTGTTCACATAAACAAATAAAAAAACACAGACTAAACCCATTTCTAAGCAACGCATTCCACTGTCTGGAAATGTGTAAAAATAACTGTGCTCAAAAACCACAGAAATAAAACTATTAAGTCCTGCCAAAAGCAGCATAGCTGTATAACTATAAACCTCCAATACCTTAAAATACCAGCAAGGTACTGACATTAGCTGTTATCAGTGAAATTTTATCAAAAGTTAAAAAAAGGTAAAATCTATAAGTGCCACATCTCTAGAAGACATAAAGATACAGGTGAACAGCAACACAACTTTTTAATCATGTATTGCTGCCCTACAAATCAAAGTACCTATTTTGTAGAAGTATGATCTGCTTTGGAACTTCAATCCCATGATGGAGATCCTGGTCTGCACTGATAAAACCCCCACTTAAATATTGTACAAGGACTTGAAGAGTAAGGCAATCTCAGGGCTAAGCAAAATGCATCACCTCCTTCATACAATTTCTTTCTATGTATCTTTAATTGATAAGTTACTACCCTCTCCATTGCTTGTTTACTTTGTTTAATTATTGCTGAAATTACTTGTGATTGATAATATTCTGCAAGGAACGTTGCTGTATTTGCCAGTTTAAAAAAAACAAAAAAACTCTTCACTCTTTTTGTTTTACAAAAAAAATCCTCAGAAAAATGTTCAAAATGAATTGGTTATAAAGAGTGTCTTTTCACTCTTAACCATATCCTATACCTTCAATATAACCACAATCGTGTAACCAAGTGGTCTGTAATCAGGGGAACAAGAGGAAATACTAAGAACAACATATGAAGGGATGAACTGCTAGTTAGTTTAAAAAGAATCTTCTTGTAGGAAAACATTTTTGGAACCATTAACAAGCAAAGGATAGACATCCTATCAAAAGTCTTTTAGAGCAAAGGATGGTGGATATGAAAGAGAAGATAGAAAACACTGATGAAGAGTTTGCAGTTGTATTTTAAGATCAGGGAGGATTTGTGGGTACAGATTTGAGGGAGACGCTGTATTGCACCATCACTGAATGTGCTTGAGGGTGAATTGCAGCATCAGTAAATATGCCTGGGGTTGTAATGACACCCTGATGCAATATTGTACAATACATAGAACTTACCTCACGCCAATGAGGTTACATTCCATGGGCCTTACGCCAAATGTTTAAATGTGGAGCCAATTCATATACACTTTCTGGACCTGTCCTATGATTGATACATTTTGAGCAAACGTTACAACTTTTATGGAACAAACTCTAGACTTGCCAAAGGTGCAAGCACCAGAAGCATGTCTCCAGGGATTGGTGGAAAATATAGTTCCTGACAAACACAAACCCACCCTCTTTGAAAAGATGGAAATCTTTGATACATTATGTTCTTCCACTTTATAAACTAACTTATTTGAGCAGAGGCTGTCCATACAAATTTGATAAAGTCTGGGACCCATGTTTGGCATGCTGAAATCAGCTACAGCACAGGACAACAGATAAAACAACACTAATGGCAGTAAACTGGGTAATCTCCATGGCCTTATCCCCCCCCATTTGTAGTATGCTTGTTAAAAGTTAAAAGAAAAAAAGTTTTGATCATTCACATGTAGTGATGGGCAAATCTAGGGAGTTTCACTTCGCTGAAACATTCCCGAAACGCAGCCGGCAACTAGTTTTGTATGTGAGCGTCTATTTTTGGATGCCAGTGCACATTCACGCTGGTGTCCAAAAAAAAAAAAGGCGTCTGCTCAGGCGAATAAATTTGCCTATAACTATTCACATGTACTCCATAAAATATGGGCTGAATTTATGTATAAAGAAACAATGTTTTATTGTATCCATCGACAAATATGTTGTTGTTCAAACAAATAAATGAAAACTTAAAAAACAAAATGCCTGGGGTTGATAACCACTTCTCTGTTCTTATGAATTGAGACGGAAGTTTCAGAATGTGTTTAAATGTTGGTAATTGCAGATATACTTTACACGTACATCGGTACATGCCTGCCACAAGGCTCCACTTATCTCTATATCTACTTCTGTTATTGGGTAGCCTTTTTGAAATAAAAAATAACAAAATGGTAAAAAGGTGATACCTTTATTGGCTAACTTTTTAGTTCCTTTTAGTTAGAACATTTTAGTTAGAACATTTTAGTTCCTTTTTCAAGCTGATTAGTTGTACTTTTAACAAAATGTGTATATGAAAACAAAGTTAATTAAACTAACAGCTGCATGATGCATCACATCTCACTTAATATCCTTGCAGCTCACACTTATGATGCAGGATGCTGAAAGAAGTGCTGCCTGCAAGTTATGTGATCACTGCAAGTCACTTAGTTCCTATTGATGGGGGCTTTTTTTCCCTGACATATTTAGAAAGATGATCGGCACAGGAATTGTTTGATTAAATTAAAATCTGAGGACATTTTTTTACATGGCCATGACTTCAAAAAATAGGGTGCGTTTCTCCTCTTTCAACTTAATTCCTATTAATGGGGGCTTTTTTCCCTGACATATTTAGAAAGATGATGGGCACAGGAATTGTTTGATTCAATTTTAAGGACACTTTTTTAAATGACCATGACTTCATAAAATAAGGTGTGTTCCTAAAATTTCAATTTTTAAGGTGGACCTTTTAAGGCTGACAGTAAAAACTGAATTTAATAGAAAGCCTGTAACACAGAGGAAATGCTACATTTTTATGCATTATCAGTCTTTATTATGACATTTTCTAAAAATGTCCCATTGTTTATCCCATTATCCCATGGTTTTACTTTAGGGAAACATCCATTCACTTGCAGAACAATTTGAACAACTGTCTTGGCAGAAAAACACTTGTATAGGAACATTATGAGTTTAAATTGTGAGATTATAATAGAATACCTTCAAGTGCGAATATCCTTTCTCCCAGAGATCCCACAATATTTGAAAGAGCCAGCTCATCTGAGACATTAAAGAAATGTTTCTCCTTAGGTTCGCTGGCAATGGATCTTATCTCTTCTACAAGGGTTTCTGTACTTAAATTTCCTCTGTTGTAGCTTCCAAGAATCTAAGGAAAATACAAATAGTTAGATCTAACAAAAGGAAATACTTCAGTACTAGTAGTAGTAGTTCTTTTACTCAGTATCTATGTAGATAGCTTCATATAGCTCAAGAATTATTTCAACACAGAATGGATATTTACTTTGCAGAACAAATAAGGTACCTACTCTACTTCCAGTAATTCCAAGTGATTACTTAGTGATTCAAGACTAGTTCACAATTATGTGACTACAAAGAGTTTAGTTTTTCACTCCTTAGTGCAGATTTAAAGACCATAACTGGGCCAAGCATGCCTTTACTGACCGCCATTGAGCAGTTATTAAGTACAGGGTTCCATTGCAGACTGTGCCTTGGCATTCCCTAACTTGCAGCTTATTAACTGGCTAAGGGTAAGTACACATCCACACAATTCTCATAGGAAAACTAGAATATTTTGTGATTTATGAAACTTTGATGGTGTTAAAAATCCAAATGATAAAGTACTCCATCTCAGACTGACCCAATTCATATAGACGTCAAAGGCAGATGTTCCATTGACATTTTGAAGATATCCTGATCTACACTAGGTTTTTTGAATAATCTGATTTAGCAGTATTCAGGCGCTAATCCAAAAAAAAAACCACAGGGCATCAAATATGAAAAATTAGCAAAAATTAATGATTCAGATTTTTTCACAATTTTATCAAGTCTACTCCCACAGAGGAAATATTCATGACAATTTATTGATAAATAGGGGGGGAAAGTCAGTGTGAAATTGGTCACAGTGTTTTGTTCGGATTTTAATAAACAACCCCTTAATCTCTTACATGTACTGTTTAATTGTAAGTTTAAGTTATTGTGCATGAAGCTTTTTTACTGACAAACAGTACATTGATGGGAAAAGTCACAGGATACTCACTGCAATCGAAAATCGCTGAATGTCATCTTTCTCGCAATCCTTGATAACACTGTTGAGTCTGTAATTGTCATGTGACTCCCCATCTGTTACAACCACCATAAGCTTTTTCACTCCTTTTCTTGCGCCCCTTGCTTCAGTGAATGCTTCCTTTCTATGAAGTCACATGAGCCGTTCAATAACAAATTATCTTATTGGTTAGTACACTTTAAATATCCTCTGGGCCATTATGCGATGTACTAATGTTACACTGTATACTATAAACTAACTAATAATACAGTTTAATTTTCTCTTTGTTAAAATTAATAAACTATATTGTTGATATAATTATTTGCATTCATAGTTAGAAATATAACTATTGTGACCGCAGGACAGTAAAGGTTTGTGGATTTGTCCAGGATGGTGTGTATGTCTGTCCCAGATTTGAACAATTTGCTCTCAGTTTCTAGTAATGCAGTCAGCTCATAGGCCAGTTAACGAGCTCAGCAGACTCTAATCTGCTGATCCAGGTTGCTATAAGAATTCCCAGCCTGCAAAGGGATTCACTCCACCCTGGAACCAGTTCTGACGTGAGATATCAGGCTGGGGAGTGCTGTGAAAGATTTATTGTGTTCTGTAAGCAAACTTTTGGGGTTTTTGGGTGAAATACAAAACTTTCATTTGTGTGTGGTAAAGACTGCTGTTGCTAATATAGAGACCAGAGCAACGCAAGGTTGTTTTCGGCCTGATAGTCAGGGAAGCCTGAATGTATAGCTGGCAAGGGTTTATTCTGCTGTTTTTTTCCTTTTTTTATGTTTTCACCACCTCTGAATGGTGTAAACAGTGCTGTTTAAATAAAAACCCACAAGTGTATTTCACTCAGTCCCATCCTTCTACTGTGCCTGATTTATTTAGTGTACTCATCCAGAAAGTCACCAGTATCCCATTGCTGGTCTAATCCCTACACTATTAAGACTGAAATAGTGCATGGAAATGTTAAAGGAGAAGGAAACCCTTCTGGCACAAAACCCCTCCCCCATCCCCCCCACCGTAGGCCTCCTCCCTTCGGTCTACCACCCTACCCAGGCAAATGCCCATAACTTGTTAGTTACCCCTTCTTCTAGGTCCTCTCCAGCGGAGTTCACAGGTGCCATCTTCCCTTGAGCAGTTTTCTTCCAGGATCCATCAGCGTCTTGCATGCTCCGAAAATCAAAAAGTTTTCCGATCAACTTTGTGACTTTCGGCGCATGTGCAGTAGATCCGCGTCGGCAAATGCCTGCTACTGCACATACACCAGAAGATGCTGATGGATCCAGGAAGAGGACCACTCGAGGATAGATGGCGCCTGTGAACTCCGCTGGAGATGAAGGGATAAGTAACAAGTTAGGGGCATTTTCCTGGGGTGGGAGGTAGGCCAGGGGGGAAGGGGGCCTATGGGGGAAAGGGGGAAGGGTTTTGTGCCAGAAGGGTTTCCTTCTCCTTTAAAGGAAAAAGGAAACATACTAAGGCAGTTTATTGCCAACAGATTAGCCACAACATTGCATGCAGTTGACATCACTTCCTGCATGAGTATCTCCCTGCTAGATCATAGCCAGGGGCTCAGATTACAGCAGGGAGGGGAGAGTAAATTTAGCATGCTCAAGCCCTTACCCTGGAGGTTTAAAGCAACAGTAACAGTAATGAAAATAAAATCCACTGTTGCCCTGCACTGGTACAACTGGTGTATAAGCTTCAGAACCTCTTCTATAGTTCATATAACATGCTGCTTTGTAGCCATGGGGCAGCCATTCAAAGCTGAAAAAGGAAAAAAGGCACAGGATACACAGCTGATAATGGATATGCTCTGTAGTATACAATGGGATTTTTCTGAACTTATGTTATCTAATGTGTATCCTCTGCTTAAATTTTTGCCCCATGGATACATAGCAGCTTGTTTATATAAACTATAGCAGTGTTTCTGAAGCAAACACGCCAGTTTTACTAGTGCAGGGCAACAGTAAATTATATTGGCATTCCTTTCAAGCGCTTTCATTTTTGGGTGTTGCTATTCCTTTAAGCTAGAAGAAGGAAGTCTGATACAGAAGCCCATGTATACACAACAGAAGGAAAGAAATGCTGTGTTTCCTTTGACAGACGACTCAGAACAGCATTTCTTTGAGGTTTTAGTGGTGGAAACCTTTCCAACTTAACCTTTCCTTCACCTACAGTATAATAATGTTGTTGCATGAATGAAACATAATGAAGCAGATATGCATACCTTGCTGTGTCAATACCAAGAGCTGTCATTGTCTGAGATCCCCCTCTTTGCATAATTCCCATTGATGCTTGTAGCACTTTGGTCGTTGAATCATAAGTATTCAGGTTAAATTCATGAGTTACATTTTCTCCATACTGAACTATGCCAACCTAAAATTAAAAGCATGATAACTTTCACCCCATAATAACATATATAATAACATATGGAAATAAGAAGTGAATAAGGATTCCTGTTTTGTCTTGCTTCTGCCCTATTCTTACAGACTTAGAAAGGCCAAATGCCTCATTGCAGTTCAGTTTTAAGAACTGCATCAACAAGCTGTTTATTTTCACTGGAATGTATATATATATATATATATATATATATATATATATATATATCTGATAAATATAACTAAATGTAGATCTGCCATTAAATACCACATTCACAAGCTCATTATCCATATCCATATCCAAGTGTACAAAGTGATACATTACTGTATTAAACACAGTTGGGAGGTCACATAGAATCATACTATCTTATATACTGTTGTAGGGGGCTTTTTACTAGCATTCAGATATCTATTTTGCTCACGTAAATTCATGATTTTTCTATATTTCTTCAAAATTTGAGATTTATTAAGTGTAAACATCACCAAAAACTCCAATACAAAACTTTGCCAGGTAAAAGCTGTCAAGGAGCAACACTGATCCTGTTCGACCTTTTTTAATTACTTTGAACTTTTAGAGGTTTTTGGATTTTGTTTCACCAGTATTTTTCAGTTGTTTTTTTCACTAGTAATTGTAGAGGTTTTTGAGGTAAAGATATGGGATCCATTATCCAGAAAGCTCCGAATTACGAAATGGCTTTTTAAAGATTTTTTCCTTTTTCTCTGTAATAATAAGACAGTAGCTGTACTTGATCCAAACTGGGATATAATAAATTCTTATTGGAAGCAATAAGGGTTTACTTAATGTTTAAATGATTTTCTAGTAGATTTAAGGTATGAAGATCCATTATCCAGAAAACTCCAGGTCCCTGTATTCTCGATAACAGGTCCCATGCCTATATTGGTATTTTTTTTGGTGCATCGTTCAGCATTTTTTTACATTTGTGATTGTTATATACAGATCTTTTAATACTCATGGCATTTGTGGTTTTAGAAAAAATTAGTTTTAATGTGGTTTCAAAAGCATATGGCATAACGTCTTTTGAGCCTGTTGGGGCACTTAATCATAGACTAAGCCTTCATTTTGTAGCCTATTTATTGTGTCACATTTTTCGAATATACTCCAGCTTAAACCAGTCAAAGTCAATGGCAGTCCTTTTTACAATTTGAAGATGTTTTTTCCCTTGTTTGACACTGGCTTTTGTTCACAAATCTGAACAAAGTGTGGTTTCCAGGTGACAATTAAAGTTGCACAACTCAAATTGTTGCATGATTTTGTTGTGACTTTTGCTCCATGTATACTTTTCATTCTCATTTTTTTGTAAATTAAGACGAATAGTGATTGGGAGTTAGGTCAAATTTTTATTTTTAAAATAATGAGAAAATGTGAGTTTTCATAAAACAACATATCTCATCAGATACACACTTTGAAGGCAGGGTTGAAACTAAGGGTATATTCTTATGGATGATGCGATCCTTGTGGTACTCCAATGTTATAAGGTTCAACTTCAGAGTAAGGCACTGCCAGGCCTTCAAACTTTCACAAATCATACATAAGACTGTAAGATGGAGAACAGATTGCAAAATCAGTGATTCCTTTATTCAAAGTTGCACGACATGTTTCGGGCCTAGTGAAATTTCCTAGAAGCACCTGAGGAAGGGTCACTAGGCCCGAAACATATTGTGCAACTTCTCCAGAGTCCTATGTATGATTTCTGAAACTAAGGGACCTTCCAAGGGTGCAGTGATTGAGGGCTCTGGGCAGATACCTATCATTTAGCCCACCCCTGATTCTTTTCTCTGCTGTTTCTCTGTACCACTCTGCATCACCGCATGCTGCCCTATGATGTCACTGCATGTGTACGCATAAAGGGGGGGGGCAAAGTTGCCGGACAGCTCTTACCCTTGAGGTTTAACAGTAACACCAAAAAATTAAGTGTTTTAAAGTAATAAAAATATAGGGTACTGTTGCCCTGCACTGGTACAACTGGTATATTTGCTTCAGAACCTCTACTACAGTTCATATAACACGCTGATTTGTAGGCATGGAAATAGCCATGGAAACTAAAATTATATTGCTCCATTCATTTTCAATATGACTGAAAATCAAAAGTATTTCAATAAATTAGAAACAAAATAAATAGCATAAGTTTGATTGAGACAATACCTATTAAATGCTATAGAATGTCACCTGCTTTTACTTGCTGATTTTTTACATTTGGATTCTTTTGTTTTTTTCTTTAATTAAATGTTTTCAAGGTCTCAAAAAAAGGTATATTCACATTCATATTTTTGCCGCATTTTTTCCTCAAATTGCCAAATTAGCTCTATCATTTGCTTACTTCCTATATCATTCAGTATTTCTGTGTAATCTGTAATCTGTTATCTTTTGTAAAGTACTGCTGAAAATATGTTGCCATATGCATGTAATTACAAGAACGTTCATGAGAACAATGTACTACAATAAAGAATTTCTTACCTGTGTCTGACTAGGATTTATATTCATACTTTTCAGAAGCTTCTGTAAGAAATCAGTGACACTTTCCCATGGGTAAACACTATTTGAACCATCAAGGACTATCACAATATCTAGCTGGGAACTGCACTCTGAAATGAAATCATTCACACAGTCATAAAGCAACTACTATACAGGTAAAATGCCCAGCCCTTCCGCACCTTAGTTTAAAGAAACACAAAAATGAGTTAATGGTAAAATCAGCAAAACTATTTGAATTGCTGGCAGATAAGGGTTGAGTTAATTATTCTTGGACAAAGGGCTTTATTTAATACACCAGCATTTGAAGAGAGAGTAAAGCCACTCAAATAGATGTAAATAGACCTTGATAAGATATAATACAATTATAAGGCCAAGCATATTGTGGATAAATCAATGAATAGTGACAAATATTTTATTCCCAAACAGCTTGCTAAATGTAAACCATATATATGAAAATTCTAATTAATTAAACTTTTTTTTTCTATTTCGAATAAATGCGAAAGCTTTTACATATTCTTAAAAACGCATAAAAAAATCAGATTATGGAAAACTCGATTGAATAAAATAGCATGAAAAAATGCATCAAATTCTTAAGCAAATACAGTTCTTGCATAAAAAAGGGCATAAACTCAAGGGAAGAAAACATAATTATGCCTCTTTATGGCTAGGTTGGTGATGAGCAACATGTTGATTATGAGCCACTAGTTGGGACCACTGTTGTAACTGGTCCTTCAACTTTGGGTTTATTTCTAGGTATATATGAACTTTGATCTCTAGCTGCACAACTGCACAAGGCCAAAAGAAGTAGTGAAGTCACATACAGTATATCCGAATATAAATTGTCCCTTGCACAAAAAACATGCCTAGTTACCTAACCAATAGTGCTTACCATATTACTATATAACAATAAGGAATATCAAGAACTTTTTTTTCACAAATTGTGCCATTCAAGCAAGAACACAAGATACTGCACCTTGGACAGATGGAGCAATGGAATTTAAAACTTTAAATGATGAACTGACATTGGAACAGATTCCAGTTGTATAATGCATACTTCCACATCTGTAAGCATATAGGGGGCCACATGCCTATGGGAATAGACAGTTTCATAGTGTTATCATTAATAACATTCACAAACATTTACATGCCTTGTTAAATAAGGATCACTTACCAGAAATCCTCCTTTTGGATTTTTCACTAAAGTTGATCCCATGGCCATATTTTCCTTTACTTCAATAATGTCGGGGATGGTTGCATAGCCTATTAAAGTAAAATGCTTATGACACAGAAACAGAGCAAAACATTACAGTACCTCTTCCCTATCACAATTATCACACACAGACACGCACACAAAAAAACACATATATACACCAAAAATTGCAACCTAGATTCATACAGTTTAAAGAGTATTGAAAAACCCTACAGTATATATCTCCAAAATCCTATTTTATTTTTAAAAAATGCAATACAAAAAAATTAAATAATGTACTACATGCAATGCAATTTGTTTGGTTTCAACTCACTTGGTAGGTTAAGTTTGGAACAATTTGATGGCATGAGAACTGGACATTTGTAAACATCTCCCATTCTGTGTTTTGGTTGTCCTTCCAGAGGAGACCCAATAAGTACCCTAAAGCAAAATCACATACGTTATTTACCTGTCCAATTCGTTTATTTACAAAGACATAAAGTTTTCATATACAGTATATGGCAAAGTATCCCAAGTATGCCAAATTGAATGATAAGATATTATGTGGGATCCATTGCATCACATGTATACAAATGCCACCTCACTGTCAAAAGTTTGAGTTAGAAAATGTTGAGAGAAATACATTCTAATTATATAAAATGTTTCATATCCAGAGTTCCTCTGATTCTATTCTGCAAACTTAGCCCAAGAGGTTTGTGTATTTATTTATAGTTAGTGCATGTATGTATGTGAGTGTATTGATGGATGGGCAAGGAATAAGTAGTAACTGGAAATTTCAGATGCACCATTATCAGGATCCCAATAAGATATTATGGTTTGTGGGTCTTTCGCAATTACATATATTATATTTTTTGCACTAAAGAAGAAAACACACAAGTACATAACAGGTGGCCAATTTACTACAATTTAGATTTCTGTTTTTTTACAAATCATATCTTTTAACTAAGAATTCGTTTTTTTTTGTATTTCTCTAAATCTATAAAAAAACAAGATTTAGTAAGTGTAAAAACCACAAAACCTCTAATACAAAACTGTGCAAAGTAAAAGCTGTCAAGGTCCAATATCAGTCAACAATAGCTGTGCTGAGCCTACTGGGCCATTTTTATCAATTCTGACTTTTAGGGGCACATTTACAGAGGGTCGAAGTGAATATTCGAATAAAATTCAAATTTATAAGATTTAAATTTCAAAGTAATTTTGGGGTACTTCGACTATCGAACAGGCCAAAATTTGATTTGAATATAACAAATTTAAATTACTGGCCCTTTAAAATCCTTCAGATTCGACACTTCGCCACCTTAAAACTTCCAAATTTCCATTTAAGCATATGGGGGACCTCCTAGAACCTGTCCTGAATTTTTTTCCTAGGAAATCTAAAGATTTTGCTCACAATCCTTAGAATCTATCAATTCAAACAATGTAATTGAACGTTTCTTCGATTAAAACTGACCTATTCGATCGAATTAGGTCCATTTTCGATTCAAAAAGCCCTTTAAAAAAAATTTGATGATTGAATTTCGAGGTTTTTCACTTTCACTTAGAGGTTATCAGAATTGTTATCATCAATTGTCTGAAAAATTTTAATGTTTACATATTTTAGAGATATTCTTATCTTTTAGCGCATTGTTCATACTTTTATATTCGGATATTTCAATAATTTTCATGGCAGTCATGGCTTTAGAGGAATAGTTTAATCACAGTTTTTAACAACCTCTAAACCAACCAAAATTCCACCATTAATAAACATGCCTCCTGCATTTTATATACTTTATATAGTTATAATCAGATAATTATTAGAAATATGACTGTTAAGGGTCATAAAATGCATCGGTCCAATCTGCTGCTGACTCAGGAAAGCATGCCCACACCCTGTCCATGTAACCAAGGTTCAACCTTAGTATTCCATATTTCCAATACTCTACCAAGGCAGAACACAGATTTAGCACTATTATCTTTTAGCACATATTATCAAGAATATACTACATATTAAAGAATTAGAATTTTTGCAACAATTTGAATTTTTGCATAAAAACTCTCAAATTCAAATTATGTTTTAAAAAAACTGGAATGTTTGGTGTTTATTAAGCATGAAAAACATGAGCGAAAAACCTCAGCACATGCAGAAGTCAATAGGAGCTGTCCTAGGCAAAATTCAAGCTATTGTATTTAATTTTTCACGATTGTATTCAATCAAGATGATTATATTCAGATTTTTTTTATAAATAAAATAATTCAAGTTTTATTTAAATTGCAAAGTTTTTTTTGAAGTTGGAAAAAAACTAAAACCTCACAAACTCAATGTTTGATAAATAATCCCATAAAAGTTTATTTTGCAACAAGCAAAAAAATAGTCGAAAGATGCAAATTACCATTTTCCATCATCGTTTTCAAACTGTTGAACTGTGTATCCAAACATATCTTCAGCTGAGCCACTGAATGAAAGTCCATTCTTCACGTCCACGTTAAATGCTTCTGTAAGCTTCAGCAATACTGTAACTGAGATAACGGAAATTGTTTCAGATTATAGAGAGGGAGATAGATACTGTATATAGATAGACAGATAGATAGAGCAGATGTTATTCCATGAATTTCACATTACATTATTAATCAAAGTAAGTGACAAAAAAGGAATACAAGTAATTGTATTATTGGAGCATATTAACTTTAAAAAAAAAAGCAGAACGGTACAGTATAGAACAGTTTCATGAAACTCCAATACTTATTTAATCACATTTTTTTTAATTATGGCTGAGTTATAAATAACTGCTATTCATTTCATTCTTGCTCGTGTTCGGCTTTTTCTTGAAACAGTATCTCACATCTAAAAATATTCTTTTATATCAGTGATTTTCAACCTTGTGCCTCCAGCTGTTAAGGAACTACAAGTCCCACAATGCAATGGAGTATGACAGCCACAGTCAGGCAAATGCATTGTGGGACTTGTAGTTTCTTAACAGCTGGAGGCACAAGGTTGAAAATCACTGTTTTATATTACCAGCTTTCCAATAAGATGTAATATCTTTTTTCAGTTTGGTTGTTCAGCACATAATGTGTCAAGCTGTGTACAGTTACTGCTGGAGTGCCATGAACACACATTGCTAATAACAATAACCATTCCACAGATCAAAGAGCACAGATTGCCTTCTGATGTCTAAGATTAAGGAGGGCTCAAAGCACATTTATGGTCAGTTCTGGAAGGCAATCACATGTTGAAAGCAAAGTTTACAAAAGTAAATTAAACAAAAAAACTTTTTTTATGAGATGACACTAATGAGGATGGGTCTGTGATGTTGTCATCTTAGGCAGAATCATATGCTATTGCTATTTAATTGGCTATGGCATAAAAGAGCTATTCCATCATTGCCCAAGTGTAAAAATGCAGAAAAGGCCTTAATACACTAACAGCTGAAATTAAAGACAAGGGGGCTCATTTATCAGCACACAAAAAGTATGTACCTGAACAGGAATCCATGGGAACCAGCACATTTGTTTTCATGGTCTACTTGCAGCTGCCTGCAATAGCTTATCACTGATTGGGTGAATATTTGTCTATAGCTTCCTTAGTTCTATTTTTTGGCATGTAAAACAAACAAAAAAATGTATAGATAATTTAAAGAAAAGGGTCTGGTAAGAGGCATCTGGAACAACTATCAAATGTATAATCTTACAAAATACAGTATGCTCCTGGGACTTAAAATTTCAGTTGATAAATCTGCATCCAGATGGAATGAGTGTTGCATTAACTGCCCATGGGTGAGAACAAAGTAAGCACATGTCAAATTGAATACAAACCCTTAGGGCCTGATTAACTCATTTTAAATTCAATTAATTTTTATCATGAATTTCGTTTTTTTTTCTCTAAAAATTTGGGACAATATTTTTGGATAAACGGTTTCTTTCCAGCAGTGCTTCCCCTTTTTGTTTATTTCTTTCTAGCTAAGGCCTATAAATATTGTTATTCATTGTTAACCACCACTCCCCCACAGCCTAAGTAGCTAATAGATGATTGTTCTTTGAGATAAATATTTTTGTGGAAATCTAGTAGATATAATTCTGAGGTGCAGAGCTGGTGGCTCACTAGGTCTCTTCATGGATGCCTATAACTTTTATAAAGATTTTATTACAGTTAAACTATTTTGTTCCTTTTGTCCCTCATAAAAATATCAGCAATATTATTCATGAGCAGAATTATTTGCCAGGGCAAGGTGTAACAATAGGAAATGTATCAGAAAATTATACAATTAAACATACAGCAAATGCACACTAATTGTAAATGTACAGTACATTATTAGAAAAACCTTATGAGTGAACAATGGGAAAGACAGTGTGTTATTATTATTAACATGTATTTCTATAGCGCCAACTTGTTGCGTAGCGCTGTGTGTTAGTACTAATGGGGTATTTGCTTTTCCCTTCTGTCCCTCTACTTTATTACTACTGTCTGCCCAGAAATCATACATTGATGAAGCCAACCCCCAAATGAAAATCACAGCAACTTTAACCTGATAATGCAATTTGAACTCTAAGAAGAAAAAAGGGATTAATAAAAGCAAGTGGATTTTTTTATGAAGCTATAGAGGTTCAAAGATGTTCCTTCTAGACAGTGAACATCTATGTAAACTCCACAAACCTGAAAGAAACTGGCAAAATAAGGAGCAAGACTATTGTCAGTTGCTCCTGTTCCTGGCCTAGACCTTATTTATGATATTGCCATTCCACTGTCTGTTTCTAATGAATAGAAGTAAATATATTCTTCATTCTATAACAAAAACAATATTAAATGTTCTGACTATTTTCTGAAAACAACTCCGACCACATATTTTCCAAAAATTCGTGAAAAAAATCCAAACCTTAAGATATTTTCAGATTTGTCACTGAAAACTTTTTTTTTGGATTTGACGCCTGGAAACGACAACTTTTGGATTATCTCCTGAATACCACAGAATCTTTGGTTTATTGAATGAAACCCAGTACAGATCAGGATATCTTCCAATTTTAAATCTGCAACTAACTTCTACATGAACTCAATAGGTCTGAGGTGGAGTACTTTTGTATTTGGACTTCTAAAATCATCATGGTTTAATAAATCATAAACTATCAAACTAAATAACCCCAATACAGTATAACCTCTAGCTGCTAACGGTAAAGTTAAGGTTAAGATATAAGACAAGATGAACATAGGGTGGCAGGTGGCTTTTGGGGAGGACTGATGATTTTAGTTTATTATAAACCTTTTTTTGCATTTATATACGATCATTTAAAAGTAAAATATATCCAATAATTTTGTTAGATGCAGTTGTTTATATTATTCAGTAAACACAGGATTGAGTCTTGTTAGGGTATTCTCTGTGGCAGTCTTTCAAGCATTCTATATAAGGGGTTGAAAGGGATGTTAATTAAATGTTTAGGTTATTTCTAGTTTTAGAAACCAGATGTAAAAAGTTAATAGTTGTTATTACAATATAGGGGACTCTAGAGGGGTCTAGTGAGTATAAATAGTTGTAATAGAGTTTTGGGAAAGTCCTAGGGTGTGGAGTTTAGAAAGGGTTGAAAGTGGAGAGTCAGAGGAAATGGAAAATATACAGGAAGTCCCCCTATGAGACAACCCCAAAAGGAAGATAATAATAGTAATAGCACACTGTAGTAGTGTGAAGTGAGACAGGACAGCCAGAATGCAAAGCTTGAGTCACAACTGTGAGTAAGTAGGCAACAGTTTCCTTTAGGGTTTGAGTGGATAGTTAAGGTATAGTAAAGTCTCATGGGATTTGGCAAGAGACAGTGAAAAGTGTTTAGGACTACACTGCAGAGACCTGACAAGTCTGGTGTCCTGGGATAAGCATTGTAAAGTGTGCGTGTATTTAAAAAAAAACATTTGCTGGTGTCTGTCTGAATCTTGCAGAAAGAAGAAATAGAACATTGTTGGCCTTCACAGCCCCAACACCCTTGTGTTTTACTGTGAGTAATGGTAATTCCAAGGAATTATTGCCTACATGTGAAGGAATTAATTTGTTCAGTAAAACCTCCTACATATAAGGTTGTGCTCATACACACAGCCACAGCCATAGGGTGGGTTTATGTAGAATATGATATGTGCTAATGCAGTATAACACAAGCCAAATATAGACTCCTAAGAATGAGAAACTCTCCAGAGAGGGGGCTGGTGGGTGGAGAGAAGACTGAAGTAACATCAAAGCCTCAGAACCCTTCCACGGGTTGTTCACCTTTAAATTAATGTTTAGTATGATGTAAAAAGCAATATTCTAAGGCGATTGGTTTTTATTTTTTATTGCACTTGCAGTTTCAGCAATCTGGTTGCTGGGGTTCAAATTACCCTAGCAACAATGCAACTGATTTAAATGGGAAAATGGAATATGAATAGGGCCAAAAGAAAAAGGCAAATATCTCAGAAGCTATACAATATAAATAATGAAGACCAATTGCAAAGTTGATAGCAATCTGACATTCTATAATTACCGAATGTTACCTCAAAGCTGAACCATCCCTTTATGACATTAAGATGGGCAATTTAGAATATCATCATTATGTGCCAAATTAAGAATTGTATTGTTATATTACATTGGTGAATATAAAAATTAAAAGGCGCTTTCCTAAAAATACTTATTTTTCTTGTAGACTTTTAGACCTATTTATTAAAAACACATTTTTCTGGTTGAGTTTTTAAAGGGGAAACCCCTAAAAATCAGCTAAAAAAATCTGAATCCAAGTCGATTTTCTACTGTAATATTCCAAAGTCCAGTTTTGGGGGGGTCAAATCTTTATCTTGCGCTATTTTGTTTCTAAGTTTTAATTACCGGAATTTAGATTTAGGAGTTTTTTCGTTATAGTGAGAAAAAGTTTTAGTAAATACCCCCATTTGAATTTCCAGAGAGTGTGTAGTACCCTCACTTCCCCTGGCAATCTTTCAGATAAGTGCAATGATTAAAAAATTAGAACATAAGAATAACACTGCAACATGAAATAGGCAAAACACTGGCCTTGCACATAATGATCTACTGTTAGGCTCTCACAGTTTAGCAATCTAACATGAGCTTAAATTAAATTGAAGCAATACTGGAATGCATCTTGCTAACTAAGTCTTTGTTACCAAAAGGTTAAAGGCCACTGTCAAAAATAAAAAGATTCTGAAAACCGACAAAAGCTGTTTTATTCAGTGGAAGAAAGCAACAGGAGCTGGACATTGCAGACCAAATGTGGCAAGTGCAATAGAGCTTGAGCCAAACAGCTCTCACATTTATTGGAAAAGGAATATTTAGACTGAAATATCATTCCTTTCCCACTCAGTTTCTGAGAATTCAGAAATGTATATGTGACATGTTCTTTATGGTGTCAGGACTAAAATACTGGCTGTGCTATGCCTCTATGAATGCATAGACATGATAGCACTTTGCACTTGACAAAGCACCCACAAAAACTCATTATCAAGTAAATGACCAGGGTGCCCCCGATGCTACCCTCACCCCTGCTCCGTTCTTAAAACTATAGTGTCGGAGGGGTCAAGGGGGGGGGCGTATTCTGCTGACTATTAGGGGGTACATCTTTTAACTGTCTTAAAAAAATCAGTACAACAAGAGTTGAGTCAAAATCATGCGACAATTCGAATTGTAGCGCTATAGTAAATTGAGTGCTCCTTACTCTACTATGAGCTCCACTCCCAATATATGTGCTTCGGATGACACCTTGAATCTTATTAAGCCCTCACAAATGGTGTGGAGGCAACTGTAACTGTATTCAGGGTGCAAATAATTTGGTGCCAGTGGTTCTCATAACTTAACCAATGAACATATTTATTATTTATTATCCTCAAAGGAGTGTACAATCAGCACATGATCAACAGTGGATAGGCAATAATCACAATACCTTTGGTCAGTAGCTGTCCCCACAGATGTGGGAGACAATTTATGTTTGAGGTTTTTTTTCTCTTAAAATTTTAGGGTTTTTTTTTTACTTAAAAAACTCGACCAGAGAAACTCAACCTTTAATAAATACTTATTATAAGAGTTATAGCCACAAGTCTTTCATATTTGCTGGTACAGTTGGGCCTCTCTCTTTCCTTTCAGTTGGGTTTTTTAGCTCTGTCTTACATTAAAAAAATACTCAATACTCACTACATAGTTATGTCTACATGAAAACACTGTCCTGTAACAGACATCCCCACCTGGTTCCCTTACTGCGCCTTAACCTTTTATCCATAAAGCTCAACATATTGAGAAGACCATCATCCATAGAATCCCTTTTAAGCATATAATTGCAATTTTTAAGAATGATTAACTTTTTCTCTGTAATTGTCCAACAGTAACTTGTACTTGATGGTAACTAAACTTCATGAATCCATTTTAGCATTAGTAGTAGGTTTATTTCATGTGAAAATAATTTTTTATAAGCCTTAAACAAAGATATGGTGATCCATATTATAGAAGATGTGTTACCTGGAAAATCCCAGGTACCAAGCATTTTGGTTGCATAATAACTATATACACTGCCAAATAGAGCCATCTGTAGGTGGCATCAAATTCGCTGGCGTAAAAAAAAAAAAATTAGTCGCGCGCCGAAAATGATGTGACGAGCGCCGTAAGCGTCAAAAACGTGCTGCGACTCGTTTCGCGCATTTTTCGCGGCGAAGTGCAACGGGAAAGATTCGCCCATCACTATAGGCTGCCAGTCAACAAATAGCCACAGGCCTTATTTGGGACCACAGGAACATTTTGCATGCTTGTGTTGCTCCTCAACTACTTTTCCATTTGATTGTAGCTCACGAGAAAAAAGGTTAGGGTCCCCGTATTTAAGGGGGATTTAAGTTCTTGTGCTGTTCTGCAACCTTAAAATTCAGCCAGTACCATTAAGGATACCTAAGGGATACTATGAATTACAGGTGGGAAAATATATTGATAGGAGGATGAAACTTTAGAGGCTACAAGTAGAAGGCTTTCCATTGGCA
Organism: Xenopus borealis; assembly: GCA_024363595.1. Lineage (NCBI taxonomy): Eukaryota > Metazoa > Chordata > Amphibia > Anura > Pipidae > Xenopus > Xenopus borealis. The sequence goes on from CM044432.1 coordinate 178,361,715, forward strand.
AACATATGATCTCATATGAATCTATAGAAGATAGTGTATTTTTTGCATATCCCTCCCTCAGTCTTCTTGTAACCTCCATTTTAGCTCAATAACTGCCTTCCCCTTCTAATACCAGTAGAAAATGGGTTATACTGGACTCACCCAAAATGGCCCTTCACAAAGTGGAAGAGGAAGGTTTGGCTCTTGGATACCTACACCTCTCTTGCTGATATACAGAAAAATAAAGACAGAGGGCACCATAGGTTCTTGCAAACAAATAACATAAAGTAACATACTCAAAGCACAGTTTCTCAGAGGCGAGTGGCACACACAAAATTACATGCAGAGTGTAACACAGGCTGACACTCCCCTACGGACAGACTTGGCAAGCATCTCACTTTACCTCTGTGACACACCCCAAAGTAGCCTGGATCCTCTATCCTTATTCTCTCTCCACTTCACTACAGGCAATATGGCCTTGGAGAGACACTCCAAAGCTTACTTAGCTACATTTCCTTCTTTCCAGCAGCTAAGGGAACTGAACCTGTAAGGATTCAAAGCCATAGGGGCTGTTAACCCTATGGGTCCATACATACGTCATTCAACACTTGTGACATAAGAGAAGGTTGATCTGCACTAAAAATCAACAGAGCTCTCAGTCAGACAAATGAAAGCAAATATATGCCTGGATACTGTAAGTTTCTTGAACCATGTGATTGCCCATACAACTGCATAGCCACATAGAAGGATAAAGTGTTACTAGAGCTTTTAGTGTTCATGTCATGTCTCTCACACATACTGTACAACTGTCTGTATGTTCTACGTTGTAGTGCTGCAGAATATATGGCAAGATAGCAGAAATAATTTTCCAGCAAATGAATTTCTGGAATGTAAAGTAAGTGGCTGGCTTGACAATGCCTGGGAAGCATCAGTTCTTACTAACAGTTGTGTTCTAGTGTGACTGCATAGTTTCACATTTGCAAAAATGTACGAGTCAACCTGAAACAAGAATTCTCCTAAAAATAATAAGCGATACAGCTCCTTTTACGTTTGTAAGATTATAGTAAAATCAGTGGAGCTGTTGCTCCAATTTATGGCTTTAATCCAATATGTGCCCTGGATGAAACCTTAATTCTCAGGGAGTAAGCCCCCTCAAAGGACGAATTTCAAAGTGGAAAATACTTTGAAATTCGACCATAGAATTAAAATCCTTCAACTACGAATATCGAAGTCGAAGGATTTTTCACCGAATTAAGGATTTGTTATATCGAACGAAAAATTCCTTCGAATTTAATGATTCATAGGATTTTAGCATAAGATGTAATGATTTTGCTTCGATAAAATAAAACTTAGAAAAATGGTTTAGAAGGTCCCCATGGGCTAACATAGCACTTTGGCAGCTTTTATTTGGAAAAGTTAAAAAAATCGAAGTATTTTTTAAGTGACAGAATTTCAATGTCGAAGGAATCGACCATTCGATTCGAATGGTCAAAGTAGCCTATTCGATGGTCGAAGTTTTTAAAAAATTTACTTAGAATATCGATTTTTTTGCATTCGAATATACACTTCGACCCTTTGTAAATCAGCCCCCAACACTTAGTCCTTACTTCTGGGCAATTGGTACCTGGGATAATAATCCCACTCACACTCTTCTGTTGATCCTCAGATGCTCGGCTGCTCGGAACTATCTATCACTTCTAGAAAGTAAGCAAGCCTATCCTTCCTAGACCTGACCTGTCTAGGTTCCACCTTTCCTGCCTGCTCAGGTAAGGGGACTGGCAAAACCCTGAGCACATATGTGCGGGCACACAGCACATTAAGAGCGGGTGGATGCACATGCACAGGGGAGTTTGCCACAGGGGTAGGAGGAGTGAGCCCTTAAGGTTGAGGCCTGGTGGGCCCTGGACCTCCGCTCTGACCCTATTTACTGTATATTTACAATTCTATAAATAGTATACAAATAGTATTTTAACATTTGGCTTGTGATAGATGACCCATAACCAGATGGGACTCTTTGTCAGAAAGTATTGGTCTACCTCAGTTGGGAAAATGAAGGAAATTGTAAGTGAACAACAAGCTAAATCAGCAATTGCATATCATAATATAATATAATAATTGAATATATTATTTATGTCAGGGATGTTTCTCCTGTGGCATTGCTGCTAAAAGGATGGAATGTGACAGTTTTTTTTATAGATGACCAACAGCTGGAGGACTATAAGTTGACGCCCTTGCAGCTTTTGAGGTTTGAACTGCCATTTATTCACTTCTGCCTTTACAAAGAAATATGAATGGTAAATTATGTTTAAATACAGTATATATAATTGGCTACTGTGGAGTAGTGATGGGTGAATAAATGCGGCAAGTGCAAAACCATGACGAATTTCTGTGTTTCGCCATCAGTGAATAAATTCGTGAAACTGTGGTGAAGATTCGCTGTGGCAAAAAAAAAAATTGTCAACAATAACTATTTCCAAACCCATGACTATTTTAACGCATTTGGACAAAATAGGCACGTCAAATTGCCGCGGGCGTCAAAATAATCTGTATTTTGCGGGAAATTCACACAAATTTTGGTGAAGCGAATTGGACCAGATTCGCCCATCACTACTGTGAAGTATTAAAATGGACCAGGACAAGGTTGTTGATATAAAAAGTACAGTAATGTTGTGTAAATCACATCTGTAGTGGGTTGTGAGCCTGACTCTTTCAGGTAGGTAGGTCCATTCCCAACCCCCAAGGTGATGTAACTGCAATGTATCACCCATCTTTCATGTCCGTGGTGACAGAGAATAGGCACAAGTTTAAAAATGTTTGCAGAATGTTGGGTTTATGATGATTTGGGATTGGTTAGGTTTGACCCATGCATCAATACACTATAGAACAATATTAGTATATTTTGCAAATGTTAATGCATTAATAAAACTTTATGCCACAAAACATACATATATCTTTGCATCTAAAAGAACTTCACCACAATATTGATGGTCATGTAATTTATGGACATTGAGCTGTTAACAAAAAAAACATTCAAGTACATCTGCATGACATGTACAGTATATGCATGGTATATGCCTGTTTCTACGGATGTACACCAGATTATTCTGAATATCGTATAGAAAGATCTTTGGAGCGTGGGTTTGCAGCAGGGGTCACAGCACTGGGCTTGGACTGGAATACTGTACTGTCCCTCTAGTGTTCTACTGTCAGGTGGAGTGAAAGGTTCAGAGAGCACCATGTTTAGAGGGCTACTCATTGGAGAACCTTCATGTAATGGGAATCAACTCACTTAAAAAAAAAAGGATTCTTTTTCTCAAGGCTGATTCTTTAAAAAAAAAAAAAACTAAAGTTATTAACAAAGAAGTGCTCGTGGAAGCATTTTGCATATTTATTTAGTTTTTTTAGACAGGCTTTTTATGACCTTTGAAGCTACAATTGCCATACTAAGATGAAAACAAGCAAACTCCTCAGAGTGTTTTTCATTACTTTACAATGATGTATCCGGGCCTTGCTTTTACCTTTTGATGTTGCTTAACAGGATGTTTAATGTCGTTAAAGAATTTGACATGAAACTCATTCTGAACCCTTTAACTTTTACCCTCAGCCAACACAAAATGTTTAGCAGAGGATAACACTTAAGGAAGCCGTAAAAAAAAAGAAACATCAAGCAAAAGCAATATAGAGAAGGGTATGCTATATTGCATTACATTCATCTGTATGATCATTTGTTTTACATTTTTTATACATTCTTTAAGGCCAGAATCTGTGGACATACTGTATTTGTGAACGGTATTATATGTAGATTGGAAAATAGAAGACTTATCTGAATATTAACAAAAGAGGAAGCACTATAATAGAAAGAGGCTACAAAGGCTACATAGGCAGTATGAATATAAGTATTTTCTATGCTGAAGATGTAAATGCATACCAACTAGTAGTAGAACATGATTTTAATAAAAAATAACACACAAAAATAATAAACAGGTATTTGACCTGTTATTCAGAATGCTTGCGACATGGGGTTTTCTGGATAACAAATCTTTCCATAGTTTGGATCTTTACACCGTCTACTAGAAAATCGTGTAAACATTAAATAATCTCAATAGGCTGGGTTGCTTCAAATAATGATTAATTATATCTTAGTGTGGATCATGTGCAAGGTACTGTTCAAGGCACTATCACAGAGAAAAAATAAATAATCATTTGTGGTTTTTGAGTTATTTTATTCAGCAGCTCTCCAGTTTGCAGTTTCAGCCATCTGGTTGTAAGGGTGCAAAGGACCCTAGCAACCCTGCATTGATTGAATGAGAAACTGGAATGTTAACAGGAGAGGCCCGAATAGAAAGATGAGTAATAAAAAAGCAACAATAATAGTGCCTACTAGATATATATATACTGCTGGTGTGTATGTCATTTCCTTCTTCATCGAGCGTGGTAGGGAAACATATGAAGCTATTTTTATTGAAAATTAGGGAAATACAGAAACTCAGTTGGACTGTTTGCCTCCGTTACTATAAAGTCATTACCTACAATAAATGAAAAACCCCTCATTACCAATGATAATTATAATAAACTAAATTACTTCTGGTTCTGGAATTGGGCATGAGATAATTGGACTTGTATCAAGTCAATCGAAATGTCATCCTTTACAGTTAAAGACTACAATGCAGAGTGCTGTGATATGTGTATCATGGCAAAATTAAATCCACTGACTATGTTGATATTTTAGGTGACCATCATCTGCAATGAATAATGTTTCCAAATGGACATCCAGGTTTGGTAGGTTCCCTTCCACATCAGCACTGGTAATACCAACACCTTCAAGCTTTTTTACTGGAACTCTCAGTATCATTTTAAAAACTACCTAGCACTAGTCAAACCTAGACATGCATTCTTTCCTACCTACTGAAGTCGTGATGTTGGACTTTGAGAAAGGGCAAAGATTTAATTGACTGGTTGGTGCTCCACAGTTTGTAGGAAGCTGACATTGGTAGGTGATGGGAGTTTGGAGGGGTGGTTCACCTTTAAAATAACTTTTTGTATACTAAAGAATGACCAATGCTAAGCAGTGTTTCAGTTGGTCTTCATTATTTCTATAGTCTTTTAAAAGAATTTGCCTTTTTCTTCTGACTCTTTCCAAATTTCAAATGAGGGTTGCTGATCCCATCTAAAAAACAAAATGTTCTGTAATGCTACAGAGTTATTGTTGTCTTAGGCAATAAGCCCTCGAGTACTAATATTTATTTTCATCCTGTATTAGTATTCTTACTATGAAACGTTTACATTTTTAGAACTGCTATAGAATTTCCTCTGAGCAATTGTTCCCAATATCCTTTGAGTCTGTGTGACAAGGTCTCTTTGTGTCACTGTGTCTGTCTCTGTTCCTGTCTGTCTGGACTGATATTTTCATGCAACCATCTCTTGGCACTATATTGTACCAAGGGACTGGGAATTACAATATTACAATATTTCTTTTAATGAAAAAAGAATTCCTGGTTTTCAGTTCTGTACGACATTTTGGATGAAATCTCTTGAGTTTCTATCATTCCTGAAGTGGGACTCATACAGAACCAGTGTTTCAGAAAATACCAGGGCTGGCTAAGTGGAACACATTAGGAAACCAATGAATGTATCACATTGTCACACTAACAAGATTACTAAACATGTGTATGCAGTTCACTACCCATGAGCTTCCATTGTTCTTGCTCTTCAGCAATACGCGCAGGGGGTTCAGGGGTTACTAACTACAGATGCAGCCACTGGGATTTGTGAGTTAAATGCGTCATGACTCAGGGTTAATTGAAGAAACTGTGTCATCTAAAGTTATCTCAACTCATTTAATGCATTTAACCTTTTCATTAGCATACCAAAGCACCATTGTTTTCAATGGTGAACTCTTTAATTGGATGGGATGCTGTGACACAATATTCTGTGCTAAGTGTGATAAATGGGATAGATGAGTTAAGTTTTTCTGTGTCAAATGCACAATCCAAAGTGGCTTCATCTGTATTTGGGGGAAGTAGAAAGGTGGGACTACAGGATTAGTAGGTAGAAGGTAGGAAGTGTTAGTAGGCAGGCGCGCTTCAGCATCAAAGCCGCCTGAGTGCGAAATATCTCTCTCTGCACTAGAAAAGACAAATTTATTAGCCGCCCCATGTAACTTCTAGGGAGCTGCCGCCTGCCTCACCTTGCCTTATGGCAGAAACGCCCCTGTTAGTAGGTAGTTGCTTTTTATATTGGGAATTTTCTTCTTTATAAGTGAAACACCTTAGTGATGTATTTTTAGGAAGTCTATGGGAACATCAGCAGCCCTATGCTGAACCATGCCCATTGCTGGCTTCTTATACAGGGATCATAACACTACAGGAGCATTACAGAAGTTGGGCTATGGAATGTGGCAATGATAATAAAGTCTTCTGCTTGACTGAAAGTTTATAGAAGCTTTAGAAAAATCATAATAAAATGATGCCAATCGCACACAGAATCATTTACTATTGTTTAATATGATCCAAAACACATACTATTCATCACACTACCAATACCTTAAGAACTCCCTACCCAAATGTATCCAGAGCTCTCTTTATAGCTCATTTAGTTGGTATGTGATAGTCTACAAAATAATAGAGGCTCTAGTAAAACAAAATTGTGGCTTGCAATGGTTTTTGCACTTTGCACCATGCCTTACCATCTGCAAATGAGGGTTCCTTTTACTTTAGCTCCACTTCCACATTTCATTTGTACTTCCTCTGGCTACTGCACAAATGCATATTCTGGATAACTGATCCCATAAATGCTTTCTATTTTTATGATCCCTTTAAAAAATATGTATGTGAAGATTCTCATTCATCCAGGTCATGGTATATCTGTAGAAATAAGTAAAATCAACTGAATTTTCAGTTTTTTGTTTTTCTTCCTTGAAGATATTTCACCAGTTCCCACAAGGAAGGTGCCATTTCAGACCTATTGTCAGCAGCATTAACTTTGACTTACAATATAGCAAAATACCTAGCCAACATGCTAGCCCCTTTAGTTGGAAATACAGAGCATCACATACAGAACTCCCAGGATTTTACTAACCAAATCTATGGGTTGGTACTGAGCACAGTCTTAACCATGGTATACTTTGATGTTACTTCTCTTTTTGCATGCATTCCCATTGCAGAGTCAGTTAAAACAGTAAGAAAACTGTTGCTAAAAGACAACACCCTTGACAGAATGAGGCTTTAATGGCAAGGAAAGTGTAAAATAGAATAAAGCTAGAAATGCTGTATTTTGTATACTAAACATAAACATGAACTTACTGCACCACAAGCCTAATCAAACAAATGATTTATGCTTTCAAAGTTGGCCACAGGGGGCTGTCATCTTGTAACTTTGTTATACATCTTTGCAAGACTAGACTACATACACATGCTCAGTGTGGTCTGGGCTTCTTAGGGATCCTCATAAATGATCAAAAAACAAAGCTGTTTGAGTTCTGCATGGCTGATAAGTAAGGCAGGGGCTCCCCTGCTGATCATAGGTATGATTGTTTCCTTGCCAGAAGTTAGGGACCGTCTGACAATTCCTATCCACAGCACAAAATTTCACTGCATACAATCAGGTTTCTTTTTTTATTAAATAATATTGGAGATAGATTTCTTTTTCATTAAATAAAGTAAAAATTGGATTTTATTTCTTGCCCTTTCCTTGTCCTTTAACCCAGTCCAAGTATGTTTCTTACTGGACCTATGCCTAAGTACCAGCTATTTCAAGTACAAGTATAAGTTCTATAGGCAGAAGAATTGCTGTTCCATGGGATGATCAGTTTCCCCCGATTGTGGCAAACTTGTACATGAAGGAAGTGGAAAGAAAGGCCCTGGATATTTTCAAATGAATCACTCCCAGTCATTAGTTCCAATATGTGGATGGCACATGGATTAAAATACACACACACAGGAGGTACAGACTTTCACTGAACACATCAACACACATCAGGTTTACATGATAAGTTGTGCAATATAACACACTGGCTTTTTTGGACTGTTTGGTAAGAGTCAGAGAGGGTGGAAAGCTGGAAATCTGGAGGTCTGCAGGAAACCTACCCACACAGACCAGTACCTGCTGTTTGACTCCCACCATCCACTACATCACAAACTGGGGATCATAAAAACTCTACATCACAGAGCAGACAAGATCCCCACCAGCACAGATGCTAAGTTGAAAAAGATGGAACATCTCAGAGGGGCCCTGAAGGCATGTGGGTATCCAGATTGGGACTTTGTGAAAACCAGTACAAAAAGAACCAATAATACCAAGACTACCTGCAAATGTGTAAAACAGGACAGGAGAAAGAACTTAGTCCTCCCACTTGTAGCTGGGGTGTTGGAAAAACTTCGCTATCTGCTTTAAACCCAGTAACACGCTGAGGCATAGCTACATAGTGACCTAGTTCAATTGGGTTGAAAAAAAGACAAAGTCCATCAAGTTCAAACCCTCCAAATTAAAATCCAGCATACACACACACACCCCCCCCTCCACTCTTTCACACAAACCATATATGCCCATAGCTATACTAACTGTAGAGTTTAGTATCAAAATAGCCTTTGATATTATGTCTGTCCAAAAAATCATCCGAGCCCCTTTTAAAAGCATCAACAGAATCAGCATCACAATATCACCAGGCAGTTCATTCCACAACCTCACTGTCCTCACTGTGAAGAACGACCTATGCTGCTTCAAATGAAAGTCCTTTTCTTCTAGTCTGAAGGGGTGGCCTCTGGTGCGGTGATCCTCTTTATGGGTAAAAAGCTCCCCTATATAATGTCTATAATGTCCTCGAATATATTTGTAAAGTGTAATCATGTCCCCTCGCAAGTGCCTTTTTTCCAGAGAAAACAACCCCAACGTGGACAGTCTCCCCTCATAATTTAAGTCTTCCATCCCGCTAACCAGTTTAGTTGCACTTAGTCTCTGCACTCTCTCCAGCTCATTTACATCCCTCCTAAGGACTGGAGTCCAAAACTGCACTGCATACTCCAGATGAGGCCTTACTAGGGATCTACTGTATAAAGAGGTATAATTATGTTTTTATCCCTTCAGTTTATGCCCTTTTTTATGCAGGACAGAACTTTATTTGCTTTAGTAGCTACAAAAGGACACTGCCCAGAATTAAACAACATGTTATCTATCAAAAAAAAAACAAGATCCTTCTCACTTAAGGAAACTCCCAACACACTGCCATTTAGTGTATAACTTGCATTTATCAACATTGAACCTCTTTTTCCAGTTTGCTGCCCAGTTTCCCAACTTAGACAAACCACTCTGCAAAGTGGCAGCATCCTGCATGGAACCTATAGCTCTGCACATATTAGTATTGTCTACAAAAATAGAAACCGTACTTTCAAAGCCCACATCCGGGTCATTAATAAACAAGTTGAAAAGCAAGGGACCCAGTACAGAGCCCTGCATCAGCAACTAGTTCACCCAAAAGAAACAACCCCAAAGTACAAGAAGAGTAACTTTTTGTGTGTGCACTGCAGTGAGGAGTGCTCTGATTTGTATGTGGGTGACACCCAACAACAGTTTCTCTAGTGTATGGCGCAGCACAGGAGAGCCAGTTCCTCTGGTCAGGGCTCAGCAGTGTACCTACTTTTAAAAGAAAAAGGACAAACATTTGAAGTCTGCCAAGTCCAGATTCTAGACCAGGAAAGCAACTGGTGTTAAAAAAGCCATATATGTAAAAACTGAAAAACCAAGTTTGAACAGGGCAGGGGGTGCAACATCTATTGATTGCCACATGCAATGCTGTTTTGGCATCTCTCCCTGGAAGGTTTAATAACACAGCAAAGCTTAAATCTTGCTAATACCATCAACACCTAACTTAAAGTGAACCTGTCACCCAGATATAAAAAGCTGTATAATAAAAGTCCTTTTCAAATTAAACATGAAATACAAATTCTTTTTTGTATTTAAGCATTCATACCTTTTGCAAACTTGTTTAAAAATTTCAGCTGTCAATCAAATAATGCCTGCCCCTCCTCTATGCCTAAGGCATAGAGGCGGGGCAGACAATTACTTTCACTTTCCATTCAGCACTTCCTAGATGTCACTGCTCTCCCCACATTCCCCTGGTCTCTTTATCATTTAATTGTGTTGCCAGTACATAGGAATAGACATCAGGTCCCTCATTTTGGTGCACAAACATGATTTTAACATGATTCAAGGCTTGCCTTAATAACAGTGTCCACAAAATGGCTCCTGCCTGCTTGCTATAAGTATAATTTCCCAGATGGAATGAAACAAGATTCAAATAATTTTTTGGGTGATGGGTCCCCTTTAATGACATCATTGCGGATTATGGCTAACATATTATGCTGATTGGAGCAACATTCCAGAGGATATCTTTTCGAAGGAAGATCCTATTCACAAGTTATTCTGAATATTCTTTACTTTATAAACCAGTATTGTGTATCTGAAACAGTCAAGGACATTTTGCTTCAAAGTTTATTACTTTATTACATTACTATTTAACTTATGAACTTATTTCTGGAATTAAACCACAAAGCACAACTGTGATTTCTATATAAACATGTGTCATCCAGGCTTATTAGCCTCTGCATGGTATCATATGCAATAATTTATGACATGTTTTCTTAGAAAAGTTGCTTTCCAGTGATATATCCCCTAAAGGCATAATCTGTTTAAGATAATACTTTGTATGAAAACTTAATGCAACCCACTCGTGAAACTGGTACAAAATGGTTCATTTCCAAGGGGGGTGCAAGGTCCAACGTTAAAAAAAACAGATGTAAAATGCCTTGTCACCCATTAAATGCAGCATAAATAGTTGTGCCCCACTGTATATGCAACTCTGGCAGCTCCTTGCATATGAAATGGATTGTTCATGCATGCTACAAAATTGTACTCTGGTTTACTCTTTAATTGTGTGTCATTGACGGCCATGGAAAGGGCCCAGGCCTGAGCCAAGTGTTAAGTATGCAGGGTGTTCTTGACCTGAAAATGCAGATTCTGGAAGAATGGACCCTTAGGACCCACCACTTGTGCTCATTACCTGTAATGCTTAAACTTAGAAAATTCTCTTGATGAGCATGGCACCATTTTTCTTAAATACTATCCTCTCATTTGTACCTCCTGGGTTAAAGAAAATTTGGATTAAAGAAAAGTATACCCAACAGTTTATATATGGATAAGTGGCATATTAAAGGACCAGTAACATCAAAAAACGAAATGGTTTTAATAAAAATATAATGCAGTGTTGCCCTGCACTGGTAAAACTGCAGTATTTGCTTCAGAAACACTACTATTGTTTATATAAATAAGCTGTTGTGTAGCCATGGGGGCAGCCATTCAAAGCAGAAAAGGCTCAAGTTACACAGCAGAAAGCACGTAATGTTATTTGTTATCCATTACTTATCCTGTGCCATATAGCCATTTTTAAATTTCCGCCATTGCTACTTAGCAGCTTGTTTAAATGAACTATAGTAGTGTTTCTGAAGCAAACAGATCAGTTTTAACAATGCAGGGCAACACTACATGATATTTTCTTTACTTTAAAACACTTTCATTTTTTGGTGTTATTGTTCCTTTAAGCATCTTACCAAACTTGTATATTTATTTAAGCATATATTGCCCTTTTATATCTCTTGCCTTGAACCACAATTTTTGATGGTGCTCCCTCAGAGATCACCTGACCAGAAATACTGCAACTGTAAACACTAAATTTGTGTGAAGGATTTGAAATTCGATCAAATTCAATCAAATTCCGATCATACGATTTGATAGAATTTTTGAATATGCAAATTTGGCCACTTCGATCATTGAATATGCAAAATTCGATCGTATCGAATGATCGTATATTCGATCATTCAACCATTCGATGATCGAAGTACTTCCCCTTTAAAATTTTATTCGACTGCCTACTTCTCCAGATTGAACCTACCGAATTGCAATAGAAGCCTATGGATGCACCCCATAGGCTTCTTTTGTAAGCTTTATGTTCGAATAGCAATCGTACGATCAAACGCTTCAACCGTTCGATTCCTAAAAATTTTTCGAACAATCAATTGGTTTTTTTACGATTTTTTTGTAAAATCGTTCGATCGTAGGATTTTATCGAAATATCGTAAGGCGGCCAAAAAAAAAAAATTTTTTCTACGATTTTCATTCGAAAATGGTAGAAGGGTCAAAATTCGGCCCTTAGTAAATCTGCCCCCAACTGTAAGAGGTAGAAGTGTGGAAACAAAAGAAAGAACTTAGTCTGTTAATTGGCTCATGTAACCTAACTTCTAGGGTTTGTTTGTGTGCACCATGAATCCTAGGATCCCAGGGGGCAACCCTTACTTTTTAGAATGGCAATTTGCTATTTATGATTGCCTAATGGTACTACTACAATGCTACTACTACAATGGTACTACTTCAATGGTACTACTAATTCATATTATTATGAAAATAATATTATGAAAATGGTTTATTCATATTACGTATGAGCTGTTTTATGGAACTACATTGTGTGGGGGTATAATTTAAGCCTAAGAAGTAGAGAAACATTAACTTTAGGGATGCACTGAAACCTGTATTTTCAGTTTCCTGAGAATCCCAAATCCAGGATTATGGATTCGGCCAAATACCAAACTGAATCAGAACCTGTCCGCAGCACTGGAAATGCAGAGGTGCAAGCAGAAAACCCTGCAATTAGATAGGGTTTGGAATCAGTTAGGCCAGGATGTTGGATTCAGCCGGAAACTGAATCTTGCTAAAAATATCTGTCTGAATCTCAAACTGAATCTAGAATTCAGTGCATCTGTAATTGAACTTAAGGATCTACAGCAGCACAAATAATTCTGTATTTTACACCTCCAAGCAAGAAAATTGTGACCAAATGCATGCCAATGTTCTCTTTTTTTTCTTTTCTATTTTTATTTGCTATATAGGAAGTCTTTTCCTATCTGTTGCCATGACATTGTCACGTTTCTTCCTTTGTGATAGCACTAGACCACTAAGTTGTGGTTTTGTGAATATGTTACATTCTCCCCTGCAGGTTACTTCCGTTAGATGGCGGTACTTTCCTTGCACCTTTGTTTCATTTGCATGAAAGGGCAAGAAAAGAAAAAAAATAACCATTATTCATTTGACTTAATTTTTTAATAATTTGCCTTCGTCTTCTGCCTCTTTCCATCTTTCAAATGGGGGGTCACTGAGCCCGTCAGCCAGTGGTGTAACTCAATCTTACTGGGCCCCGCAGCAGATTAATTTTAGGGCCCCCATCATAACCAGAGGTTGTCCTTTTTTTACCAATATATGTTGAAATTACTCATTATTTAGGGCCTCATGGGGCCCCTATACCTAATGGGCCCCTCTGCAGCCGCAGGGTCTGCTTCCTCTGTAGTTAAGCCCCTGCCATCAGCCAACAACTATTGCCCTATGTGGCAACAATTTTACTGTTATTGTTAGTTTATATTTCTCTTTCTATGCAGACATCTTCTATCCATATTAGGTATTAGATTTGTTACTCATTATCCATAAATTGCCGAATTACAGAAAGGCCTCACCCATAGACTCGATTTTATCCAAACTATCCTAATTTCTAAAAATTATTTCTTCTGCAATAATAATACTTGATCCAAATTAAGATATAATTCATCCTTATTTTGGAAAAACCTCAGGTTCTGAGCATTCTTAATAACAGGTCCCATACTTGTACCTTCACTTACTGCCTGATTACTTGCGTAAGACCATAGCCACCACATAGCTCCTAAAATACCAGACGGCTGAATAAAAAGTAAAATAACTTTAAAAAACATAAAAAATAAAAAATGAAGACCAACTGCAAATTGGCTCAGAATATCAATGTCTACTTCACACTGACAGTTAATTTAAAGGTGAAGTACCTCATTAATCTGGCACAAGATGCAAAGTGCAGGCAGCTATGCCCTAGACAAAAGTACTGGGTAAATAAACACTAAAATGTTTAATTTAGCTCCCCTTAGTGCTCTAGTATTTGCATCTTGGGTCATAGGTAAAATACCAATTAGGCTGATAACCTTAACCTAAGGTGAAATGAACTTATTGCTTAATGACAGTTTGCCAAATGAAAGTTTGTCTAGCTGGATGAGGCTACAGGGAATACTTATAAAACATATGTTAGTTATACACCAAAAATAGCTCCAATTCATTATAAAATGAGCCACATATATAGATTAAAATTGATGTTTTCTCTCTGCATGCAAATCCCATATGTAATGTTCTGTGCAAAGCAAAGCTCTGTGGGCATAAAGCAGCTCTATACTAGGGGCCATATTGATTATACAGTGTAAAACTCTATATGCTTGTGTAAAACTCTATAGTCATGTGTAATTTTATGCCATGCAAATGCTAGATTTGTCGCTGTTGTTTTACATTTCTAACTGAAGAAGTCACTCTAAAAATGTTTTAATAGTTTTAAAAGTTTTTAATGCTGTTTTTTACACAGCAAAGCCTAGTGGTGTGTGGTGTATTATCCTGCTGTTATTTAATGTCTCCTATAAGCCGGCGGGATTCTGACTTGGGAGGAAGAAACAATAATTTTTTTAGGCCAGTGATGTCACCAGAAGTTGCATCATCGAGGCAGCGGGCAACTGGAAGTGATGTCACTACAATTGCTCACTTGCTAGCTTGAAGACACTTACTTCCTTGCTGCACAACCACCTCAATGACATTTCTGAATGCATTGTCCAGATTTGTGGCAAGGTCCACCAAGGCCGGGGCCAAGGGCAGTAGAATTTCAGGGCCGGCATGCTGCCCAGACACATAAAAAATATGAGCAATGGAGACTGACGTATGTGTACATGTGCAGATGTAAAAGAAGTGGAGAAGGAGGTGGGGAGGACAGATGAGTTCTACTCATGCATGTGCACATGTAAAAGAAGTTGAGGAGGAGGTGGGAAGGGTAAGGGGAGCAGAAGAAGACAGGGAAGTAGAGGGGATGGGGAGGAGAGCAGAAGGAGACAGAGAAGAGATAGGGAGGGGAAGGGGAGGGAGGTGAGCAGATATGCCCTAGGGGCATCTGGATAGCAAAAAATTACCTATAGGTCATGTTGATCATTTTTTGCTGAGAGGTTTATTTTTGTAAGTACATAGTTGTTAGTTGAAGTTTCTAAACCTGACTGTCCCATCTAAGCCTGTCAGTTAGAGTTTCTAATACTATTGGACTCCTGCTGCACAAATATGGCAGCCTCCTCATACAGAAACATGGGTGGATCACACATGTAATGTAAAAGCATTGTGCAAATATTTATGGAAAAGTTATACATAGTTTTCAAATTCAATATTATGATAGATGTAAAAAGAGTTTAATTTCTGGTGTCAGTATCTCTTTAAGGTGACAGGGGACCAGGGGGAGGCAGGTAAAATTGTGTACCTGCCAATAAAATGTAGGTATTGACAGTTCTGCAGGTGGTAAGTACAGGGTCCTAATGTATTTTGGTCCCATTGGTACTTCCTAGCGGACATGTCAAGAAGATGCCCACATAACCCCACTCTACCTAACGCAGGCAGCTCTGTATTTATTTGAGAGGTGCAGGTCTATGTGCAGGGCAGTGTGCCACTTAAAAAAAAGTTTGCTCCCATTATTGTTTGCACACAAGTTTAAGCTTACTATTTTTGTTCTTATTCAGAAACCGAGCATTTAGACTTTCTAAGACACAAAAATCTGGAGGATTTCAAAAACTGGGCATTTGTTTCTCTCTGATTTGAGCTGCATTCCAACCAAACTCAGCTGGCTGAATATTTACTGACAAGCAGGGAGAAAGCAGAGAGGATCCTGCACTGCAAGTGTGAATCTGTCTCTGGTTATCCAGCGTCTATCCCTTGAGAGCCATTGATTACATCTCGAGTGACTTCCTTCAGCATTTAATCACTGTGGGAAAGTTGCCCGACACAGTTCTAGCCTTATAAGTCGAATGTGTTCTCCTCTTATACCAATATTGGCTAAAGCTTCGGTGATATTAAGTCTATGTTATGACTTATCTCTTTTTTTATTATATTTATATTATTTTTTTTCCTATCCCTCAGATAGCAACAATGTTCTAGTTCACACACCAACAAAAGAGTAATAAAAGAAGCTTTCCAACATTATTAACAACTATACTCATTTCTGTATAGTTAGAATATGCTTAGATGAGCTTTCTTTTATTTCAAAATATCAGTAGAGCTGTCCTGGTGTGTTATCTACTGCACAGGCAGCTCAGCAGTGCTTATATTAGCAGGTATAGCAGCACCTGTAAGAACCAGGATAATAAGGCAGACGCTGCATTAAACAGCTGCAGTTGGATAAATCTCTGGTACGGTACCATGCCTGCAGGTAGAGAAGGGGAATATAGTCATCCCACTATTGCCCAACCTATCACTTTTGAGTGTGTGAAAATACAAGACCTCCAAAATGATGAGCGTTAATACTGTAGATAGTGCAGCCCTACTGTATATACAGAAATGGGTGCCAGTGGCTCCCCCACTCTAGTTGGCCAACCACCACTGCTGGTCAGTCCTCATGGATCCAAAGTTTGTCCTGATGCTCTCCCTATCCAGTTGTGCCCCCCCCCCATTAAGCCCAAGGAACATCCCATTGCTCCCTACCTGTGGTACCAGCCCAAAGAGTTTGTCTTTCCCTAAGTCATGCCACCATCAATGACAGGGCTTAACACCCTTGCACAAGTAGTGCAGTGGTACAAGTAGCATTATATTAAAGCACACTCTGCAGCAATAGAAATACCCAGTATTGTAAATAGCTCCTCCTAAGCTCAGAAGGAATACAGGAGCTCATAGCCCACTAAATCAACTATCCCCCAAAAAGTCAATGTTGGTCTCAGAAGCTGATACTTGACTGTAGCTTTCTTCATCATTATCTTCAGCCATCATGTCATATACTCAAGCTCAACAAAAGTTGGCATGGGTGTAAAACCTGGAAGTCCATGTAGGTGTACAGTGCACTTAATATACTAAAAGCATAAGCGCAACCACAAGGAATGCACTATGAAAAGCTTATCTCAATAGGACTTTAATATATGCTGGCTAGTGATGGGCGAATTTATTCGCCGCGCAAAAGCGAGTCGCGCGGCGTTTTTGACGCGACGTGCCGAAAACGACGCGACGCGCGTCAAAAACGACGCGCGACTCGTTTCGCGAATCGTCAAAATTCGCGAATTTCTCTGGAAATTCGCGAGTTTTTCGGCGAAGCGAAACGCGGCCGTTTCGCCCATCACTAATGCTGGCTACAGCCCCAGCCTTATTTACACATTTCAGGTACAGATATACAGGTATGGCATACATTATCTAGAAAGCTCCAAACTACAGGAAAACAATCTCATATAGACTTCTTTTTTAATCAAATAATTAAAATTTTTAGATGTGCTTTCCTTTTTTGCAATAATAAAACAGTACCTTGTACTTTGTCCCAACTAAGATATAATTAATCTTCACTGGAGGCAAAACAATCCCATTGGGTTTATGTAATGTTTTTTTTTTATATTTTTTTTTATACTTAAGATAGGGAAATGCAAATTACAGAAAGGCCCCTAATTGGGACACCCCTGGTCCAGAGCATTCTGGATAACAGGTCCCATACCTACATAGACATAATACACACCAATATGTATGGTACAACCCACAGCATCAATGAACACTTCTCCCAACAAACAGACAGGAGGTCAGTGTAAGACAGAAAGGAATGGATACTCTCACCTGTAAGGAGATACAAGCACCCTGCATAGATATAGCCCATTGTTGAAAATCCCTTGTCTCCTTTCCAATGGGAACTCTTGTCTTCCCCGATAGAACTGTTGTTTTGGAGCTGAGCTCAGATCTGGTGCAGGGAAATAACACTTTAAATGAACTTGTGCAACATATGAGTGTGAGCAGTGCAGGTCTTCAGCCCCCAGGAAAAAAATTAAGCATGTAACATCTGTGAGAAAGTCTACTGGAGTTTATCTACAAATTCCTCTCCAAGGAGCAGTAACTGTTCCATTCAGTTACGACTGAATCCGAGCTGAAAATGAACTGGAGATAACATCTTCACTGCTTTCCTGTGCAGAATCGGGAAGATTTTCACTTTTACTCCAAGGTTTCCTGTAGCCAAGTCCCAGCAAATAAAGCTAATGTTTTTAATTTTCAAAACAACAGCCTATTTAATATCTATAAGTGTAAAGCGTGAAGCAAGTAAATGTGGTTAGTGCAGATCAAGGCATCCCTCCAAATCCTCAGCCCCCTTCATTTGCAACCACACAACATTTCCTGTTTGCCGCCCAAGAGGACTGACAGTTGGACTGGCTGTGCTCTGTGCCTAACACTGAATTATTCCTTGCAGTTTAACAACCTCTGGGAAATAGCAAGTGGTTGCACTCACCACCACGTGACCTTGGCTAACATGTACAAATAAAGTAAGATCTTGCAGGCCACGCCGTTTACAGTAACCCTGTAGATAGTGTAAACCAAAAGGGACATCTGCACTTCATATAATAAATGATTCTGCAATAATACATCCACAATATATAAGGTTTGTTAGCATAGACTCACTACTTTGCGACAGCAGTGGTACAATGTCCCCTCCCCAAAAATCTAAGAATAAAACCAGGTTATTTAAATTATTAACTGGGAAGTAGTTGTACTGCTATTATTTGTATTTGTATTTGTATAACAAGAGGAATATGTTGCCTTGTACTAAAATGTCATACTTGTAGATTGGCTAACCTGTGCATCCTCTATCTAGAATGTCTCAATGGTGGGCAAATTTGGGGGTGCATGGGTGTGGGGGTGACACCGTCAATCCCCCTCTACACCTCTCATGAATACAATGCTGCTGTATGTATGCAGCAATGTATTCATGTTGGGAATGCAGGTCCATGCACTCCAGTCTATAGAGGCAACTTTGGCAGGGTAGGCAAAGTATGAAAAACAGCAGCCCCCCCTCAGGGGCCCACATACTCCTGCTCCAGTTGTGTGTTCCTGCCGCTGCAACTCTTTCCCCTTTCTCCTTTCACAAACCTTAAACTTCCATCCTTTCTGTATGCAATCAGGAGGAGTTCAGGGCAGGGTCAAACTAGGCCCCTGCTGGTCCAGACCTTCTTCCCACAGTTTATGCGCTCCTGAACCTCCCCCCATGATCGATATGAGGGTCCAACCCTGAAAAAAGAGATGCTGTGGTTGATTTTCGGCATGTGTAGCCCGCCATCAAAAATTTGGCATAGTCTAATTAGTGTGGGGCGTGTAACTTCCATAACATCACTAATTACATCAATGCACATCTAAATACAGTCCCTGCTCATGTCGCAAATTGCTCATTGGATACTGAAAATGCAAAAAGGAGGAGGGCTCCAAAACTGGGGGAGTTGGCGTGCATGGGAAAACATGGTGACGTGCACTTTGCACCCTGCTTCACTGACATATGACCCCCCCAAGTGAAAGAAAGATTATGTTAGTTTGATAAACTGGCTTGCAATACTGTAGAACCTCCCCATTTTACATTTTACAGGAGACCACAATAGAAA
>CM044432.1:178412269-178428545 GCA_024363595.1 Xenopus borealis
AAATGCCATCTCCCATAGAGACCATTTTATCCAGATAATCCACATTTTGAAAAATAATTTTTCTCTGTAATAATAAAAAAGTACCTTGTATTTGATCCCAACTAAGATATAAAGTAATTGATCTTTATTGGAGGCAAAACCAGCCTATTGGGTTTAGATAATGTTTACATGATTTTCTAGTAGATGTATAATATTAAGATTCAAATTACGGAGATGATCCATTATCTTGAACAGGTCTCATACCTGTATTTTACCAAAGATTTGTGTTTTGTTTGTGCAAAAAAGGAGATTATAAATACATTAAGACATCAAAAGATACCAGACAGGTATCAAAGAACCTTTTTAGAAATTCAAAACTGAAGGAAAATTAGTCAATAAATAATGAATAATGTACATTCACTGAGAAGTTCCACAACTATATCGATGACCAAAGGCCTTTATACAGGTCATAGACTTTCAAGGTGACTTTTAATATCATAACATTTTACAACAGGGGAGTACATTATGGAGGTTATTTTTCAAAATCCACATTTTCTTATTATTCAATTTAAAAAAGTCAGACCAAATTAGAATCCACAATCTGACTTTATTTATTATTCAAAAAGCTTGATTTAATCACATCAGGGAAAAACTAGATAAAGTCAAGAGGAGCCCTGAATCATACGTTTTTTTTTTTAATTTTCCCAAATCACTCAATTATTTTGTTTTTATTTCCAAAAGGCCAGAATGTTTTGGAAATTTTATCCGAAAAGCACTAAATACTGTTATTGGATTTTCAGACCAACTCCAGCGCAGACCACAGAAACTTCAAAATAATAATTCAATTCCAGGTGAAGCCAGTTGCTGGGGTACAGTCATATTGTAGCCTTAATAAGCCCCAAATTTCAGCAAAGTATGTTTGTGAAATTTTGGGTGACAGTATATTAAGAAGTTTAAAAAGAACATTGTGGAGAATGATTTCAAGTGATATAAGCACATTGATATAGAATAGAACATGACAATATTAGCACTTCATAGTGTTTACAGTATGTAAATTTTAATGAGAAATGCAAAATGGCTTCTCCCCTATCATTTTTCTCTATTTCATATTTTTTTTGACAATGAACAAAATATAGGTATTTTACCCATATCGGCAAGCTTACAGATATATTTTTCAGTATCAACCTAAAAGCTGGAGATAAGTGCAGAAGCGATAACCTTGCTGCTATTGGAAACATATTGAAACATAGCCAGTAACTCACTAAGCTTGTCTTATTCCTATTGTATGTTCTTAGTGTTCTGTGTTACTATTCCTTTCCATTGCTTTTATGTTGAAATAAAAAATGTGGTGCTGTATTGTACAATGACAAAGTGCCATTTTCAACAGAAAAAAAATCATAGATAATAATAAAATTCTGCAGAAACGTAGCAATTACAACTAACTGTTGTAAAGTATGGCTGAAATAGACGTGATATCCAGAAATACAAAATGGTATGTACAGTAGAGCTGGATAAACTAAGCTACTCTCTCTAATGGGCTAAATTGGCAGAAACAATATGACCTTTCATTCTTACTGCTGTAGTGGGAGTTTGTACGAAGTCTTTTGGTGCACCAATCTTACAATTCCAACAAGACTTTGCAATTATTATAAAAAAAACATTTCCCAGCATTATCAGGCTGCATTTCGCCACTGCTTGTAAAGAAATCATTTCAACAAAAAATGGGCAAGTACGAAAGTAGTGTGAACAGAAGGGAGTAGTTTGGTTTCCATAGAGGGCAGGAGTAATCAGCACTGATTGCTGAGCAGGAACATAATGCCAAGATAGACCATTGTGTTCAAGGCACATCTATTATATTGTACTAGAGCAAAACAAAAATTTGTAGCTTCTATGGTACACAAAACATTGTATTAAGACCATGCTAAAACTGAAAGTTTTATACCATTTTTTTTTAAAAATGTAGCCTTTTTGGATTTTAGCCACAACAGATAAGTGTGTAGATCAAACAGTTTGTTGATGGCAGAGGCAAGCTAATCTCATACTAAGCAATAAAATGAAAAAGCAAAGATTTTTATGAACGCAAGGGCAAGCCAAATTCATTAAAAGCAGTAGAATAAAAAACAAAAAAGAAATAACCTTCAATTTTGCGATAATACATATTTAAAAATGATCAGAAAAGTAGTTTTTCAACATGGTGGCCTAACTTTCAGAATATTTTAGTTTCTTTTTCAAGCTGATTACAATGAAACTGTGGTGTTCTCTGGTATATATGCAACATTCAGTTAAAAAGTCAAATGATCAACAAAAAGGAGTATCAATATATTTGTAAGGTGTTAAAGTAATTTACAAGGGGATCAGCAAAAGACAAGCAGATAAGGTACAAGATAATGTGGGTTAAAGAGTCTTGTGGTGTTTATACAAATGGCCAGCAGGTGTCACTGTGCACATAACTTGTACTATGCATATACACAGTACTTTCTGTACAGCTTGAAAGTGATAGAGTTGGAGGTTACTGTTGTGTAATGGCTACATGAACCTGCTAACAAAACATTGTTATACTCTGCTCATCTCAGCTATCAAAACACAACAGATTGGAGACCGGATGGCTCTTTTACCTCTGCAGCAACCTGCAGCTGTTGAGCCTACCATACCGTTTATTGCTTGGATCCGTATGTTTGAAAATTACATTATTGCCACTGACCAAGGGGAGATTTCTGCTGCTAGAAAGCGTGCTTTACTTTTTCACTGCCTGGGAGCAGAGGGATAGCGTATATTCTATACATTACCATCACCTGATGAAACTATAAAGAACTTTTTCTTGCCAAAAACGATATAAATTCTGCTAACATGGACAGCGCAATGGCAAATCCACAGAACATTTTGTATCAGCTTTGAGAGAGCTGGTTGTTACCTGTGAGTTTGGGACTCTAACAGGTGAAATGCTAAGAGACCAAATAGTGGAAAAAACAAACTCACATTGCATTAGAGAGAGAATGCTCCTAGAGCAGGATTTAATCCTTGCAAAGGCAAAATTACAGTTGCCAGCCAAATTGAAACGGCAGTGGCAGAAGCTAAAACTCTGTCAGGGAAATGCTGGGAATGCACAGACTGTAAATCCAGTACTGTGGCCTAATAATGCACAGGCACAGGCAAAATACAGTGCTAATGAAAGGGATTCACTGCAAAACCATGCAGCAAATACAAATAAAAAATACTGCTTCAACTGTGGTTCAACACAACACACTGTAAACTATGCTACATGTCCTGCAAAAGCTGTACAGTGCCGCAATGCTCAAAGTCAGGTCACTTTGTTGTCAGGTCTGTCGTAGTTCTGCTAAAGATGTTCATGAACTCACTACTACAAATGTTACAGTATTCAGTGTGGATAAAGCTGGTACATTTATTCCAGACACGTTTATATGCACTGTCAATGTCAATACTGATTTTGCTGACAAGGGACACTCCATTAACCTGATGCTTGATACAGGTTCAGCTGTTTCTATACTACCAAAGGATATTTTCTTGAAATACTTTGCAAAATATACGCTTGTTGCACTTGCCCTGAGACTGATTAGTTACTTAAAGATCCAATGCCTGTACTTGGTTGCTTGCCATTGACTGTACAATTTGAATCAAATACTTCAAAATGTAACTTTTACATTGTGAATAAGTGTATTACTATATCCTTGGACTTGTAGCTACGAGTGCACTTGCTTTTAACCATCGCTGATAGATCATCTGTACTCTACTTCAGGCATGCGGATCCGGGAACTTGCACAGAACACACCGAGATAGATGTAAGCTGAATAAAAGTTCGATTTATTATGGCTATGCATACAGATTATATAATATGATAGACAAAGATATTCTATTATGATGACGAAAATTACATCATGAAAACAGGGAAATATGCTATGTGCAAAACATGTTAGATTTGTGGCTACAAATTTAGTATATCAGCAAAATACAATGTATCAGCAATGCACGCAGAGCAAGGCCTTGAATCCTAGGATACACTGGAACTGAACAAAAACAAGTATTGTGCAAGAGTGTAAGATTGAGCAAGTTACATTAACTATTTATGATTCATCAATCAACAAATGCTATCTTAGTGAGCATGTACAGTCAGGGCCAGATTTACCTAGTGGGAGCCCCTAGGCCCCCTGTCATTTGTCACCCCTGTCCCCTCCCTTTTATTTGCTCAAATGTTCATTATCAGGACAGAGCAATGGGAATTGGCACTCAGGAAATTAAAATTTCTGAACCAATGTGGGTGTGGTTGGGCAGCATGCTGCCCCCTAAGATCGTGCCGCCCTAGGCCCGGGCCCTAAGTGGCCTCTCCACAAATCCAGGCCTGTGTACAGTATACCAAATATGCAAGTGCTTTCATTTCTTTATTAGTAGGTTTGCACTGGGTGATTTAAGGGTTTGCAAAGCTTGTTTAGTCAATAGGCCATTACAATTTATTATCCAATCAGTCTTCAAGCTGGACTGATTAAGTCATAGAGTATTTACATACAGTATTTATGGGGTGTTTTTGTATACAGCATTTTGATTCTACAAAATGAATGTCAGAGAGTCGCACTGCACTTCAAAGATGGGTTGTTTATGGCCTGGCTACATTGTCACTAGTTTTATTTTAATAATAGAACCATTACTAGTGATGGGCGAATTTATTCGCCAGGGGCGAATTTGCGGCGAATTCCAGCGATTCGCCGCTGGCGAATAAATTCGCGAAACTGGCAAAAAAATTTGCCAAAAAAAATTTGCCGCGCAAAAACGAGTCGCGCGTCGTTTTTCGACGCGACGCGCTGAAAATGACGCGACGCGTCGGAAACGACGTGACGCGCGTCAAAAACAACGCGACGCGCGTCAAAAACGACGCGCGACTCGTTTCGCGAATCGGCGCAAAATTCGCAAATTTCTCTGGAAATTCGCGAATTTTTCGGCGAAGCGAAACGCGCCCGTTTCGCCCATCACTAACCATTACTAACAGGCTGGTGAATGAAACAAATAAATCAACAAAAAAGGATGCATATGTTTTTTAACTATTATTTTGGATAATGGTTTGTACAGATAAATTGTGCAGAACTATAAGCTCCATGCAGAGTGCAGCCACTTTACAGAGGGATTTGACTAAACTGGAAAACTGGGCAGCAAACTGGAAAAAGGTTCAGTATTGATAAATGCAAGGTTTTGCAGTTTGACAGAAACAACATAAATGCAAGTTATACACTAAATGATTGGGTATTTCCTTAACTGAGAAGGATCTAGGGTTTTTTTGTAGATACGTTTTCTAATTCCAAGCAGTGTCATTCTGTGGCTGCTAAAGCAAATAAAGTTCTGTTTTGCATAAACAAAATTAACTCATGAGATCAAAACATAATTTTGCCTCTTTACAGGTCCCTGGTAAGGCCTCACCTGGAGTATGCAGTGTAGTTTTTGGCTCCAGTTCTTAAGACGGATATGTTGGAGGGAAATAAGCTGGAGAGAGTGCAGAGATGTGGAGTGAAACTAAATAAGGCTATAGAATTTAAATTAGAGGGTAGACTTTCAAAGTTGTTCTTGCTGGAGAAAATACACTTGTGAGGGGACAGGATTACACTTTATAAGTACATTAGATGACATAAAATGGATCATTGGACCCGAGGTCACCCCTTTAGACTAGAAAAAGAGAATTTTTATTTGAAGCAACATAGGTGGTTCTTCAGAATGAGGGCAGTGAGGCTGTACAGGCCCGCCTTCAGGGGGGGACAGGGGGTACAAGTGTCCCGGGCCCGGGGCTGAAGGGGGGCCCGGTAGTGCTGCATTTTTCCCAAGGGCGGGGCCCCCCTTATGAGCACCGAGCCCCGTGCGGCTCCTTCCGATGTCTTCATTGCTGTATGCAGAAGTGCCGAAGAGACGCAAAGCAGCGGAAAGACCCGAAGTCACAAAGGAGCCGACACTGAAGTCCTGAAGCGGCGAAAATACCCAAAGTCACGAAAGGAGCCGACACTGAAGTCCTGAAGCGGCGAAAATACCCGAAGTCATTAAAACAGCTATAATTGAAGTCCTGAAGCCACGAGTTCAATTCTACTGACATCAATGTGTTTTTTTTTGTTTTTCTTAATCCCCTGGCCACCAATGTTTTATATTAATACTCTATAGGCCCCTGCCACCAATGGTTTTTTTAAATTATTTTTTAGGGCCCCAATTTTTTTTAACTTGTAAGGGGGGCCCTGTCACACATTTTTTTTAAAAAAAATATTTTTTGGGGCCCCAATTTTTTTTTAACTTGTAAGGGGGGCACTGTCACCAATTTTTTTTATAAAAAATATTTTTTGGGGCCCCAATTTTTTTTTTAACTTGTAAGGGGGGCCCTGTCACCAATTTTTTTATAAAAAAATATTTTTTGGGGCCCCAATTTTTTTCAACTTGTAAGGGGGGCCCTGACCATTAATAGCTTTTTATAACTTGTGTGTGGGGGGGGTTACCTTTTTAGCAGTGATGTCTGTGTGGTCTTTAAACTGTGATGTTGAGTGGGCGGGATCAGGGGTGGGACTTAGGAATCAGGGTGGGCGGGGCCCAGGGGGCCCCGGAAATTTTGTTGTACATGGCCCCGTGATTTCTAATGGCGGCCCTGAGGCTGTAGAATGTCCTGATGGATGATGTTGTGATGTTGCAATGAATCTGTGAAAGCCTTTACAGGAACAGTTCAGTGATAGGCTGCAAAAATGTTTTTAATATAGTTAGCCAAAAATTTAATCTATAATATAGTTAGTTAGCCAAAAATGTAATCTATAAAGGCTGAAGATTACAACAGAATAAAACACTACTTCCTGCTTTACAGCTCACTAACTCTGAGGTAGTCAATGACTTGAAGGGGGACCACAAGGGACATAACTGTTCAGTGAGTTTGCAATGGATCCTCATCATTCAGCTCAGATTCAAAAGCAACAGTTATGACCCATATGTTCCCCCTCACGTCACTGGTTGGTTACTGCCTGGTAAATGGAAATTAAGAGAGCTGCAAAGCAGGAAGTAGTGTTCTGGCTATTATGTTAGACATCCAGTCACTCCAGCCTTTATGGATGACATTTTCAGCTAACTAACTATATTGAAAACATTTTTTATTTTTCACAGCCTTTCTATTTACCCAGATTTTATTTTTATACTGAACTGTTCCATTAAGAAGGGCTTGGATGATTTCTTGGACAAGCATAATATCGAAGGCTGTGGTGATAATAATTACAATTACAGTACAGTATTTTCAGGCTCTGCTGGGATTTGAGTCAGGGACCTTTGGGTTTCTGGCTCAATGGCTTAACCATTGGGCCAAGTGAGCAGCCTGTAGGGATGCTCATTATAGGTTACCTGGCCTCTGCAAGCCCCAGCCCAGCTGCAGCCTGATTGGTTGCAGTCAGCCAATCAGGGCTGACTCTGCCCTGTTTAAGTACTCACTGAGAATTATCTTGGCTCTCGCACACCCTCTCCAACCAGCCAACCAAAGACGCCTGGTGCTCAGTGGTGGAGGTCCAGCAACCTCCCAACAATGTGGCACACAAAAAAATCCAGTGGCACACAGGGCTTATTAAACACACTTGTGTTTATTTGTCAAGCATGATGCTTGACAAAGGGGGCAAACCCGAAACGTTGCACCACAATTTGCAATAAACTCACGTGTTTAATAAGCCCTGTGTGCCAATGGATTTTTTTTGTCTGCCCTAAGGCCAACCCTCAAAACACTCCTTGCCCAAGCATTATATTGGCCTTCCTAGTACTATGGCAGTGCCCCTAGCTAGGTTGTTCCTGCTTTTGCCCTTATTCCTGTGATTCTTCTTGATCTGCCTTGTCTTTCCCTGTCTTGCCTTGAGCCATCTTGCCTGAACCTTCCCTGCATTGTCCTGCCTTTTCCTTAACTTTGTCTTGTTTACCTTGCTCTTGATCTGCCTTTCCTTCCCCTTGCTGTTCTGCTCCAGTCCTGCTCTTAACCTTTCTCGACCTTGCTCTACCTTGCTATTCTGTATCTTGCTCTGCTCCCCACTCCAAACCCTTCCTTGCCTTGACCTTGAACCAACCTTATCTCTCCTGTTCCTGATTCCTGCTTCTTGTTCTGCTTACACTTTGCCGCTCTAGCTATCCAATCCTCTCCCTATGCAGTCCTCACGCTATCCAGTCCTTTCACCATCCTACTTTCCAATCCTTTTCTGCTCCAGCTCACTTGCTACTCTGTCCCCAGTCTGATCCGATCTTTTCCCACACCGTCCTGTCCCATCCTTTCGGGTTCCTATCCTGATCTTCGCCCTCTCTGTCTGGTTCTGCACCTGTATCCAGACTCATCGCCCTCGTCACCCCATTCCTGCCTTTCCTTGCTATGTTTGTGTAAGTATGTGAAATTTGTTTAATTTGGAGAGTTTGAACTTGATTGGCTTTGGTCTATTTTCAACTCAACTTAATTATATTTCTATGTAACTATTAAAGGAAATATTTTCATTGTTACATGGCAGCAAGTTTAGGGTCACAGGTGCTGTCTCGTCAGCCAGAGCATCCATATTTGTTGTGGTTATCTCTAGCGGCATCAGTATCAGTTTAAATTACTGCCCAGATTGGCCTTCATGCTGTAACACTACTGGAAAAAAAGTTCTAGTTTAAAGAAATAAATTATTAGAAAATACCACTGTCTTGTTCAAGTAGCTGCAGATTTTGTGCTTTATATTATACATACTATCATTAAGTACATTAGGGACATGAAATATTATTCTAGTCTGGAAATAAGCATATCCTCTAAAATGCATTGTTACCAGAGGGTGTTTGTTATCTAGTGAAAGTCTTTAATGTGAAAGGTTATTGTCTCATCTACTCATTAGGCATAGTCTGCTGAAAGACACACAACTGTCAGGCTTGTTGAGCTTTGATGTTCCATTAAGCAATCAATATAGATTACTGATGTTCGCCTAAATGTTTCCCAACTGCAAAAGGTCAATATTTGTTGGTAGAATAATTAATCAATCGATGGTGAATGCCTGCACTTCAGAAGAATTATAGCTGTTTATGCCCTGCGCTCAGAAGATGTAAATATTTAAATACATGCTTCATTAAATGAATGCCTGATGATGCTGACAATTATGAGGCATTTTTTTCACAGTTAAAGAACATATCCATATGTCAACACAATTCTGTGGTAAAAAGTACTTTTATTTACTATGACACATTCCTAAAACACAACATCCAAATATAATCCATGTAGTTTGGGAATATTTCTGATGGTTTTAATAAAAATAAAAGCCAATGCATTAAAGAGATACTGACACCAGCAATTAAACTTTTTTTTACATCTATCATAATATTGCCTTTAAAAGCTACTTTTAACTTTGTCATAAAGTATTTGCACAATGCTTTTACATTACCTGTCTGATGCCCCATGTTCCTTTATGAGGGGGGCTGCCATATTTGTGCAGCAGGAGTCCGTTAGTATTAGAAACTATAACTGACAGGCTTAGATGGGACATTCAGGTTGGCTAACAGTCAGATTTAGGAACTTCGACTAACAATAGATCAAAAATGATCAACATGACCTCTAGGTAACTTTTAATCTACATTCATCTTTTAATAAGTAGTTTTTTAAATGTCAGAATCACTTTAAGGAAACCTCCAGTTTAGGTGACAGAAAAGTTGGTATTTTCACAAAAGGGTGGGGTTTTACAGGCACCAAATCATTGAATTTTATGAAAAAATGCTGGACAAGACCAGGAGCTTAAAGGGGTTGTTCACCTTTAAATTATTTTTTTGTATGAGTGATATTTTGAGACAATTATACCATTGGATTTCATTTTCTATCATTTGTTGTTTTTGAGTTATATAGATTTTTTATTCAGCAGCTCTCTTGTTTGCAATTTCAGCAATCTGATTGCTATGGTCCACATTATTCTAGCAACCATGCATTGATTTGAATAAGAGAGGAATATAAATAGGAGAGGCCTGAATAGAAAGATGAATAATAAAAAGTTGAAATAACAATTAGTGATGGGCGAATTCGCGGCGAATTCCCGTGATACGCCTCTGGCGAATAAATTCGCGAAACGCCAGCAAAAATTCGGCCAAAAAAAATGAGACGCGTGCCGAAAATGACGCGACACGACGGAAACGACGCGACGCGCGACTCGTTTCGCAAATTTTTTTGCCAATTCGCGAATTTCCAGTGAAATTCGCGAATTTTTCAGCAAAGTGAAACGGGTGAGATTCGCCCATCACTAATAACAATACATTTGTAGCCTTAAAAAGCATTTGTTTTTTAGATGGGGTCAGAGATCCCTCCCCATTTGAAAACTGGGAAAAAGTCAGAAGAAAAAGATAAGTGATTAAAAAAATGTAAAAAAAAATAATGAAGGCCAGTTGAAAAGTTGCTTCGAATGCGTAGAATTAGTCTACATAATTCTAAGGGAACGATTCACTAACAATCGAATTTCAATTTTTTCCACCAATCTCCAAATTTTTTCTATATTTTCCTAAACTCAAAATCTGAGATATATTAAGTATAAAAGTCACGACAACAACTTGCCAAGTAAAAGTTATCTAGGTCTCATAGAGGTTAATGCGAGCTGCGTTGATGCTGTTGGGCCATTTTTATTCTCTCCAGACATTTAGATGTTTTCTGATATTTTTTTCTCTAGTAATTACCTGAACCACTAAAATTAGATTCTTTTGTTGTATTTGTATTTTTTAGCCCATTGCTCAGATTTTTTTTTCATTTGTACTTTTTAAATTCACATCTTTTAATAAATTAATTTGTGGTTTTAGAGAAAGCGAGTTTACCTGTAAAACAACTAAAATGAGACTTGATAATAGGCCACCACTTAAGTTAACTTAAAAGTGAAGCACCCCTTCTTAGCTATCAATAATGACATAAGCATTTAACAGTAGAGACAATAGCAAAATTATCTTTATTGAAAGGATGCAATGCTTTGCGCAAAAATTATTTTACACATTTAAAATGCCAAGTCATCGACATCCATTTGTACTCTGGAAACTGGTGGTTCCCCTAGGGTGACATTTGAGGGTGATGTTAAGTTCAAGTTCTTTTTCTAAACTCAAATGCTGCATATTTGAGATAGAATTTGTTATTAAGTGGAAAAACATTTGATTGCCTTGAAAATCACATTCCATTCTTTCAAAACGGACTTGTCAAAAAAGCTCAAATCTTAAAATAGCTTGTATGTTGAAAATTCACCTCTCACTGAAGCTCGCCAGGTTGTAGCTGCCAAGGCTTTTCATTCAAAATCATCTAAATTGGAAATGGTAGATGTACAATTTATTTTAGTACAATAAGATTTATTTAGAATAATGCCTAATCAGTTCATCACAGTATGATTTCTATATTAGCAATTCCTCAATATTAGCTTATTTATTCAATTTCTCAACAATTTTACAATAAGATTAATAATCTTTCCCAACCTACAGTAACTTTCTCCTTTTTAAATTTCTGGGTCCACAGGAGATAAGATTTCATGTACAGTATGTCCACAAGTGTAGTCAAACTTTTTCTTGTATTTTCCGATTGGCGAATATAGATGCAGTCACTTGGATTTGTAAGTTAAATGCGTTGTGACTCAGGACTAATTGAAGAAACTGTGTTATCCAAAGTTATCTTAACTCATTTAATGCATTTAACCTTTTCATTAGCATACCAAAGCCCCATTATTTTCAATGGTGAACTCTTTAATTGAATGGGATGCTGTGACACAATATTCTGCGCTAAGTGGGATAAATGAGATAGATGAGTTAAGTCACGACGCATTTAACTTACAAATCCAAGTGACTGCATCTGTAAATTCAGCACGGGCCAATTTGCGGAGAGTTTCGGTATCTCCCCGCCACCGAATAGATTTGCAAAAAGTGAGGTGTAAATTCGCCGTGTCAAAAAAATTTACGCCCATGACTATTCTGATGAGCATCTGAATTATTGTGACACCAATTGACTTGCATTAGGTCAAAATGGGCGCGCATCAAATTGTTGCAGACATCAAAATAGTTGAGGCTGTCAAAATTGTCACAGGCGTCAAAATTTGCAGTTCCTTTTGTGAATTTCCAGTAACATTCGAAGAAGCAAAACAGGACAAATTCGCCCATCACTACTTCCAAACAGTTGATCAGTTCTTATTGCCTTCAGTTCCAAATTGAGAGCTGCAGGTACACCCTGGAGATACCATCACCTCTTGATCAGGTGGTCAGTCCAAGGTGCCCTTGACGCCCTGTATCAATTGCAGTTGAGTTGGGCATACATAGGGAATTGTAACAGATTCATTAATTAATTGCATGTAATATACAAGTATCAACAATTCACAAACATTAGTTTGTTAAAAACATAAATCCTTTCTTGTGTCTATATTTCCAAGCATCATTTTGGGTGCTGAGGAGCTATCAACTAACTCACTGGTAAACATATCTGTAGAGACCTGCCCGAAAGGTAGATCGGGATCTACCAGTAAACCTTTAGCTGGTGATCAGTAGATCTCAAGACTCTGTTACTAGTGATTGGCGAATTTATTCGTCTGTGGCAAATTCGCATGGAATTCCTGCGATTTGCCACAGGCAAATAAATTTGCGAAATGCTGGGGAAATTTCGCCCTGGCAAAAATTCACCGACATCTCGTTTTGTCCAAAAACTGACTTGTGCATCCAAAACGAGACACTGCGTTTCGCAAATGTTTTGCCAATTTCTAGAGAAATTCGCAAAACATTCGCGAAGCAAAACGCTGCCGATTCGCCCATCACTAAGATGCAGATTTACTAAATTCACATGCAGGATTCGAAGTTTGATCGAATTTTCAAAAAGATTCAAATTAGATTTTTCGAATGTTTTTGAAGACCACTTCGACCAGTGAATTTTGAAAATTCTATCAAATCGAAAGATTCGAATAATTTGAATGACATTTCATTCGAATATTCAACTTTCGAAGTACTTCTGCTTTAAATTTTTATTCAACCACCTAGTTCACCAGATCAAAGCTACCGAATCGGGTTGCATTATTTTTGATTGAATAAAAAATATTCAATCAGTCGATAAAATCGTTCTAATCGATCGATTCGAACAATTTATCGAATATTTCCTATTCGATCAAATTGCGGTATAATTTTACTTCCCTACCTAGTCACATGGTCGAATTTCGAATTTTTTTCAATTGGAAATTCGACCCTTAGTAAATCTGCCCCTTTCTGTTACCAACCAGATTGTCTAAATCACCATCCTGTTTCATGCTTTTCATTCAGATTTTTATTATGTTAAGGTAAGAAATAAATGTTTATTAAGTATTGCAATGCACATTTTCTCATAAATCAATATTTAAATAATATTTTCCAGGAACAGAATGCTAATAATATTTTATAGATGTATATCATAATGGGACATCATTAGTAAAGTATTGACACTCCTGCCCTAAAATGTACAGTAGAGACTGCAAGGGGTCTGTAACAGAGCTTAGTTCATGCAGCACTGACTTAATTAGGTCATCTTTTCTAGTCCATTTACCCATTTACTATATGAGATACCAGAGTGAATATATTCACATTCTATTTGCTTATTTATGTGTAAATACAGTATTCAATATAAAAGGGTTTTGCCACTAATGTGCCTCACTCTTTCTCATACAATATTGAACTCTGATGGTTGACCAATTATTTGACCAATAACACAATATTGACTTGCCTAGGTCAAAGGCATTAGGCTAATGCAACAGAAATCAGCTGCTGGCAAAACTAGCCTCAACACAACTGCCCTTTACTGCTGCTTTACTGCATTTTTGTACATTTGGCATCTATAAAATTATCTGAAGGTATTACTGAAAATGTACTACATAATGAATGTGATTTGGACAAAAAGTGTTGCTGGGTCAAACAAGTCAGCAAGACAAAAAAGTCACTAAGACAAAAAAGTAATCACAAGAAAATGCCAATTGATTTAATGAAATTGGAGTGAGAAAAAATTGTTGCATGTGTAAAAATTTGTTGAGCACAAAAATATTGACACTCATTGACTACAATGCGTTTTGTGAATCTTTAGCCATTTTGCAAACTCTTCGCCATTTTGTCAATTTTCTCGCAGTTTAACAAATTTTTGGGAGAAGTGAAATGGGACAGATTGTCTCATCAATACATGGCAAGTTAAGGAGTGCCAGAAAGAACTCAAGGAGCAGAGCACAACTTATCCTTGTCACGAACGGCACCCAATACCAGAACAGTTGCTAAGCACCTTTGTCTCAGCTCGGCTTCACCAGTTATGTGACCGCCTTTGGCCTCGGGAGGAGCCCTCAGCTTACTCAGATGCCACCTGGACTTATCGAGAGGTGCAAAGCTAGGAGTTCTGGCTAGCACAGGGGCATGATTGTCTCACAAAGGATATTGGATTGAAGAATACCACCAAGTGGAATAGGCAGGCCGGACCAGCACAAACTGGGTAGAATAGTCAAACAGACCAGGGTCAGGATTAGAGAGTGTAGAATACAGGCAGGTCAGGTCAGGATTGGAGATATCAGAGTAAACGGACAAGCAAAAGGTCAGGATTGGAGAATAACAGGATAGTCAGGCAAAGCAAGGGTCAAATACCAGTAAATTAGTCAGGAATCAGTTAGGAAACACACCCAGGAACTAACAAATAGAACCTAACAATGGGCAATGATAAAGGAAATTATATTCCTTTAAATACTTTTAAATTTCGCGCCATTCGATGCACGCGGCGAGCGTCCCCACCAGAGGCACGGCGGGTGCTCCCGCGTGCTCAAGGGGCAGCCGCTAGACCACCAGGGAAACCGTAAGCCCTTAAAATCCTGGGACACAAGTGCTTTTTAAGTGATCACTAAAGGGCATACACATACATCCCATAGTACTCCATCACTCGTACCCTTGGGTATTCTAAATTAACCCTCTACTAGTTTTGGTACTTTGTTCCCCATTGAAATGATGTGCTGTGTAAGGCAACAATAAATACAAATGCAGAAGAGTATGGGTATAGAATAAAGAAGGTAGAAAGAATATAGAAATAGATTGCACTTAAGAAGTATTGACTTATAATTACACTTCTGAAAATACCATTTAACAACCAGTAACCATATTACTACAGAACAGGTACAGTATATGAATAACCAACATAATATCTCCATTTAGAATCTCCAGTTACAGTAATGTTTGGCTTTTTTCCAGTACATGAACTAGTAAAAAACTTTTGAATAGATGAAATCCTTGGTGACCCTGAGTCAGCTGATATTTCTTTCTGCAAAAAGTACTATAACAGGTTAAAGGAAAACTGAACACTTAACTAAAGATATAGATCAGGCCTAGTTGTGTGTCTTTCACTTTGAAGGGAAGTCCACATCACTGCAACATAAGTAATGCAAAAGTTCTGTAATTTTTATACATTTCATGGATTTATTAAAGCAGAATTGCACTTAGAATGCTTGTAAAAAGATGGCAGAAAGTATACATACAAATCATGTATGCAAGTTGATAGGCATCCTAAAACGTTCCAAGGGCTCTGCGTGAAATGCTTTGACTCAAATAGATGGGAATTTTCACAAGGATCATATTCCATGCTGCAGAATACCTACCATGGATCAATAGCTGAAACAAAACATCTGTTCTGTGTTTCCAACACTCTGTGGGATTACACAGACAACTACTTTATATCATTTTTTCTTTCTTCATCTTGGTAGTTTCCCCTCTCTTGTTTTTTTGCAGACTCATAAACAGCTGCATGCAATTAACACCTCTTTAGTCTAACAGTCTCACTAGCTGACTAAAATTAACACCTACTAATTCAAATGTTACCTTTAACCCATTGACCATCTAATTGAGGTGTTATCCTGACCTAATCTTGGCCCTCACATGGTTGAAATTTATCTTACCTCAACAAGTTTTTTTCCCCCCTCCATCTAGGATGTGACTATATCAACATTCCTTCTGTTATACAGTAAAGCAATGCTGGTGTGAAACTGAGAGCTTAAAACACGTATGGATTGTGAGAGAAACCTATAAATAGAAACACATCTTTGCATAGGCCTAATAGTGATCCAGTAGTAATCCATATCAACATTACTGTGCTGAAGAAAAGTTCAGTCTACTAAATAATAGTTTAAACATGGACTAAACCCAATAGGATTATTTTATTATCAATATGGACTTATGATACCTTAACTCGAATCAAATAAATTATACAATTTTATTATTACAGATAAAATATAAATCCTTTTATTCATTACACTTATTTAAAATGGAGTCTATAGGAGATGACATTCCTGTAATTCTGAGCTTTCTAGATCATAGGTTTCCA
>CM044432.1:178431103-178450311 GCA_024363595.1 Xenopus borealis
TCCTCATAGTTTAATTATTTCATTCCACTTTCCGGTTTAGTTGCATGTCTCTGCACTCTCTCCAGCTCATTTATCCGTCTTATGGACTGTGGTCCAAACTGCACTGCATAGTCCAAGTGAGGCCTTACTAGGGGTCTATAAAGAGGCAAAATTTGTCAGGTTAATCCTTTTTATGCAAAACAGTACTTTATTTGCTTTAGTAGCCACTGACTGAGCATGTCTATAATTACTCAGCTTGCTATCCACAAAAAATACCAAAATCCTTCTGAGTGATGGAGGCCTTCAACACACTATTGTACTGACCTCGTTGAATATCCTATCCAATTATCCAGCAAATTACCTCTGTATAACAACTCTCGGACCACGAAGTGATGTTGAAAGTGTTTATACAAATGATGTGAAAAGGGAATGCCTTCAATGGACTAATATAGGAAGCCTCAAGACTGTAAAGGACTGCAGGGCCTTACAGGGCCAGAACAACTACCATTTAAGATATAACTAGCAATTATATTAATTATAATTTATTGTAGTACATAATTTAATATTTATCAGCACTGAACCTCATTTTATGTTTGCAATTTCACCTGCTGCTCTCTCTTAAAGAAGCATTACACACCTATACACACCTTTTCTAACAATATATTTGGCCTGGTAATTTGTTTTCTCTCTACTGCTTCACAAACAGTACAGTGACTTGGCAAAACCAAGAAGTGATAAAGACTGTAAAGTGCATTCAATGCCTAGTGTAATAAATGGCAAAAACATATATACAGTATAGGTATGGAACCTGTTATCCAGAATGCTTGGGACCTGGAGTTTTATGAATAACGGATCTTTCTTTGTAATGTAATTTTAAACTTTGTACCTAAGTCTACTAACAAATCATGTAAACATTTAAAAACAAACAAATAAGATGGATTTGCTTCCAATAAGGATTATCTATATCTTGGTTTGAATTAAGTACATCTGTTTTATTACTACAGAATAAAATGAAAAGGAAATAGACAAAAAGTATGTTTAACACAAGCCCTATCTGTAGTTTGCATGGGCTATGCATGGAAGATGAACAGGAGAGAACATAAACAAAAAAATAATTAACAAATGTTGATAATTCAAAACCACAGCAAAATAAATGCTAAACATTGTTTAAAATAGGTTTAAAGTTAATCTAAAGGTAAACCTTAAAGTTGCTTGTTTTTTTACCAAGCTTTACCTCCGATGTGTTTTTAAAGTGATTTGCTCCAGAGTGGTGGAGAAGTCTAGGCAACTAAACACTTAGCTGAGACTTTATATTGCATTCTTATTTTTTTTTTAATTGAGACCTTTAGAGTCAACAGTGGAAACCTCAACTACTATTTTCCATCAAGAATGCAGCTGAGCTACAGCCAAGAAAGACAATTACATTTCAGCTTTGGTAAAATTAATTTGGTGTGTTAAGTTTTGATAAATTGCACATAAGTGGAACCATGGACGAATATATATTAGAATACAGTTAAAACTGCCCTCCATTTTGTGTTTTTCCTCATTTTAAATTTTTTTGTGGTCCCCTCCTGTTCTAATGCATTTTAATGGGTGTAGTTCCCAGGTTTAAAGTCAGCTTTTTTCTTTATTTTTGTCCTGTTTTCTTTAAAAACACTTTCTTGTCCTACTTTTCATAAAACATTTTCCTGCATGGTTTATACTTATTCTACAGTCAAATCTCAATTTTACTTTCCCTTATTTTTAATTTTCTTGTATTTTACTTTTTTTGGTCCCCTGGAAAACTTAAAATTGCGGCATAACTGCGATGAACATTTCCTTTCTAGGGTTTATTTATTTAAGTGCAAAGTGCCGTTTTTTTAGCCTGTTTGTATACAGATTACCACAACAACACACAAATCATTTTGTAGTCAATGGGTCTTATAATGGCATAATCTCTGTAACATGATGCACCGCCCCTGAAATCAGTGCTGCACCAGGTTTAGTTTTTGTATAGATATCATATGCTACTGGAACCCTAGAGATTACACCTTCTCAGTTGTTTATTTCAAGGCTTCAATAATATTTATTAACTTTTCCATTATTACAGAATGTACCTTAGTACATGAAAAGTATATAGTAAGTTTCAAATCTGCATTCAAAGAGAAAATGCAAAATATCCATAATTTCATGGCTTTTTAAATACCCCTTGTGCATGGTTCATCAAAATAGGCACCTGGTGCATTGATGCACATTTTTTGAATTGCTTTTATTTTTGAGCATGATTTTGTGCTTTGAGTTTGGGCTAACCTTTGTAAAGGTTCCCTTCTATTATTTGGACCACCTCCGATGTTATGGACCACCTCCTTTGTCACCATCCACCCCTGACAAAGGGGCAAACTCTAACCATAAAGAGGTACAGGGGAAGCTGCATAATTGGGCCCCATGGCAGATAGGGAAAAGCATGATGTTTGGGGCTACAAAAGGGATAGAGCTTATGGGGAGTCTGTTGGGTTTGGGCAGATCATGAGTGGAGTTTCCATTGTGAGACATGTGACTGTTCATGTGAGGGGTATTTCTTTACAACGAGGCCTCATTTTACTTTTTGGCAGAGCGCACCACCCAAAAGGGCCGAGTTGACCTCTGTGCCAGTAATTAATGCCACACCCCAAGGAAGGGTACGGATAACTTAGTTAGTCATACAGAATGCCCCCTTCGGGATGTGCAGATCAGCAGATATGGGCAGAACACTGTGTTAAGGAGAAGAGGTTATCAGACTAGATTCAAAAATTGGCATACAAGGAGAGATTTGGAGACCTGGAACTTAGAAAATGAAAGAAAGCACCTTACCTCGTGACCCCAGATCTACAATATAAAAACTAAAATCTGTTGTCTGAAAGCCTTGATCTAACAAACATGCAATTGCAGAGTTAGATGCTGAGCAAGAGAAGGATGATAAAGGTATGGCATAATAAAGCAAAACAAACCATGTACCATGTGTCATATAGTTACATAGTTACATAGTTACATAGTTAAATTGGGTTGAAAAAAGACCGAGTCCATCAAGTTCAACCCCTCCAAATTAAAAACCCAGCATACATACACACACACACACACATCTCCACTCTTTCAAATACAAACCATATACCTGTATGCCCATAGCTATACTAACTGTAGATTTTAGTATCAAAATAGCCTTTGATATTATGTCTGTCCAAAAAATCATCCAAACCCCTCTTAAAAGCATCAACAGAATGAGCCATCACAACATCACCCGGCAGTGCATTCCACAACCTCACCGTCCTGACTGTGAAGAACCACCTACGCTGCTTCAAATGAAAGTCCTTTTCTTCTAGTCTGAAGGGGTGGCCTCTGGTGCGGTGATCCTCTTTATGTGTAAAAAGGTCCCCTGATATTTGTCTATAATGTCCTCGAATATATTTGTAAAGTGTAATCATGTCCCCTCGCAAGCGCCTTTTTTCCAGAGAAAACAACCCCAACCTGGACAGTCTCCCCTCATAATTTAAGTCTTCCATCCCCCTAACCAGTTTAGTTGCACGTCTCTGCACTCTCTCCAGCTCATTTACATCCCTCCTAAGGACTGGAGTCCAAAACTGCACTGCATACTCCAGATGAGGCCTTACTAGGGATCTATAAAGAGGTATAATTATGTTTTCATCCCTTGAGTTTATGCCCTTGTTTATGCAAGACAGAACTTTATTTGCTTTAGTAGCTACAGAATGACACTGCCCAGAATTAGACAACTTGTTATCTATAAAAACCCCAAGATCCTTCTCACTTAAGGAAACTCCCAACACACTGCCATTTAGTGTATAACTTGCATTTATATTATTTTTGCCAAAGTGCATAACCTTGCATTTATCAACATTAAACCTCATTTTCCAGTTTGCTGCCCAGTTTCCCAACTTAGACAAATCACTCTGCAAAGTGGCAGCATCCTACAAGGAACCTATAGCTCTGCACAATTTAGTATCATCTGCAAAAATAGAAACCGTACTTTCAATGCCCACATCCAGGTCATTAATAAACAAGGTGAAAAGCAAGGGACCCATGTCTACTATTGGATTCCACTTAACTGGAGCCCATGGATGTGTCTTAATCTTTGCAAATTACCCATTATGGCAACTATAGAAACAATAAACGCCATATATAAATAATGTGCTCTGTTTTATTTTTGATTTCTAGGAATACTCACACCTTTACATATTCAGTTCTACAGTGGCTTCTACCAGTACAGTATATGGCTGTACACTGTAAATCCATGTTTTCTGCAAGTTTACCAAAAGAGGGCAGCAGATCTCTGCCTATGGTGGGGACATATTTGTCATTTGTTGCTTGAATAGAAACCCAAATCAGGAATAAGAAAGAGAGAAACTAAGTTAAGAAAAATAGATTGCATTAGTGAAGGGTTTTGTTCTAATAATTTTCGAAAGCCATGGGGAATATGGAATCATAGTGTGATTCTCATGGACTCTTTGTGACTGCCTGAAGTGAATATAGACAGAATTCTCCTGTCTCTCTATGAGACTCAATAACATGTTCTCTCTCTGAAATAAAAACAATTTGCAACCAGTGTGCTAATGTGCATCTTGCATGGAGAGTGTATATCCATATTCTTAACATGTAATTAACATGTTGTTGGTGTTTAGTAAGGTAAATAAATAGATTAACATAATAAAATGCAACAGATTCAAGCTATTTGCATCCTTCTCTGGAAATGCAAAACCTTTCCAGCACCTACTGTATGTTTGAACCCAAATGAGGTTTTGTTAGGGGGTGGGAGAGTAAAAAATCAATTGGACAGCAAAGGAGGAAAGACTGTACCAGAATGGGTAATACAACTGTATGTGTTGATAACTTGGTGGGAGGTTTGGTTCTAATCCGCAGGATTAGGAATGCTAGCCCAAGTGCAGTTCCACAAATGTACCAGTGATGAGTGGCGCTGTGAAATGCCATTCATTAAAGGTACTGTTGTTAAAGGATGCATTTAGCACTTCTATATAATTGTGCCAAAGGCTGCTCATTGCACCCTGCTTTCTATTCTGTACTGAATATAGTTGCACCTAATGATGCAGTGGAGCCCTAAAGCTACCATCATCAATGAACCAGGCAGTAGCTTTATAGCTCCCAAAATGCCCTGCCTCAATATGCCACAGTACAGTTGTGCCTGAAGAACAGGCAGCACACATCACTGAGCATGCTGAATGCCAGATTGTCAATCAAATTATATCCCAATCACATCTAAGTGCAAGCACTGATATTAATGGCCAGTGGAGACAATGATACTGGCATTCTGGGACAAATGCTATGGTGTAGAAAAAAAACATGGCTTTTTGTGAAATTGCACTTTGCTCTCTGTGCTTTCAATCATTAATGGCCCCTTAAAAGTAAAGATGACCACAAAAGCACCAATATTATAATTTGAAACAAGGTTTTGTATATTTGGTGCGAGTATGGTGGGAGACGAGGTGACCGATATAAGAAAAACCCTTGGATATCATTTGTCTCATCAATTGGACAGGATGGAACAATTTTTATCGGGCACCTTTGAAGGAGCCTGATCGTCAGAAAAACTTGGTGCTGAAATGTCCACAGAGGTAGAATTCTATTGTTTATACCTGATTATCTGACAATTCAGATCTTAATACTTGTAGAGAAAACAAAAAATCTTTCCTGTGACTAATGGTTGTGGGATTGATCCTAATTCTAAGGGCAAGGCCAGACGGGGAGATTCGGGGGAGATCTGTCGCCTGGCGACTTCTCGCCGCAACGAATCTCCCCCGAATCTCCCCGAATAGCTAACTAGCACTGCTCACCCACTCTGCGTAAAGTCGCCTGCGCTAGTTCACACGCAGCGGCGCAATTTTAAAAGTCACTCATAGTTGCCTCGCCAGGCAATTTTGAGCGACTTTTAAAATCACGCCGCTGCGTGTGAACAAGCACAGGTGACTTTACGCAGAGCGGGTGAGCAGCGCTAGTTAGCTATTCCGGGAGATTCGGGGGAGATTCGTCGCAGCGAGAAGTCGCCAGGCGACAGATCTCCCCCGAATCTCCCCGTCTGGCCTTGCCCTAAGGTGGCCACCTTAAGAGCTAGAAATGAGCATGGCCTGGGCAGTTGCACAAAGCTTTCATCAAACTGACATTTAAGTCAGGGATGACCAACATGTTGTTGATGAGGGACTGAGACTTTAGTTCAACAATAACTGAGGGGATATGCCACTCTTTTGAAACCAAATGAAACAATCTGTGTATTCCTCAAACCCATAAGATGCCAGACTGCCAGTACCAGTTGGTGTGAGACTGTCAAGTGCAGAGAAGCTTCTGTGTCAGTAGAAGTAAGAGAACCCATTATGTTCGTTGCCAAGCTGCTAGAGACTCAGGAGGTGAAAGGAGCCATTGATGAGATTGATCCTGCTGCAGAACTGCCTGTAAACTCCAGTGTAATATTGCATGAACATGGGTTGCTCAACCTGTTCCAAATCCGCTTGTTGCTAGTGCTGGGTGCTCAACCAGAAGACCCTTCCTTGCACAAGGTAAAAGATACAGTATATGCAAAATAATCCATAACCACACCAGAAACTTTGCTCAGTGAAGTAGGTGCTTTAATTAGCCCATGTGTATCCAAAAACAAGAAGGCAACTTTCAAGCCATCAAGTTTTTCTGATGATCAGGCTCCTTAAAAGGTGCCCCATACACTTGGGCTAATTAAAGCACCTACTTTACTGAGCAAAGTTTCTGGTGTGTTTATGGATTATTTTGCATGTAATCTCCAGTGTGACTGCCTCTGAGAGCATCCTGGCGAGTGAGCCACCCAAGGGAGGATACTGTCAAGGATACAAGTGTAGGGCCACAATTTAAGGACAGGTCTTGTGCATTTACCTGCTACGTGGGAGCATCTGCTAAGTTAAAAAGTGAGAGGTGCTTTTGTTAAAGGTAGCACTACCTGGGGTATATGAACTCTTTGGAAGGGACATTCCATTTCATCTGAACTGTGTGGTTATTAACCCCTTCTAACTGATTGGGACTTTGATAATAAAAAGGACTGTGTTGGAGAAACATTCAGATACTGTGAGTGAGTTAGGAAGGTCCCACATGTCCCCAAAGAAGGAGTGCGTTGTTTATTAGATTGCCCATGTTCTTTACTACTGTTATATAAAGTTTATATTTGTTTCATTTACAAACTGTGTGTTTATTTTTCCTAGTGGAACCCCCCAGATGTGTGTTCCTCAGGGTTCCCTAGGTGGAGGCACTGCACTGTAAATCCCAGTTCCCAGTACTTTTCATACGCAAAATGGACTTGGGGCCCCTTGATTGCCAAGGGTTAATTGCTATTTAAAGAGACAGTAACCAAATTAGCGTTATAGTTGTTTTTAGCACATAAAATACATTGGGTCTTTGGCCTTTGTTGTTGTTTATCTCATGGCAAAAATTTCCATGGCAAAAATTCTCATCATTAATAATTATTTTTAACGTGGATCATTGCCCTAAAAAATTTGATTTTAAACTACATAACAGAAGAATCTTTCTTCAAGAACAAGCACCATAGATTTATCATGTTATAATAATAATCATATTTGTAAGAGTTTTGTTAAAGAATATCATTAATTTGGATTGACATGCCAGTTATTTTATTCTCTACTTTTATTCAGCCATCCTCATATGTACCATTACAAGCTTCCCCCAGTCATAA
This sequence comes from Xenopus borealis, assembly GCA_024363595.1. NCBI lineage: Eukaryota > Metazoa > Chordata > Amphibia > Anura > Pipidae > Xenopus > Xenopus borealis. The sequence continues at coordinate 178,438,773 of CM044432.1, forward strand.
TATATTTTTGATCATATGTCCAATTCATGTGACAACATTTTCTAATCCCATTTATTAATTCTTTTCTTTTAGTTCATGTTTTTGTCTCTGTCTCTTTTTATACTGTATATACAAGTATGGGATCCGTTATCCGGAAACTCGTTATCCAGATAGATATGGAATTATGGAAAGGATGACTCACATAGACTCCATTTTATCCAAATAATTAAATTTGTCAAAAATGATTTCTTTTTTCTCTGTAATAATAAAACAGTACCTTGTAGATGATCCCAACAAAGATGCAGTATAATTAATCCTTATTGGAGGTAAACCCAGCCTATTAGGTTTATTTATTGTTTACAGGATTTTCTAGTAGACATAAATTATAAAAATCCAAATGACGGAAAGATTATTTTTCTGGTCCCAAGCATTCTGGATAACAGGTCCCATACCTGTACTACTGTCAGATTATTTGTATTTGTGCAGCTTAATTGTAGCTTAATTGTATCTGTGAAAGGAGATTTGTATGTAACCCAATTGTGAATGATGCATCAAAACAGGTACGATTGTGTAAAAATAATCAGTATTGTATAGCATACATTTTTTAATGCATGACTACTTTTTCTCACTCCAAATTCATTTGAGTCAATGGGAATTTTTCTTGTGGTTACTTTTTTGTCTCAGTGACTTTTTTTGTCCAAATACCTTAAAATCAATGGGTGTTTTTTTATGATGACTTTTTGTCTCTGTGACAATTTTGTCTTGGGAACTTTTTTGTTGTGGAATTTTACCATGAATCCATGCCTGGTGAAAAAATTTGCTCATCGCTAGCACTGTATCATTTGCAACCCTCTACATTAAAATGACATTTGCATCTTATTCTTTAGGCGCATGTATGCTGCACCTATTGGTATATTGTGCTGTGCTTATTAATGATGTCCCAATGTCAACAGATGCACTTGCATGGGATTAAGAACATGAGATAGCACAGGTGCAGTGCAACTATGACTTGAAGGAACAGCTTTAGGCACAAAAACCTTTAAGTAATGTCAATTTGCAGGACACCCGCATCCATTTTTGAAACGGAGATGCAGGATTAAACAAGGTAAAAAAGACCTTTTGTGAACATTTTCAGTAATTGCTATATCCTTTCCCAATGTCCATAATATATAATTTTGTACAGTGTATATGTTTGTGGACGTTCTTATGAAGCACTGTAAGAATTTAGCAATCGAAAGCCATGAATTTGTGAGTAGGGGAAGCTAAAGCCTCACAATCTACACATTAGCTGATTTGATTTGTAAAGAACATTTCCGTGGTTCTCACAGAAGTCTCCTGGGATGGTTAATATCCCAAATCAGCACTAGACCAGGCATTACAATGATGTTTTTTCCCATTTCTGCAACAAGGTAATTGATGAGCAAATTTGACTTTAAATGTGGAAACTGGGACGCTGCATACAGTGACATATTGTAGACAAAATGTAGCATAATTACACATGTTTTTGTGCCGTGGTATGTATTTTGAAGCGTATTCGTAGGGAAAATTAACAGTAGAATAAACTCTGTGATGCCTTATTTGCAGGCAGAACTTTCTAGAGGGTGCAAGGACATCGCTTGAAAAAGAAAAGAAAGCCGTAAATACAATATTATTTATGCCTACAATGTTCATAGAGGTATTTATCATATTTCTGTTTCAATTATATGAACAATCAATTCCTGTTTTGTTTAAAGGGGAAGACATTTTAACAGCTTAATAGACAAAATGTGCTATATACTGTATATTGATAATGGTTGAGTGGCAAGGACCTTTTGCCTTTGTCAGTATGAATTTGTGGTCACAGCCTCATCCCATCCCTGCCTTATGGTTTAAATTTTACTTGTGAGCACAACGTTCTTGTTCTTTTTTGCTATAGTTTATACTAGAGCAGTGGTCATGTTGTACTGTAGCTCCCACCCTTCCCAGATACAGTCAGGTGAATCCAGTGGTGGCCAACAAAAAGGCAACCATGTTTGGGAGTTTTAACCTTGAAAGTAAGTAACCAAGTATATTGCAGGTAAAGCTTAGTCCCTGTGTAAAATGAAGTATAAAGTATCTATAGATTGCTTACATTCTTTGTTCCTTCTTCAGAACTTGAGAGAGGTCAATATAAAAATTTAGGTGACGTTCAAATTCTTGTGATGTTATGACAAACAGGGCCGCTCAGGCAGCACGGAGCGGCCAGTTACCACGGGCGGCAAAAAGCCTTCACTGGTAACTTTTAAATTTTTTTAAATGGAAATTCAGCTCTTCTAGTGCAGCGAGCGCAATAGAGCTTGCTGCACTGGCGATGTTGCCCTTCCTCCACCCGTCCCGATGCTAGAAGTTAGAAGCGCGGAGCGGGAGGGGGGGCTGCATCCCCTGAAATGGCCCTATGCTCAAAAACATGGTAGATTAACAACAAAATTGATTATTCCAGACCTGTTATTTACTTTACTAATATACTTTTTGAGTTGTTTATACAAAGGGCCTGCGGGTGTCACTGTGCATACACAGGACTTTCTGTAAGCTTGAAAGTGAAAGTAAGAGTTACTGCTGTTATGTAATGGCTGAATGAACCTGCTAATAAAGCACTGCTATACTTGGAAGGGATCTCTTTGCTGCATTAAACCTACATAACTACAGAGCAACATGCCATGAAACAACCCAATCATCTCAAGTTGAATGGCAGACAGATGCGCACTAAGTTACATGTTGCAGACATCAAACTTCCACCAAATACTGTTCCTACAAACTCATTTACTGCTGACATTGTCAAACATCAACAAGCCAAATGCAAGGCTTATACTGACAGAAAACGTGGTGCAAGAGAAGTGCACTTTCAGCCTGGATCTTAATTCAGAATTAAGAAACCAGGAATACTGAAACAAGGACAATCTAAATTTACTTCACCACTTGAAGTGGGACGCCAGCGAGGACAGTACACATATGAACTGTCTGATGGACGCATGGAATGCAAGTTGTCTTGCTCCTGCTAGATATGACTTTGAAGATATTCCATTTGATGGACATTTTCTTACTCCTAATGACAACCGCAGTAGGCCTGAAGAAAGCAAATCTATAAGGCATACTGAGAGAATTAGAAAACTACCTGCATGGACCCAGGAATATGTCATGTGAAGAATGTATATATTGCCGTAAGAAACATACTGTACTGTTTAATTGTTACTATTTATTATATTTGCCCAAATGCTTTCCTACTGTAGGGGGAATATGTGGTGTTTATACAAATGGCCTGTGGGTGTCACACAGGACGTTCTGTACAGCTTGAAAGTGAAAGTAAGAGTTACTGCTTGTGGTGTTTATACAAATGGCCTGCAGGTGGCACTGTGCATACATAGGACTTTCTGTACAACTTGAAAGTGAAAGTAAGACTTACTGCTGTTATGTAATGGCTGCATGACCTGCTAAAAAAGCACTGTTATACTCTCCTCATCCTTGGCTACCAAACACAACACTGCTGTTATGTAATGACTGCATGAACCTGCTAATAAAACACTGTTATACTCTCCTTATCTTCAGCTACCAAACACAACACTTTTCAGTCAAGTCAACTGGCAAACTCTAATCTTCTTTACTCCAACTGCAACCCTTTTGTAGAATTTGAATTGTCCAACTTGTCCAATAACATAGTGTTGGCTGTTTCTTTATTTGAGGAACCTTCTAGCTTTTCCATACTCACTTATTTCTGTGCCTTTGAGCATTGTTCTAAATCTAAAACAATTCACCTAAGGTTTTTTTTGTGAACCCAGCAACTGTTTAGTAGCTACTTCCACTATTGATAGAAATATTGCTTATTTTATAGTTTGTGCCAGTGTGCAGTGTACATAATAAAACTTCATACTGAAAAAGTTATTTTGGTCCAAGAGATTACTCCTCCCACACGCATGCCTTAAACATGTGCTTTGCACAATTAGAACTCAGAATGCAATAACAGTCTTATGAAGAATAGCACATTACAAAATGTATATTTTATAATTTTTGCAGTTTATCCCCATTTAAGCCTTTTATTACATTTCCCCCTCAAAATCTAGCCTACTGTATTGGCCTACTGTACTGTTGTGTTTCTAGCATCACAACATTCTCTTTTATCAAACATTTAATTGGTGAAAATTTTATAGATGCAATTCTTGTGTCTATCAAGAGCAGACAGAATTAGAATTATAACGGACATTCTAATATCTTTTTACCTGAAAGTAGAATTATTTTAGATGTATAACTACCTTGTCATGGTTGGTGGACTTGCATATCTAAGTGACCCAGAGAGCTATGCTGATTAGAAAATTTGGCTCCAGGTAGGGCCACCATTGCGAAACAGGACAAAGGGTAGAGGCTGGACTAAATGTGACCCCCCCCCCCACATTTATTTCTAGCTCTTTTCACAGTCGCTACTTTCACAATATTTTTTTGGCGTGAATCCGGATAAATTATGACTTTTGAAAATAGTATTATATATATCTCTATTCTTCCAAGCAAAATGTTCTTCAAAATGTAGGAGATGCTTTTTTTCAAAAGTTTTCTGGTAATTGTCTAGCATTTCCAAGCAGTTTTCTATTACTAATGGCAATTCAGTCTCTAGGGGTATAGCAAATTTGTGGATAATATTAAAGCAACTTTTACAAAGTAAGCAATTTGGGAAAAATGGAAATAGAGTTAGAATTTTAATTCCACTGATCAAAATATGGCAAGAAAGAACCAGTAGAGTAGGGCCCATGGGAGTTCCTGCTCTATTGCTAATTTCATTACATAAATTTTAAGGAAAAATGAATAGGCACTATAAAAAAATTCTAGATACTTACATTTCCCCATTTAAGTTCCAATTCTAAGCAACTTTTCAACTGGTCTTCGTTATTTATTTTTTATAGAGTTTTTAAAAATCATTTGCCTTCTTCTTTTGACTCTTTCCAGCTTTCAAATGGGGGTCACTGACCCCATCTAAAAATCAAATAGTCTGTAATGCTACAGATGCATTGTTATTTGTACTGTACTGCTATTTCTTACTTTTTATTCCTCATCTTTATATTCAGGCATCTCCTATTCATATTCTAGTCCCTTATTCAAATCAATGCATGGTTGCTAGGGTAATTTGGACCCTAGCAATCAGATTGCTGAAACTACAAGAGCTGCTGAATAAAAAGCTAAATAGCTAAAAAAAAAAACACATAATGAAAAATGAAAACCAATTGCAAATTGTCTCAGAATATCCCTCTCTACATCATACTAAAAGTTAACTTTAAGGTGAACAACCCCTTTGATAACTAACCCCCATAGATGTCAGACTTACCAGTAAATAATTCTTAGTTGTGATCCTAATTCTTTTTAAATAATGGAACCCCCATCTGTCAGTAAAGATTAAAAATAGAACCTTGCCATAACAAGGTGCTAAAAATGTTTTAATCAATATGTATTTCTAAACAATACAACATTATGGGCTTCCCCCAGGAAAACCTTATAGTTAACCAAAATGTTATACTTTCTTGCTTGTAATTAATAGGAATTACAAAATATTACTATTACTAATCACTGCATATTAATTTTTTTGTAGCCTAGAAATTGCCAGGGGTTGCAGTGCACCTTGCATTGAAAAATGGATGGAGATGTTAAAAAAATTACATTTTGTAAATCACTAATATTCAGACCTTAGATCTCCAACCATTGTTGAACTACAGTTACCCGAACGACATATGGAGTACAGTGACATTTTGCTTTGCTGAAATTTATCGAATTTCTAGTAGAAATTGACGAAACGGCAAACATTTTTGTTTGTTGAATCTCGTTTTGGACACAGGCATCCATTTTTTTAACGCTGGCAATGGGCGCAAATAAATTTGCTAAACGCCAGAAAAAATTCGCCTGACGAAAAATTCACCGGCGTCTCGTTTTGGCAAAATTTTTCTGGAGCTTAGCGAATTTATTCGCCTGCGGCAAATTGTGGGAATTCACCCCAGGTGAAGGCTGTTTATCAATGAATGGACATTAATGATCTAATTTGAATACAATATATAAAAGAATTGAAGACTTGACTGTCCATGACTAAATTAGTCTTATCTGGAAGATAACTGTGGGCAAGCATTCTGTTAACACATTTTTCATGCTAATCTAGTTGAACAGATCATTTGACTAGGGAGAATGTTCTTCAATATTCAGATATATTATTGGGTTTTAGTGTTGGAACCACAAGAAGGGGACAGGGAAAAGGGACCTGAGCCTCCACAATCTGCACCAAAGGGAATTATAATACCTTTTCTTGTTTTCCCCCACACACATTTGTTCTCACATTACTGTAATTTTTCTCTTACATGCCCACATCTTGGCATCCAGGTGATAAATGTGTTTCTGCCACAAGCAGAAAATAACCCAAATGTATTAGTTACTGGAAGATTTACTAAACCTATGTCATGGCCTTCTTAGGCAAGCACAGAATGATGTATACCAATCAATAAACTGTCTTGACTGAAAATTAAATACATGCAGAACTAGTATAGTAGGGAATGGCAATGGCCAGACCAAAACAGTTTTTTATAACAATTACAAATTTACAAAGAAATCATTTCACATTTTTCATTTATGTAAATTAGTTGCACAGAAATACGTTTTCTTTATTTATGCATACTTTATACTTGAGTATTTAATTAGGCCTATCTTTGCTGGTCTAATTGCTGGGATTATAAAGGCAGCACAGAGATAGACAGTTGATATTCTATATTATACAATTATGATGGTCTGTACTACAGAACCTAAGGTACAGAACCTTTGAAATTATAAGAATAAACACTTACATTTTTATCTGTTATCAATTAAGGTAGCCTGAAAATATTACATACAGTATAAGGGTAAGGCCAGACGGGAAGATTCAGGGGGATTTCTCGCCTGGCGAATAATCACTGCTCCTTTGGGGCGACAAATCTCCCCAAACCGCTTCCCCCTGCCGTCCAGCAGCTTTAATGAATAATCGCCTGTGCCTATTCACACACGGCGCTGGCTTTTCTGAAGTCGCTCAAAGTTGCCTCCTTAGGCCATTTCGGGAAAGCGCAGCGCCACATGTGAATAGGCGCAGGCGATTATTCATTTAGCCACTGGAAGGCAGGGGGAAGCGGTTCAGGGAGATTGGTCGCCGGGCGATAAGTCGCCGATTAGTCCCGAATCTTCCCGTCTGGCCTGAGCCTAAGCGAAAATGAAATTACAAAATCCACATCCACCAGTCTTGGAAGTGTAGTGTAAAATGAAGAACTTATAATTGCATAGTACACCCATGTTCAACGTGAGCTAAATAAATCGGAATTTTGCAATCTAAAAAGCAACATATTGTTAATTTGTTTATTCATAAAATACTAGTAGATAATTTTTTCGTTTACTTACCTGCCTCCATACCTACGTATTATTATACAATGAACTCTTTCATATATATAGACATGAGCCATAGGCAACACTTTGGGACATGTAGAGGCTCATTTATACATGCATACATTCTCTTTAAAATAAACCTCTGTGCTCCATGGCAGGTCGAGAATGAGGCAGGTACAGTAATTTGAACAATTGTGTACTCTTCCACTTTCAAAGGCATTCAGGGAGGGATCAAGTGAAAAATAAAACTCCTTTCAATTTCATTTTGCTCTGTTTAGGTCAATGACTAACACAGAAGTTTTAATTAGAATAGTAAGAATAGTTTAATATTTAAAGAGTTCTACAGTATTGATTACTTTTTGTATGCTAACTGGTAATTCTGCCCTCCTCTTCACCCTGCTGTGCTGCCTAAGCTATCCCTCTACTGTGGCACAGACAATATTTATCTGATGCGTAAGATTAAAAATGGCTGTACATTCCACTATGGAATGCATGGCCATCTTTCATTTTCCTTCTGCACTCATTCTTCACCCTGTTGGCTTCCCACTGCCTGCCTCATCCCTTTACCAGGCTCCTTGCCTACCTCTCTGTTACATTTATAAGCTCTCTACCAACCTTCCTGTAACCCTGATGGGCCCTCCACTCACCTCCCTGTCCCTGATAGGCCACATAGAATGTGAAGCACATGCCACTACAATATAAAAGGGTGTGAATTGTTTGTATAATGTAAATCATGAGCTCACTATACCTTCTGCAAAATCTCCCCTATTTCCACTGTTGTTGTAGTTGAGGCAGGCATCTTGAATTTCACTGACTCCGCCTACCTATATCTTCACAGCAAACTGCATGCTCAGTTGAAATTTCCTGGTTGCCTAATAAACCTTCTAAACTATTTTCAAATCTGTCAAACTTCTGTGCCACCTTCTGGAAGTTAGTGTGTGCCCTTCATTTGCATTACGACATCACCAGCAGGGGATAAGAAGGAAATTTCATGATACTTCTAGTGGAGGAGTTTACTAAAGCTATGCATTCTGGGTAGAATACTCAGGGCAGTGCTACAATCTGAGCATGCAAGTGAACTCATTTGCATGTTATGGTCACAGTATGGACTCCCTCAGTGACAGAACCCATTTGACAAAAGTATGGGATTTTATAAAAACCTGTTGTTTTTTTTTTTTTTCAAAAAAACGGTATATATATTTTGATTTAACGTATTTAGACTGTGTTAGCCAGAATGTTAATATGTGTTTGATTTGGTGCCCTTTAAGAATGGGTTGGATGTCTTTTTAGCTAAGTTAAAAGGTTGAACTTGATGAACGTGTGTCTTTTTACAACTTACTATGAGGCAAGGTGGCATGGTGTCAAAGAGTAGTAGAAGTTGGGCATGACATTTGGAAAGTAGATCAGAGGATATATAGTTTGAGGCACATAATGAGCCCAGAAGATATGAGGAACATCAGAGAAGGATGTACTGAAGGGTAACACAGACCCCCTACTGTGGGGCAAACAATATTGATCTGCTTTAGAAGGTGAAAGATGACTGTGGCATGGTCAAATAATTTTTGTGCAAGTGTAGGTGAGGTTATGCTTTAAATCTATTCAATCTTTGTACTGATCTTACTGGTGTAACCCACATTTCTGTCATGCTGACCCACGTGACCATCTGGTTCGCACACTAAGCCAGAATAGGCATAGTCACTACAGCAGGCAAGAGGACTTGAAGACATCAGGCAGAGATACAGTAACTTTGTAACATTTTATTAATGTGAACCTGTCTGGGGACCTGTAAAACAGTAAGAAGAACACTGCCATTTTCAGGTACACAGAAAACCACCAGCCCATCTCTTCTGTAGAGCTAATGTACTTGAATAATACAAAAAGCAATGGATACACTTAAAAAGAACACTTAAAATATCGAAAATCAGTCTTTTATATATATTTATTGATATTTATTGAAATAAGCACCAAGTCACTATTTACCTTATCACAAATAGCACCTATTTATATATACAGGTGGTTTATATGGGAAGAACCCTGTGTTTTCTTAAACCCAGGTACCAGCCTAAATCATAACAAAAGGGTATTTAAGAGACAAAGGTACTGACAGCCACACCTCCTCTGATGAAGCGCCCAATAGTGCGAAATGCGTCAGGAGGGAGTGGCTGACACAGGTAGGCAGACAGAGGGGTAGCACTGCACTGTGGTTTTTTGTTTAAAAAGATGTGTTTGTAAATATACTTTTCCGTGTTTGCACTAATAAATGTTTTTTCAGTATGAGACTGCACATATTCTGTATATGATTTAAAGTTAAGTGTTTGGATCTGGGTGCAGTATCTACTGTGTGAGACAGCTGATTTGCCTAATAAATATTTAATTATATTTATCTAAAACTAAAGGACAAATTGAGGACTATAGTCTGGCAAAAATTCTGCTCAGTGTGTGGCTATGGTTTTTACACAGTAAAAAAAATGGTTGAATGTAAAACATCCAAACGTATATGTTCCATTCCTGGGAGATTTTGTGCATATTCATATGTTAAAGTTGTCTGTGTTACACTGGCTTTTCTAAGCTTAACATCATCACTGTCCACTTTTTGCTGGCATTTTTGGATAACAGATTACCAAAAGTCCCTTCCATACCTGCACATTAAATATTTGTAATTAGTAATGGGTGAATCTGGGGTGTTTAGCTTCACCTAATTTTTTGCGAATTTTTCAGGAAAAATGGTGAAAAATCAACAAAACGCTGCTGGTGTCTTATTTTGGATGTGGGCATCTCATTTTGGGCACGGGCGCACATTCGTGCTGGCATAAAAAAAAAAACTGGGCGCCGGCATTGAAAAAACGGATTCCAGCATCCTTTTTTTTTTTTTTTGAAGCTGGTGAATTTTCACTGGCATTTTGTGAACCTATTCGCTGGCATCAAATCGTGGGAATTGGCCCCGAATTCGAGCCAGGCAAATAAATTCGCCCATCACTATTTGTAATCCAATAAAAACCACTCTAAATATGAATTACATACTCAGATCACCTAGTCTAAAAAGTCTTCTTTTCTATTATAATATGTCAAGACTGAGCAATAAATAGATTATACAAAGTTTGAATTTCCATTTTGGTCTCATTAAGCAAATTCACAACAGGAACAAATCCAACTACAGAAAAAGAATTATCACAATATGGAATGTGAATTAATCGCAGAAAATGATTAAAAGCAAATTTCAGTTGCAGGGGTATCTGCTGTTCACAGCATCTCTCATAATCAGCAACAGCCACTTAGCTAAATGAAAAGCAAAATATATGGTGTGGGTGCACTCAATAAGCTTTCTAAATATGTTTGCATTAAACAATGTTATAATTTACTCTGTCCCACCTATTTTGTGAAATGAATATCCTAATGAAGATAGGGCGTATAATAATTAATACTGTTTCAAAAAGCAAAGGCAGAACAAACAACTGAAAGAATATATATTTATTTAGAAGACAGCATGACAAGCAAATATCTTACAGCAGAAGTGAACACATTTCATGGGGTAAGGCAATTTTCCATGGATATATTACACCATACATATATATAACTTGAATTTCAATGGAAAAATAACTGTAGTTATTTTATTACTAATAAATAATAAATAAGCATAAACAATCATCCATGGCCATCAACATGCTTAACCCACATGTATGTTATCGGGTTTACCAGTGGTGATGTGCAGTTGCCATGAACCTGAATAACAGCTGACATTGGCAATATAGACATTAATCCACCAATGCAGGGAAAACAACTACCTTTGATATGAACAAAGTTTGTCAGGTAAAATCGGAGATCTAGAATTAATTGCATGCTCTAAAAATTATGATATAATTGGTATCACTGAGACCTGGTGGGATGAAACATGTGACTGGACTGTGAATTTAAATAGTTACACCCTTTTTAGGAGAGACAGAGGGATTAAAAAGGGGGGAGGAGTGTGTTTCTATGTGAATTCTGAATTAAAGCCATGCACTAAAGAAATAACCATTGCTGGCGCTGGTAAGTGTGTGGAATCCCTTTGGGTAGAGATTTCGACTGGGCAAAACGTTACAAAGAAAATTTTAATTGGTGTATGCTATAAACCACCTCATATAAGTAACGAGTATGAAGCCCAGCTACTTTTACAAATAGAAGCGGCTTCACAACTAGG
>CM044432.1:178476946-178487551 GCA_024363595.1 Xenopus borealis
CGCGAACAGCCGATGCTCGCGCGAACAAGTTCCCCGCGAACAGTTCGCGCCATCCCTAATCAGCAAAAATAGAAACAGTACTTTCATTGCCTATCTCCAGGTCATTAATAAACAAGTTGAAACGCAAAGGACCAGGGAAAGAGCCTTGTGGTACTTAGAAAAATAAATATACTGTAAACAAATATTTCATCTATACTGTACATACCTGACAGTGTTGGACTAGGACACCATGGGCCCACTCTCTCACTCAACTATTCTTCCTCTCTTCACTCAAACTCTATTCTCCTAGTCTTTTTTTTTACGTAATATATTCTGTTATTCCATCTATTTAGCCTCTTTGTTCTCATGGAATGACCATGAAATAAGCCAAACATTTTTACAGCATGAGGGCCCACTGACACCTGGGACTGCTGGAAGTTTTCCTGGTATCCTGGTAGGTGTGGTGTTTAAAGTCAAATGCAAGACTTATACTGATAGAAAATGTGGTGCAAGAGAAGTACACTTTCAGCCTGGATCTTTAGTCAGAATTAAGAAACCAGAAATACCGAAACAAGGACAATTTAAATTTACTACACCACTTGAAGTGAGACGCCAGCGAGGAACATACACATATGAACTGTCTGATGGACGCATAGGGAATGCAAGTCATCTTGCTCCTGCTAGATATGACTTTGGAGAAGCTCCATTTAATGAAGGACATTTTTCTACTCCTGATGCCAACTGCAATAGGCCTGAAGAAAATGAACCTATAAGGCATACTGAGAGCATCAGAAAACTACCTGCATGGACCCAGGACTATGTGATGTGAATAACGTATATTATTGCTTTACGATGCATTGTTGTTGTTTACTAAATCTGCCCAAATGCTTTCCTACTATAGGGGGAATATATGGCATTTATACAAACGGGCGGCAGGTGTCACTGTGCACAGGACTTGTGCTGTGCATACACAGGACTTGCTGTACAGCTTGAAAGTGAAAGTAAGAAGTTACTGTTGTTGTGTAAGGCCTGTATGAGCCTGTTAATAAAGCACTGTCATACTCTCCTCATCCTTGTCTACCAAACATAAAAGTAGGCCAGTCCAGCACTGAGAGCTGATTCCACAAATTGATAGTAAGAGCCATTATAGTCTGTCAACCTCTCCCTTGTCTTGTTCCACCACATTTCGAAGTGATAGATTATGAAACAGGATTTTTAGAGAATCTGTACACCACCTACTATGGAAAGCAGCATGAATCCCCAGAATACAATACACAAAGGCCCATTTACCAAAGGTTGAATTTCAAATTCATGTGAATTTTTTAAATTTGAACTTGCAAGGATATTCGAATTAGGACTGTTTCCATGGTTAAGGTGTGATAAATATCACATTCAAATTTACATTCAAATAGGGGGATTAAAATTTGAATTGATGAATATTGAAAATTTTAATACAAATTTACCCCCCCTTAAAGGTCAAAATAGTTTCCCCCAAAGCAGGTACAGGCTAAGAGGCACTATGGATGCTTCCAGTGTGGGAACCCATGTTGGGACATAAACATTTGCCCCAACTTGCTTATTATGCACATGCATACTATTGTTTCCCTCATCCAGAATGTAAGCTCTGTTAGACTGCTTCTTTGGTGGAGTGGAACAATCTTTAGGTGTAACAAGGTGACTGAAGGATTGAATACCACTTTGAGTCTAAGGGGACTTGGCAAATGGTTCATAAAAGTCAGTGATAGACTGTCATGATTGTACAACCTGAATCCCCTTTGGTTTTTTCTGGAAATTACAGGGACTTCAAGTCCCAGAATTACATCAAAGTGTAGGAAGGGTTTCAGGATTCTGCGAGTTTAAGGGGGATTGGGAAATGGAAATAGACTATCACAGGTTTGTTTCAATCTGGAGAATTATCTATTCCTGTAAAAAAAAAATATTTATCATTGTCAGTTTAGATAGTATAGTTTTCCTACATAAGCCCAACTTAATGAGCTCATGTTGAAAAGTGACAGATTTTCTCCCATTAAATGAAGATCCTTTTTACATTTTTTTAATTATTTTATATTCATTAGTTTTATTGTTGGATAACATAAAGATAACGTTCCTATGTGACTGAGGAGGTACTGTGTCAAAAGTACTGTGAATCAAGAATTCTACCAATTCACCAATGGAGGTTAATTATTTAGTGAAGACTAAATTCAAAGAAAGATACTGTTTGTCAAAATTCCTTACTTCTTGGCTACAAAGATCAACATTTAGTCATTATGGCTCATAACAAGAAGAACAAAATAAAGGTACAGTGAGTAATTATAATGTCTGCACAAAGTGGTTATGTGTAGTACACATTCCTTTTAATTACCTAAGTGTTAAGCTTTTGAATAACACCTTTCATTATGGCCACAATTTATTCTGTAATTGCTGCAACATGTAAATGGAATCCAAATGCACGTTAGGTAATTTCATGCTGCTACATTTGCAAACGTGTAATTATACATTTGATCTTACACTTTCCTATTGAAAAAAAGATCAAAATATATATATCCCACACAGAACAACATAAAAGTTACTGCATTCATAATTTCAGCTACAGAAAGCGACTGAATTTGCATTTCTGCAAAACAGCATTGTAATTTGGGCAAGGTCATTACATGTACACACAATGAAATCACTACTTTTTAGCATAATCCAGAGCAGCCTACAATTTTCTTTTAATAACTCTAGACATTTATTCCTTTTAATTTGACATAATTTTAGACAAAGCTATTATATGATAGTAAATTTCAGTCCCGAGGCTCAAGGAATAAATTGACATAATAGTACAATGAAATTGCTTTTAACTGTATTTCTGAGAAGTTTTGTCCTACTATGTTAATAGCTAGTTTATATAGTTGACTTTTTGTTTGGGTTAGAGCTTACCTGATCAAGGATGTATTTCTTGCCATGCAGGAGAAATAGTGAGAATGATGATAACAATAATAGAAATAAATTTTATTAAAAAAAAGGAATTCAAAAAGCATTTGCAGCCTCCTGTAGAGAGAAAATAAATTGTTTCGATATTCAAAAAATTATTCTGTAAAAATTATATTATTTAGTTGAACAGTCATATAGAAAGGAGACAACACTGAAGCTGAAGTATATAAAAATAAATAAAATATGTTTTAAAGGAAAAAAAACTCAAATTCTTCAAGATTTGTTGTGCTCTGAAGCTGCTAAAAATTTTAATCTTAAAATACTCAGTTAAAACCGGTAAAAATCATGTAGAAATCAATGGCAGACTGTCCCTTTAATAAATGGAACATGTTTTTTACCTTTAGGATTCTCAATCGTTTTGGGCTGGTTTGTGTTCAAAAATCGAATATCTGGTTTTCCGGAGACAACTAGAAAAAGCAGCACAATTCGTGGGTCAAAATGAAAAAGGCACATGATTTTAATTGTCACACAATTTTGGCACAACTTTTTCTTGCACCGATTTCTTCAAGAATAATTATTGATAAAGTAAGTGGATTTGGGTTTAAGAGTTTAGTTTAATTTTTTTATACTGGGAAAAAGTTGTGTTTTAGTAAATAGGCCTCCCCATGTTAAATATCAAGGATGATGTACCTCCACATGGTCACATAGCAAATACAGGGTATACACTGCAAAGCTGTGCTGCTACTTTTTATTGCACAATTCATGCAAAAATTTGCCATATAGAAGGGAGAAAATTGAGGTGGACAAGCAAGCATCAGTTATTGTAGGCAAAAGGCCTTCCACAAACATAAGTTATTGTAATCAATAATTTAGTCAGGCTAGGATTTGTGGAAAGGCCAACAAGGCCCAGGCCTAAGGTGACAGGATTTTAGGGGGTGGCATGCTGCCCAGCCACACCCACATTAGTTCAGAAACACTGGGGATATGCAGGAGATGTGACAGTTTTTTAAATTTCCCATGCACCGATCCCCATTGCTCCGGACCTGATAATGAAAATTTGCGAATAAAGGGCAGAGTATGGGGGAGACAAACGGCAGTGGGCCTAGGGGCACCCACTATGTAAATCCGGCCCTGAATTTAGTAGTGTTACAGTAACAGAACCCGGTACATATTAAATATATGTCATGGTCACCAGGCTCAATGGAAGAGTTTAGATGAAACTACATTATTTAAAGAATGTTCAGTAGTGTTAGGGGCTCCCAAATAGGAGAGTAAAAATAGATTCTTTTCATGTTTGAAATGAAAAGGGAACATAAATATTGCTGCACAATAGTTGCACTGCATGGTTGGGCAAAAGTTTCCCATAGTTTTCCTAAAGCTTTACACCAGGGGTGTACAAAAGGTAGATTGGGATCTAGTGGTAGATCTCAAGAAATTGTCAATAATTAACTTGGATAAATCACCATCTTGTTTCATTCTTTTCATTCAGATATGTTTTACGTTAAAATTACATAATAAATAGATATTTAAATATAACATTATACATTTTCTCATAAATCAATATTCAAGTAATATTTTTTACACTGTGCTGACAATGCTTTTATGGATGTAGATCATAATGGGCCAATATCACTAAAAGTAGACCTCACATATTAGCTTTCAAACAAAAAATAGAATTAGTAATTTTCACTATTTCTATATTATAAAGCAGTCAATAATCTTTAGCAATAACTTTGTAACCTATCTCAGTATTACAGTCTGACTCAGTATCTCTTTAATGGTTCAAGACATGAGTTGTGTTCACAAACTTGAAGTAGCTCGTGGATTGATAACCATACTTTTTGTGTCTAGGAAATGACTTTTACAGCATACATCCATATGTATATGTAAATACTGTATGTATTCCAGATAAGATATAACTAAAGATTTGGCTAGTGTAGGCAATAAAAAGAAACGATTAATATAGACCTAAACTTTCTATAAGAAAAATCTTTTCCCTATCCTCCTCTAAACCCATTAAAAAGTGCTGGCCTAGCTAAAATGTCTACATATATTAAGAAGGGGACTTTTTAGCAGCTTTTACTAATGTGAAATTGAGGTAGTAAAACATTAAAATGATGATATATAGAGGATTGTACCATAAAACCTCAATCTTCCGTGATGGTGGAGGAGAATGGGAAGAGATTAAGCTTTTAGTTTTATATCCAAGAGGTTTAATCTAATCTAAAGTAATCTTTTTAAATCCAATTTTTTTAATGCAGACTAGACCTTAGATATAATTTTATACTTTGCATATATACGCTGTTTCTCGAAAGATCTGCTTATGTCATGCCTTTTAAAAAATAATTAATTGTTTACTTTTCCTCCAGGATATAGATTTTTAATGCAGCTTGAAAAATACAATAAAAAAATACCAATTTCTAAATATTTTGAGAGATGCTTTAATAGCATGAACATAGCTTGGAATTTAATATCTTAAAGGGTAAAATATTTGCTTACCAACCTGGACTCTGGTTACACTGGACATTCAGTATACTCACTGCTGGTATATTGCATTTATGGATTTCTTGTTATGACTTTTGGTAAATTCTTGTGTGCAATGTGTGTGGAGAAAGGTCGTAGTCATTAAGGTTGCATTTTGCTGTGCATTCATTCATTCATAATGAAGGGAATTTTGGGAGTCTTTTAACGCAGATCTGATATTATCCATTACTGTACCTGGTTTAGCACAACAAAATCCTACAATGTAAAAAATTATACACATGATAGACTATAACTGCTTCCTATTTCAAAACATGGCTTAACTGTTTTCCTTCCAAAGTCCCTGCTCACTGATATTTTCAACCATGCCTTTCCTCATATGGAATGATTTGCGAGAGTGCTCACAAATCTTGCTTATGCTATATGCATAATGATCTTTCCAAACTCTAATAACCCACATCTGGAGAGAGGCTTCATCTTCATTAGATAGAAATGGATGAAGAGGCAGTGGGCAACAATGAACAAAGAATCACAATTACTCAAGGTCAATAGCAACATGGGTACCCCAAGATTTTCTTAAAACAACTTGGCACCAAAACATCCATAACTAAATTTAAGCACATAATTTATCACCTCATGTGACACAGTAGACTTTATTTTTATGCAGGAAAAGGTATTGTTCTCTGGACCTGCTGGTTCTTCTGCAGATCCCAAGGGTTTTGAAATATTGTGACCTCTGCACACCATGCAATTATGTTATTGCACAATATTCATACCATGTTGCTTGCTGATTGCAGGAGTAAAAAAATATATGGAAATGTTTTAGGAAAGCCTACACTAGCAACTTTGTGCTAGTTAAATATATGCATTCTACGTAAAACATATATTTTTAAGGTTCAATAATAAATATGCTTTCTTCTCTACCTACGTAAAATAAACTGCTAATCATAGAAAATCATTATAATCATATTTTGAAATGCAAGCTTAGACAATAAGCCAGGACTATGTTACCAAAGATATAATAAAGTGAGGGGGAGGCTGACTCTTGGCCCATATTTATTTGGATTTCTGAGTACTTAAACATATGAATGAACAATAGATGTTACCTATAGGTCATACTGATCATTTTTTGCTGAGAGGTTTGTTTTTGTATATAATTGTTAGTTGAAGTTCCTAAGCCTGACTTTCTGACACTCTGACTTTGCCAACTTGGCAGTCCCTTCTCATCCTGTTAGTTACAGTTTCTAATGCTAACGGACTCCTGCTGCACAAATATGGCAGCCCCCTCATACAGGAACATGGGGGATCAGACAGGTAATGTAAAAACATCATGCAAATACTTTATGGCAAAGTTAGAAGTAGCTTTCAAAGCCAATATTATAATAGATTTTAAAAAGAGTTTAATTTCAGGTGTCAGTATCTCTTTAAGGTTCATAAACCCATCTTAACACTTGAAAAAGGGGTTTACCCAAAACATGTAGTGTTTTACACTGCTAAAATAAATGAAAATTTGCAGTTTGAAAATCACTGCCTGAAAGCAATTTATTACAATTTCTTCAAAAAGTCATAAACCCATCTTACACTAAAAAGCAGTGCACTTTTTATATTGTATCAGTTGTATTGTTGTATGTAATTATTATGTTTAGAATGCTTACATTTATCTATTGTACATCAAAGTGAAATATGTTGGCAGCAGGTATTTATTACAATAACAGTAATAAAAGACGAATAAATATAATTGTAAAAAAATGTGCCTTTTTTTTCCTGGCACCATTCTTATTCACTAAATATTACGCATTGTGTACACATTTTTCTTCAGATGTCTTTGTTCCTTTAATTTTCCTTGTGCTGTTGATTTCCACTTGCTTTGTTGCATGACTATTGATTTTGATGTCAGTTTAATTAATTCTAGCTTATCATCACTCTATATGGGTACTAACACTTTTGCAGATTATATCTCCTGAGATGTTCTACACGTAAAAAGACTTGAAAATTGAATCAGGTTATCAGTAAAGTGCCTAACACCTTTGTATCTTGACATCGAATGTAGCATAGTCTAATAGCTAACTTTCTCTTGTCAAGATTGCAAGAAAGCCTAAAAGTCTCCAAAATAATAGCAACATAATGGCATAATAATATAATAGAAGGGGGCATGAACTAGTAGTTCAATGGGTGTGATATTATATAATTGTATGGGTGTGTCAAGTTTTTAAGGGCCATAAATGCATAGGGAAAAACCCATAGATAATCTGTGATTAGTGATATAATATATTATTTTAAGAATTCTCCTGTGCAATTGTAGTTAAGGGAAAAAAGGATTATGATGGTATAGTGGCATTATATATGAAACAGTGTCGGTTATTTCCCAATTATTGTAAGTAGCTGCCCCCAGACCCACTCTACCGCAGACCCACACTCCAGACCTACCCATCTTCTAATTTTTCATTCAGACTTGCAAGTAAAGCAGCACTATGGAATGCTGCATTGAAATTTACAGTTTATTATGAATTAAGCTGTACTCAGACTGGTAGATATTTAAAAATAAGCTCCATGACAGCTCCATAATATGTTAAGTTGCTCAGCAAGTTAAGTTGCTTCAGACTTATTACTACTAGACACATTGGAAATATGGGGGGGGGGACATTTATCAAGGGTTGAATTTTGAATTCATAATAGACATATTGTGTGTGCTTCAACCGCCTTATTTAACCTTGTTGGTTGGGTGCCATCTTTGAGTCCTTAGCACACATCACGTGTGACAAGTCCAATTGTATTCAACAGTCTCTTAGTCCATTAAAGTCAATTGCTTCATCTTTCTAGAGATGTGATATTCCATTACTCATTGTCTCCTCTCCGTTATCCAGAAACTCATTATCCAGAAACCCATTATCCAGAAATCTCTGAGTTATGGAAAGACCGTCTCCTATAGACTCCATTATAATCTAATAATCCAAACTTTAAAAAATGAATTCCCTTTTCTATGTAAATAATAAAACAGTAGCTTGTACTTGATCCCAACTAAGATAGAATTAATCCTTATTAAATACAAAAACAAACTATTGGGTTTATTTAATGTTTACATGATGCTAGGTATGAAGATCTAAATTATGGAAATATGCCTTTTCTGGAAAACTATAGATCCCAAGCATTCTGGATAGGAGGTCCCATACCTGTACAGTAATTTGTGTCAAGAAAGTTTTAAACTGATGCAATCACTAAAACATTACAATACATAATAATCCAAACACATTTTGTCAAAAATACGGAATTATCTATGTAATCCAAGTTTCTTGTCTAAAATAAGTGCATTGACTGATAGTACTGGAATTTGCTGCAATGTGTTTTTCTTTAATTTAATTTAATTTAAAAGAATACAGATATGTGATGTAATTGCAGTAAAATGAAGAAAGAGAGTCTGAGCTGTGAAATGCAGTGTGCAATTGATGTTGTTCAGTATACTAAATAAAAATGCACTATGCAAGTTGTTATGACTAATGTTTTTCAATATATCATTTCTCTTTAGACAATCAGAGAGAAGCTTAGAGATGTAGCAGAATGCTCTGGAATGATTTTGCCACTAATTCAAATAAATGCCTTTACGTAGAATAGAAAATTGGTGAAAGGATTGTGCAGTTTATAAAGTTTATAGGGTGACACCAGTTACCCTAAACTAAAGCTTATCATTTTAATTTTAGAAGTGATAAATTGTACAAACTAAAGCATGCAACTAATTAAGTAAATGGGTAGGCAACTGGCCAAAAGATGGAAAACAGAGGTTGCTATGTTCATTATGTGGTTGATGATGTAAATAATAAAATATGAATTTTTGCAGATTACGTAGAGCTATATGGAGCTGCACATTTTTAACCAGATGATTATCTAACAAATTATTATTTACTGTACTTCATTAACTAGGATACTTTTGGGAAAACATTAAATTATTAACATATATTTCTATATTGCCAATTTATTTTGTAGCGCTGGAATGTATAGAAATACTAGCAGATATGCAAAAAACAAAATTTTACATAATTGTTACTAATTTCAAAACTCTTGTCAAAAATTTAATTTTTTTCAAGCCATTTGTGCAAACATGATTCATTTTTTTAAATTATTTTTTTACTCATCATAATTCTGAAAGCACACATCCTATATACTTCTAGGGCATCTTTGATTTTATCTGGTATGATTTCAGTTCTCAGGTTTCCTCTTTCGCATCTTAATAAATTAAAAAACCTTTAATCATTGTCTATTTTTAAGTGTTTTTAGAACACAAAACATGTAAGGTTATCTCCATGTGTACCTAAATAATCTACTTTTAGGTTTTACATGTCTGTTTGAGTGCCTGCTCTATACAATACAGTTTGATATGCTCCCCTAGCTGAAGGCTCAGGGTGGCAAACCTGGACCTCTTCCAGTACTTGGTAAGTTATATGAATTTCTATTGGGACTTTTTATACAGTTTAATTTCCTTGACTCACCACCTATTGAACATATAACACATTTTGTACAGCTGTGACAAGTTTCATAAAGGAGAAATTGTTGAAAAGCCGGTAATGTTAATAATTTAGAGAATAGTAGGGATGCATTATAAAAGAATATTAAACCAGGTTAGTTTAGAGAAGTTGTCCCCAACCAGTGTCTTGTGAGCTACTTATTCCCCAAACAATAGATTTTGCTCCATGTGGCCTTAAAACAGGTGCTTAAGTTTTAATTCCTAACTTGAAGGTAAGTTTTAGATGCATAAAAGCAATATGTACTGCTAAGCCAAGCCTTCTGCTGCCAGTACATATGGGGGCTACCAATAGCCAATCACACCCCATATTTGGTACCCCATGAGATTTTTGCATACTTGTGTTGCTGTTTAAATTATTTTACTTTTAAAAGGTTGGAGTCCCCTGGTAAAAAAAGGTTGGAGTCCCCTGGTTTAGATAAAGGTGCCTTGGCAGTTTACAAATAAATATGTTTACCAGAGATCAAAACAAAAAAATAACATTTAGTGCAAATAATTATATAGTTTATCATCTACTTCTACTAGAAGAAAATACTCTCATTAATAAAAAGCTAAGAAAAAGCACCCTACCATAAGGGTAGTTAAGCTTTAGGGTGCATCAAAATAAAAGCATTCAATTTACCCCAAACTACTTTCTTCTAATGCTTTTATGCATTTATTTCAGTAGAAGTTCACTATTCCTGGGTCACATAACTCATTCTTGATAAAGGCCCAATGAG
>CM044432.1:178500100-178520988 GCA_024363595.1 Xenopus borealis
GAAATGAATTCCCCGATGAAAGAACCGTTGGCTTCAACCACCAATTGAGTTCTATTTTTAATCTGGCAGATACTTTGAATTTCCTGAATTTCCTGTCCAGAGAACCTATCTGTCTGTTCCATTGGCAAGAACTTCTTCCTGTAGAGGCCTCATGTGAAAATTTGCCCACGGGACGGCTTCTATTGCCGCTGTCATGAGACCTAGAACTCTCATTGCACGGCGAATCGGCACAAATCGACTCTGTCTGAGTTTCTTTATATCCGACCTGAGAAGGGATATTTTGTCTTGTGGAAGAAAAACTTTCATTGCCATTGAGTCTATTATCAGACCTAAGAACCTCACGGAGGTAGATGGTTGCAAATTTGATTTTTCTCTGTTTAAAAGCCAACCATGATTCTTCAATATTGAAAGGGTCAGATCGAGATGATGTTTCATTTGAGAAAATGATGTTGCCTTTAGCATCCAATCGTCTATATATGGAACTAGAAAAACTCCTTGCTGTCTGAGGAAAGCTGCCAACACAACTATCACTTTCGTGAACACCCTTGGTGCCGAGGACACTCCAAAGGGAAGAGCCCTGAACTGAAGATGATGAATCTGATTGTTCAGAAAAACCGCAATCCGGAGAAATTTTCTGCTGGTTGGATGAATGGGCATATGCAAGTATGAGTCTTTCAAATCCAATGTGATCATTACATCTCCTTCCTGAACAATATTAGTCTGTCATCCAAGAAACAACAGAAGTATTATTAGTTTTTTTCTTAAAAATACATTTAGGGCAGTTATTATTGTTTGCATTTATATTTATTAATAATATATCAAGTATTTAACAACTAAAAGTTAAGATGGAATGTACACTCTCAGTTCACAGCCAATCATGGCATTCTCCTCTCTAATTTAATCCCTTTATATCTCCTGTTTATTTTCCAAGATTTGGAATTCTTGTTATCCCATCCTTGATTTTGATGCATATTAAAGTGATACTGTCATGGGAAAACAGCACTATTAACTGATGCATTTTGAAAAACATTTTTTTCCCATGACAGTATACCTTTAATTTTTACCTGGCCAGCCTACTGTATATCCATCTTCTAATAGGCTACTTACCCAGCTTACACCATGCTAGCAGTCTTCTCTTCGCCATCTCTCTTTTTTAATTGAAATACTAAACTTTCACCTACTTTGATTTTATTATCATTATTTCGTTTTTTTCTTAAATCAACACCTATAACTTTAAATTCTCCCCAAAATGTAAACTACATCTGCTTCCCATGAGCTCCTAGCAACCCAACCACCAATAGGAGGAAAACAAAGGACTTCATTCTTTCCTATGTAACCTCTGCCTGATACCTTTCCATGTCCATTAGAAGACTAAATGGCTCCTTCCCCTCATTCTCACATGTAATGGAAGGGACTAATAATCACTTAAATCTTATGCCAGGCATGGATTTGTGGTGAAGTTCTTTGCTTTGCCATCAAAGAAAAAAGAAACATGACATTGACTTTTATGTGTTTTGTGTGAAAAAAAATGGAGTGAATAAATGCACACTGACATTGAGGGGTTATTTATTGAGCTCCAAATATTTCTAGTTGGACTTTTAAAGGGAAAAATACAATTTTTGGAGAAAAAAAGAGAAATATGGTGTTAAAGTGCTATTAAGAAAGTACTCCAACTCAGAACTGCTGAGTTGGAGTCTGGTAAAGACAATGGCAGATGTCCTGCTAACAAATGGAAGATTGAGCTGGGTTTCCAAAATAATCATAGCTTTCCAATGTAAAATCCAAAAAAATTGTCCGATTCAGATTTTTCAGATTTTTCACAGTTGTATTATGACTTGTTCTGCACAAGTTCACATTGCCCAGTCTGGTAAAAAAACTTCAACTTATCCAACTGAGCCTCCTCGAATGGTCACCCACATGGAAAGTTGTGTAAGGCTCTGCTGGAAATTGAACAGGGGACTTTTGGTTTTCAAGCTGTTTTGCATTACCACTGCTCTAGGGATGTAGTTGTAAGGAATGAGGGCCTTTTTCCTGGGTTTTAATGGGTACTGAGTACAAATACTAGCATTCTCTCTGGTCAATGGCAACTAATCATGACATTCTCCTCTCCACACTTTAAAAACTGGACACATATTGAATTCACATCCTGCATGTACTAGAGCCATGGCTAGTGAGCACCTGTCCACCACGTGTAGTTTAGATGGGTACTTACAAACGTTTAACTCAATAAAGTGCCCTTCAATATATCTTTCAATCCTGATCGGAAGCGTCAAATCCACATTACTTGAATAATGGAGCAGCAACAAACCTTTTATTTCTAAAATAAATTTGTTTTTAAAATACACTCACAATTGTGATTGGTAATCAAACATATCAGTCCCCCAGTCACCGAGACAAACCGCACTTTGCAGAAGAAGCACTCTGACCAGCGTTGCCTTTCTGCCACTCGTGTTCTCCCCGGGTGCTTAAAGATGACATTGGGTACTTGCTCTATGTTCTGCCTGACGCGTTTCGTCGGTTCCTCTGAGGAAGTCGGATAACTGATGAAACGCTTCAGGAGGAATGTAGAGCGAGTACCCAAAGTCATCTTTAAGCTCCCAAGGAGAACACGAGGCAACGCTGGTCGGAGATACCATGAAGGACACTTTATTGAGTTAAACACTTGTAAGTACCCATCTAAACTACACTTTGTGGATTTGTTCTAAACATAACTGTATGGCACTCGAGTGTTGAAGAGTATGAAATCTCTGCTTGATTGAAATTTTGGGAAGCAGGCTAATTAAGCAAAAAGGGTGAAAAAACGACGATACTATATATTATTGTATTGCTATACTGCTTATCATCTTAAGCTACTACAGTGCTGACTCCATATTTATTGAAGGAAGCCTCTTGTCATGTTAGACACATTGGCGCATTGGGAGGAGTGTCTTTAGCTGTACAGGGCCCTCATTTGCTAAGGAACTCTTACCCCCAATTCTCTGCCACAACCTCACATGTAATGCCTAAGCTTCTCCCGTAAGCTCTCCACTAACCTACACCTCAATGCTCAATTCTCCATCTCTGGTGCACAATCTCTTCAAGGCTCTAGCCCAAACTATTACTCCTTGTTGGGACAACAGGATGTCCATGCTCGATACCCCTCTCTAATTTTCACTCCTACAGTAAACTTACTTGCCTGCTGATGCTGGTTCTTACAGACCCAAAGAGGCCATGCCCCAGCAGGGGGCACTGTTTTATAAAGTCTCTCAGTTCGACTTGGCACCACCTGCTGGCTGAGCTACAGCATAGTTAAACTAAATACATTATAAAAATAAATTCTTTATTTTTACCCCTTTACACCTCATCCTCCTGAAATCTAGACACATCCTTTTGTGTGCTAATTAAACTTTATTCTATCTTTTTACATACATGGCTTTATTCAGATGGACACTAAATAGTGCATTGATTTCTATTTGGACATATAGTATATATTTAGTGATTAGTACTGTACTCTGTCATTAATGCTGTTTTGCCTGCAACTATAATTTGTCAGTATTTCAATGATTGCATTCCTTGGGGTAAATTTATCAAAGAGTGAAGTTCCGCCACTAGAGGGAAATTCCACCGCTCTCCATTCATTTCTATGGCATTTTGAAAAGCCTATTCATCAATGGGTGAAGTGAAAAATACACCTTTAAAAATCCCATAGAAATTAATGGAGAGTGGCGGAATTTCCCTCTAGTGGCGGAACTTCACTCTTAACTTCACTTTGATAAATATACCCCTCGAGTCAATAGACATTTTTTCACTGCATTTCTTTTCTCACATCACATGCATTGGAGTTAATTTACATTTTTTTTCAGCATTTTTCTTGCCAAATACTTGTCAAACTAAATGCATTAGAGTATTTTCCAGTGAAGCAAAACTCAGTGTGACATTCTTGCACTCTCTAGCCCAGTGATCCAAAGCCAGTGGCTCGTGAGCAACATGTTGCACACTAACCTCTTAGGTGTTGCTCCCAGTGGCCTCAAAGCAGGTGCTTATTTTTGAATTCATGGCTTGGAGGCACTTTTGGTTGCCTAAAACAAAATGCAATGCCAAACAGACTTTTACATTGCCTGTCCACATAGGGGCTACCAAATTACAACCCTCTGTGTCAAACATCCCTTATTTGGCACCCTCAGTAACTTTTTCATGCATGTGTTGTTCTTCAACTGTTGGAGAGTGGTCTCTTTTAATTTTCATCCAATACATTTCTTTACCAATACTCCATACTTTCTTCGTATTTTCCTACTGTTCCACATCAACCAAATAAAGGTCAAGAGAAGAAGGGTGGGTGAAGTTTATTAAAAGATAAAGGTGGCAGAGTTGGAGGGTAAGTTGTAGAACCCAATCATAGTTGCATTCTGCTTTATCAAGGATGACACCTGCTCCATTGCTGAAGGAGGAGTGCATCTTCCTGACTCAGGAAACACCACATTTTCAATCGATAGAAATGGTTTTTATAACCCTTTGCTTTGCTAGTATGTGGCTGAATGCTGATTCTCCTCAATGGCTTTTATTAGTGAAGAGAACAATTTTTGCCAGGTTTCACACAAAAAAGACACCACTAGACTCCAATCGGTTGAAATAAAATTGTTGCGCATCAAATATTTGGTGTATGTTCAAAAAAATTGACGCCCATAGACTTATTTGCATGTGGCTAATTTTTTGCTTTTTTGAAACATTTTTAGGAAGCTAAATGGGTCAGATTTACCCATCACTTTTTCTTCATACTTGGCTTGGTTCTATCTATGAAACCATTCCAAGCCTGTCTTCCACTTAAAGTTCATTACTTTCTAATTATGTATGTAGGATATGGATTTATTATGTACCTGGTGTTAAAGTGGTGAGGTGGCAAATTATTGCTCAGAATTTTAAAGAACTGTGAAACTGTACTTCATTAGGAACCACTATAGTAATGTTTATACCTGAGGCAAATGGATTTTAGGTGATCTTAATGTTCCTGTACTATTCTGGAAACTGAACCAAATACCATGTAACCACCAATCAAATTAAAAAATAAAGCTTCAAAGCGCAAACTACCATGTTTTACATGAAACATAAGGCACACAAATTAAGATCTTGTAAAAGTATCCTTACTTTTTATCGATATACTCTACAAGTATCAAAAATTTAAAGTTTTCAGTATGCACATATCATGAATATGGTATATTATATAGCCAAGCTTAATTGAAATTAAGATACTTACTATACATACTTTCAATTGTATACATCAAAAGCTTGAGGAATTATTTTTCAAATGATAAATTGCTTTCTACCAATTTAAGAAAGTTCTAAGGATTGCCAGCTAGGCAGAGTTCCAAGTGGTGTATAAACAATTGTGACACATACAAAAAAATCCCACACACTTGAATATCACAATTTAGGTATTTCTAAAGCAATCCATCCATCCAAGGGTTGTTGTGCAAGGACATGAGATGAAGCAAGCAAATACTTAAGAATTTCATCATGAGAAAAATATGACAAAACCTGCATAAAACTGAGTGAAAAATAAATATAAAGGCAATCACAAAGTATTTATAATGTGTGTATTTTGAACATTTCTGTCAAGATCTCAAGGCATTTCTAAAGCAACATGTAGTTTAAAATGTAATTTTGCCTTTGATTTCTTTCAGCAGCATAAAAGGATCTACTCATTTGAAAATTAGCTCAGCAGGAGGGATATACTTGGTGCTCAAGCAACAATTTCTTTTGGGGGAAAATGTGCAAGACTCTCATTGATACAGAGACTTATTTAAAGATCATTCCATAATTGCTGCACCTACCAGCTGGAAATGTTCACTGGTCACAAGACAGGAAAGTAATGTTCAGAAGAAGGCTGTTATCAGTCTCTTCAACAGGAATGGAAATGCTACCTACCATTTATAAGCTCACATGCAAGATAATAGTGCTGTCTTTAAAAAAAAAAAAGAAACATGGGGGAACATTGCTGATTTGAATTCAGAATTCTGCCTGATTTACTGACATGTTTTGCAATTATTCTAGCTTTTTGTTCCAAAACAATCAAGGATGCTCACTAATACAGTGGTATAAACAATGAGAAACTTCAGACTGAGGCTTCATTGAAACTTTACTGTTACTCTTTATGGGCTAATAGAATTGTTAAAAATACATGATTTTTTTGCTTTCTGTTGCATTTTTATTCCATTTGTTGCATATTATTTGATAGCAGAGCAACTTTTCCAATGCAAATTTTATTTTGATTTGAAATTGTGAGCTGATAAAACCAAGAGCAACAGATTTATTCTTGCCAAGTTGTATGTCTCCTGCCATGATATGCAGCCTTCAACAATTTATTTCTGTATTCACATCATGAAGATTAGCAGTATTTTACTTTGTTTCCATCTAACTTTCAATGGAACATTTGTAAATGTCAAAAAAGATTTTAATGCCATTTCTATGTTTTTGTTTCTTCCAGTAACAGCTAAAAAATATAAAATAGCAATGGCATGCATGGGATCCATTGTTCAGATGTTTGTCTGCAAATCAAGTGAGCAAAATTACATGTTTATTACCTACAATGCAGTATTTTGTGGCAGAATTCAATCATAGCTGTTGCAAAAAGGTGATGCTCTTGACAAAATTGCACTGTACCTACCACAGTTGCCAAAGTTAACACAACTGTACTTGTGCTCAGTCACAAACCAAGAGCAGTTTTACTGAATATTTTTGGCCTGGTATAATTTCTGGTGTCTTGTATGTGAGCGATGTCTGTATCCTATTCTTTAGGTGCAACTGAACTGCAAAGATTGACACAGGTTACTGAGGGAACCCAGGAGCAAACATGTAATCCAGAGGTGGTGAGCTCCAGCTTTCCCTGCATCAATAGACACAGACAGCATTGCAGAAAGGAGTGGTGCTGACTGCAACTATACATAAGTGCAATGAGCACATTTTGTGTACAAGTTGTTAGGACCACAACTGAACTTGTATTCCTATTTTCCTGTAAGCTCTAAATTATAGGGATACTATTCAACTAAACAATTCTTTATTTTTATTTATTTATTGTTTATTATTAAACTTATTATCATTATTATTATTATTTATTTATTAAACTGATTTGTTTTCCCCTTAATAATTATAAGGAATGTGTCTTTAATCATAGGAACAGCTTATGATTAAGTGTAGTTGTGCATGAAATGCATCAGGCATGATAGTTAAAATGGCTTCAAAAAGCTGTTTTAACAGACACTCTTCTAGTTTGCTGGTGCTTGAAACACACTTTTCAATTGCAGATTACTGCCTCCCAAGCTGCAGATTTGGGTCTTTATGCAGCCACCCGCACCAAAAACACTTTCCTGTACTCCAAAAACTTGTGATGGGTTTTTGTACACCCAAGTAATTTTTTTATCCAGGTAAGTCCTGGTTAAATACTATTTCCTTAATTTGCAGCAGGCTTTATTCAATTTTCTAAGTTATAATTTTAATATTCACTTGGTTTAAGTAATTTGATTTAATAAAATATGTTTGCTCTACAAAGTGACATTACAAATACAAATGTTCTTACTCACAATACAGTGTTTCCACCATAATTCCAACATCATTGTGGCCCAGAATAGTGTTCACTGTGATTATGTAAGAATGAATGCAATCACTTAGCCTTCCTCTTGCTGCACACATTGCAGCTACAATTCTTATGGTAGGGATGGTGTTGCCTCTGGTGTTCAGTGTTCCCCAATGGAGGAACCCTGGAAGGTTTTTGTTGTGTATTTTCCCACAACAATAGGGTAAGTCTATTATTATGTCCCTCTTGGCACAAATGGACATTTTTTTTTATTTTTTTCCACCCTAATAGCAAGTGCCAGCAAAATATGGTGTATCACAACTGGCATGTTGTATTTAACAACAGTGGCACTACTAAGTCATCACATTTTTTTATTCATAATCAGTGCGGGTACAAATAGTGTTGGTTCTGGTGTGCATTCTCTCTAAATTTGTGCAGTGTGCTGTAGTCCTGTAACCAGTTGTTCTCTTTTCACTAATGCAACCTGCCTAACACACCAGTACCATCAACACTTTTCCAGCAAGGGAAGCCTGAGAGCCATTCCTTTTTATGGAATTATAACCCACCTGACTAATAGGAAACTAGATTCCTCTTCCTGGTTATACCTTTCCAATGCACAAGAAACACCACTCATATTATACCCAACCCATAGTTGAGCTGATTCCCTAATAGTGATGGGCAAATTTTTGACGCTGGCATCAACAATTTTGATGCCAGCATCAAAAGTTTTGATGCTGGCTCTGAAACTTTTGACGGCTCCAAATTTTTGCGGATGATTCGCGAATGTTTTCGCGGGCGGAGAAATGCATAAATACGACACAATTCACCCCTGGTGAATAAATCCACCCATCTCTATTGCCTTATTCTTAGGAAGTCTCTGAGTAAGGGAAGGACAAAATCCCTATTGTATATTTTATTTCCAAAACTAGTAACATTCCTAGAATGCAGACTATAAATATGGGAATTTGGGAAGTGAGAAGAAGTCGTTGAAACAGTCACATCACTGAATTGAAATTTGGTAGTAGTGAATGGATAGGTCAACCATTGGTGGGGGGCTGATAGATGAGCAGGCATACCAAAACCAAGAAGGGAAGTGGAGAACCATATGGACCACATACTGTATAACTCATGTAAATACTTCATACATGGTTGTCATGGCTTAGTGCAATAAATAAAGGCAGTGCTAAGAAGAGCTTACTTTTACATAGATTGTTTTAGCACTCTTAGGACATTAAATAACTATCCTATCCTTTTTATGCATTTTACTAATGCATATTGTTCATTAGATCCAAGTTCTGTTCCCCTGTTTGAATACTAAATTAGAAGAGTAAAGTACCACCTACCTTTACCATGACTTCACTGATCTGAAATTGCATTAGCTTTCTAAACTCACATTTGCTCACATCACTTCATTATATACAAACTCTGTAGCATACTTTTCAATACAAACAACAGACATGTGTTGGTGCTGTTTAGAAGTAGAAATACAATTACTTAATTAAAATGTATCTCCTCCTTAATGTTAACCTCTACATAGTGTTTTGGATGACAAATAGAAAGGGAGTTGATTAATGTAACTTATGTCAAGTTATACGTCCTAGACAGCAAGTCTCATTTGAGTGCTTCTCTGAACAAATGCTTTTTCCTGAAGAATTTTTTAAACCAAGATCTCAGGGAACATATATTTCACATGTTGACATGGCATTATGCAAGGAAACAGGCTTGAGTTCTGTGTAGAGAGCATTTAGCACATGATTGTGTTTGAGATAAGGCAATGCAAGTTGTTAAGAGACCATTAGGCTACAATTAGAATTTTTTAAGGAAACTAGGTAAATAAGTTGAATACAATAATGCAATCAAAATTGTGTAGTGTGGGCACTCAAAAGAAGTATATGCATATCATGTTGAAACAACCCCACTTAAAGCAATGTTAAAACCAAGGCAGCATGTAGGAATAATTTTGTGAATATTACTTTTCATACTACCATAATAATTTTTATGAATTAGTCTGTGCTTTGAATACTTTTCAACAATATCTCTTTTAAACATTATTCCGGTAGGGTTGGTATGGATAGTTGTTTACATCATAAAACCTAATAACAAGGTACTTTTCAACCATTCCATTCACACCTACAGAACTTCACCTGAGCAACTCCCTAACTACGGAGCTCCTCAGTACATACAGTAACACATCTATCTTCTCACACCTAATCTTGCTGATCCTTATTTTGCTGGTATCTCTTCAGCCATTAAGTTCTTATTTCTTCAATATAAACTTCCCAATATGGTTACATACTTGTATTTTTTCGTTTCTTCTTGTCGCTCTAGATTATAAACCTTTGTGGGCAGGGCCTGCTTTACCTACTTTATCTGTTTTTATTTCATTTGTTATGTACATCATGTACAACACTGTTGACAATTTCTAAATAAATATAATAAAGTAGGGTAAGGTGAGAAAAACATGGTCAAATCCATGGTCTCATTGAACACTGAATACAAGTGAGAAAGTGTCCCTTAATATTAGAAACATGCCACGTGGATGCACAACTATCATTTGTAGGGTCTCATTGAAGTTATGTAGGAAAAAAATTTTTTGTTGAAATGAGTGCATGTGCATGTGCCTATCCATCAAAGGGGACTCATTCAACATTCACTGGATTCCTTTTAATCTATCATTTGGTCCCTTATTCCTACTGCAATTTCAGTTGTGTGCATCATCTGGAGCAATGGCTGTGCTCTACAAATTGTGCTAGCACTGTCAGCTATAAAGTAAATCTGAATCTGATGTTTGTCAAGCTAGCAGGCATTCCAGTAGGTACATGTGCCACTCACCAAGGCAAAAAACAACGCTAGCAATGCAAACAACACTAGACACTAGAATTAACCACTTTCCAAGGCTATAGTTCAGAGAGCATAAAAATGTACTTGATAATTTATTCTGGCAGAATCTGAGAAATTATTTAAATATATTTTATTAGAGTTTGTGAAAAGCAGCATTAAAGTATTCCATTTCAATTCAAAAGATCAATTGTCCTCTATCTGGTACATATAAATTAGTAATTAGAACCAACAACTTTATGATTGTTGGGAATTACCAGGCAACAATTAGAAATATTTGCTTTTCATCTTAATTTGCTACTCAGCATTGGAATATTTGCAAGAAATGTTCTACAAATGTGTTTTAGTAAGAAAATAAAAGTAAACAGAATTAGCAATAGTAACATAGTGAGTTAGGTCCATCAAGTTCAACCTTTTTAGTCTATATATAACCTGCCTAACTGCTAGATGATCCAGAAAAAAAACATTTGAAGCCTCTACAATATGCCTCCAATGGGAAAATACTGTAAATTCAAGATTGCAATCGGACTAGTCCCTGGATCAACTTGTACTATGAGCTATCTTCCATAACCCTGTATTCCCTCACTTGCTAAACACCATCCAACCCCTTCTTAAAGCTATCTAATGTGTCAGCCTGTACCACTGATTCAGGGAGAGAATTCCACATCTTCAAAGCTCTCACTGCAAAAAACGTCTTCCGAGTATTTAGCTGGAACCTCTTTTCTTACGATTGGAATGGGTGATTGTGACGGTTCCCACAGAGTAAACATCAGGACAGCAAGAGTCTCAAAAAAATTGCTTTTATTTCTAGCCGGCAGCAAACAAGTAAAAATAAAGACAATGAAATGTCTTTCAGCAGTGTAAGTAACAAAAAAAAGTCAGTCAGATAACAGACCTTTCACGCCATGTGTGCACAGGTACATAGGATCCTTAGGGGCAGATTTACTAAGGGCCGAATTATCAAAGTGAAAAAACTTCGAAATTCGACCTCAAAGTATTTTTAAAGGGTTTTTTCGAAAACAGGTCCTTTTAGATCTAATAGCTCCATTTGTGATCAAATAAAAAATCGTTTGAATTGTTCAATTTGGACGAACGATTCGAAGGATTTCGTTCTTGGAACTTAGAAAGTTTTTCAGGACAGGTTCTATGAGGTCCCCCTGCAATTCAGCAGCTTTAAGCTTTAAAGCAAGTACTTTGAAATTCGAATTTTTTTCAATTCAATTCGAATTTTGGGCTATTAGATAGTCTAAGTATACCAAAATGATTTCGAATTTCGAATTTTAAAAATTCATATTTTATTTGAATTTTCACTTCAACCTTTAGTAAATGTGCCCCTATGTGTCAGTATCCCAGACTGTCCTTTCCTGTCTCTCTTAGTCAGAACTGTTCAGATATTCTGAGACTGACTTGGGCTTTAGTGATGTGCATGTTGACCTGCAACCCGCATGACCCACGAGTTGACCTGCGGTTCGGTGCGGGTTCCAGTTGAATATTGGGCGTCCATGACGGGTACGGGTCAGGTGCGACCCGTACCCACCATGGACACCCAATATTCAACCCGTGGGTCATGCGGGTTGCGGGTCAACATGCACATCACTACTGGGCTTTAAGGAGTGCTGATTAGCTACCTGAGGCTAATCAGACCCAGCTGGTCATTCAGTAGCACATCACACTTCTACATACCTCCTCTGTTTCTGGGAAGCCCTGACTTCCACGGCTGAAGCCCGACTCTTCAACCCTTGTTTGGGAAAGAAATTGACCCTACAGAAAAAAGAGCTGGAGAGCTTCTGCATTTCCCCCTAAGTGTGGGCTGATGACCCCCAGGTGTTTGGGGACTTCTTTTACCTTTAGCAGAGGGACCACATTAGCCCAAACCCTTAGCAGTGGGGACCCTTAATAAAGAAGGAGGTTTTGGTTCTTTTTGGCTGGGTGGCTGGCAATCTGGGCATGCAGTGCAGTAAGAATTTATATCTCTGTAAATCCCTGGCCAGAAAAAGCTTGCAATATAAGGTTTCCTCTTTACCAAAATGCCCACCCCAGGAAACTGTATGAACCAGGTTAAACACAGCTCTTATTAACTCCCTGGGAACAAATATTTGTTTCAAAACCTCCCCTGTTTGTATACTCTTGTACACCCTGTATAACAAACCATTATGAAATTCAAAATCTACATTTTCAGGTATTATTACTTTGTCCCCAATTTTTACAAATTAGTCATATAATTTAGCCAATACAGTGTCCCCTCTCTGTTTCTTTCTAGAGTATCCCCCTCCCCTGATCTCCAGGCCCCCCAAATAAAACTACATGGAGCACCACTTATGCATGCATGCTGGCATTCGCTCACGTGTACCGCGAACCAGCGTTTGCACATATACGTGAGGGGCCTGGAGGTTAGTAACTTGGTGGGTCCCCTTATGTACAGTCCAACCCTGCTCATACCTAAGATTTTACATACCTTTTACCAGCTTAGTTGCCTTTCTC
Organism: Xenopus borealis; assembly: GCA_024363595.1. Lineage (NCBI taxonomy): Eukaryota > Metazoa > Chordata > Amphibia > Anura > Pipidae > Xenopus > Xenopus borealis. The sequence goes on from CM044432.1 coordinate 178,512,966, forward strand.
TGGACCCTAATTCAATAATGTCCTGTTTGAGCACTGCAGACCAAAACTGTACAGCATATTCTAGGTGGGGCCTTACTAATGCTCTGTAAAAGAACTAAACCTTGTTTTTTTAGGGACAGAGGCATTAGAAAAGGAGGAGTGGTATGTCTTTTTGTTAGACAGGTTTTAAAAGCTAATATAAAAGAAGGTAATGTTAGAAAATGAGGGGGCTGAAGTCTAATGGGTGGAGCTCTTCACTGATTATAAAGAGTCTAGCAAATTAATTGTAGGAGTATGCTAAAGACCCCCTAATGTAAGTGAGCAGATAGTAAATAGAAAAGGCTGCTAGTTTAGGGAAAGTAATGCTAATGGGTGATTTTAATTACACAGCTACTGGCTGGACCAACAGTACAGCCAGGACAGTTAATGGGAACAAGTTTATAAATTTTATGGCACAAAAAAACAAACAAAACATAGTCTTGCGCAGATGCCAAGACTACCCCAAAAAGGTTTCTTTAAGTATACTAACAGTAAAAAGATGCAGGTTGAGAGTGTTGTTCCTTTAAATAATGGTACTAGTATTCAAGATTCAAGATTCAAGAAGATTTATTGCCATTTGTACCAGGAGTACATAGGAATTCTTTTTGCAGCATAATGCAGAAGACACATGTTCAGTTTACATTTTACATAAGTTTACATAAGTTGACATTTACATATTGGTCATAAGTTAAGTTGTTACAGTTTAGACCATTTAAGTTCATTTGAACTGCACAGAGGTGGTGGAGCAATCAGATGGATGTTTTCTGTCAACTTATCGGCGACATTCGTTTGCAATTAGCCTAACAGCCCTTGGGAAAAAGCTATTAAATAGTCTTTTGCTTCTGGCTTTTATGCTTTCCGGCCTACTGTTTCTCAGTGAGTAGTTGGGTTTGTGCCAAATGAATATTTCGTGACCCGGGTGGCTCTGGTCAGAGGAGATGGCTTTAGTTTTTTTCCTGCATCTGGCTGTATCCAGATCACATAATGATGGGAGTGTGGTGGAGATGATACGTTCAGCGTGATTTACCACTCTCTGGAGAGAGATTTTTTCCTGCTGCGTGATACTTCCATACCACACTGCTATATTGCCAGTTAGGATACTTTCAATCGTGGCTCTGTAGAAGGTTATTTGTGCAGACCTATTTACACCACACCTTTTCAGTTTCCTGAGGAAATGGAGACGTTGGTGAGCTTTCCGGATTATTGCCATTGTGTTTTCGGTCCATTTTAAAGAATTTGCAATGTGTATACCCAGAAATTTGATGCTGTCAACCTGTTCTATTTCGGTATTTTCTATATGTAAGGGATCAAGTTGTGCTGGATGTTTCCTGAAATCTATGATCATCTCTTTTGTTTTAGCTGTGTTCAATACCAGGTCATGCTCTTTACTATATTCAATGATGTCTTTCACCGACTGTCTGTATCCAGTTTCGTCGTTTTCTTTGATGAGGCCAAGTACAGTAGTATCATCTGCGAACTTGAAGACTTTGCAGTTTTCTATAGAAGAAGAGCAGTCAAAGGTGTAGAGGGAGAAAAGCTTGGGGCTGAGACAGCATCCTTGTGGTGTACCTGTACTGGTGAGAATTGTGGTGGATGTATGGTTGGAACAGATACAAAAAAGGCCAATGCGCTAAATCAGTTATTTTCTTTATTGTATACAAGAGGAGTCAGAGTTCCCAGGCTCACTTCAAAGCTGCACTGTTGGCTCAGCTCAATCTAGTCAGTGGCTGACTCAGGATATGTTTCATAAAGCTTTAATAAAAACTAATGTAAACAAGGCACCAGGGCCAGATGGCATACACCACCAGGTTATAAAACAGCTTATATAGAGAACATAGGGCATGGCAGATCACCTGGTATATAAGGAGGTCCAGGCGCACTGCCCTAAACTTTCAGCTAGGGGAGCAGATCCAAACCATAGAACCAAAGGACAGGCACTCAGTGGAACAATCCTCCACACAGATGTGTAAATAAAAAGAGTTTCACCGGAATCTATGACATAGCCTTATACGTTGATACGTTGATAATGATAAATAAGAGAGCTTAGCTCAGTTTTAGACCAGCCTCTATTTCTGATATTCTCAGATTCACTTTCATCTAGTGTGGTACCTATGGATTGGAGGAAATCTGATGTGATTCCAATATTTAAAAAGGGATTACGATCTCAGTATGGCAATTATATACCAGCAAGTTTGACATCTGTAGTGGGCAAATTATTAGAAGGCTTGTTCGCAGAAATGAAAATCTGTATGCAATAAATGGTTTATATAAGTGGAAATCTAGAGACTAGTTAGCTTTGTTAGTGATCTAGAGAAATACAGTAATTATATAGTAACTGACATCATCAAGCATTTTTTCATGAGACATCAGTATAGTTTGCTTTCCAGCCAATCCCAACATAGACAATGTTTCAGTCTAACCATTAATTAAAGGAACAGTAACACAAAAATTGAAAGTGTTTTAAAGTAAAGAAAATATCATGTTGTGTTGCCCTGTGCTTTTAAAATTGATCTGTTTGCTTCAGAAACACTACTATAGTTCATATAAACAAGCTGCTAAGTAGCAATGGTGGAAATTAAAAAACGACTATATGGCACAGGATATTTAATGGATAACAGATAACATTATGTTCTACAGAGCTTATCTGCTGTGTAACTTGTGCCTTTTCTCCTTTGACTAGTAGCCCCCATGGCTATACAACAGCTTATTTATATAAACAATAGTAGTGCTTCTGAAGCAAACACTGCAGTTTTACCAGTGCAGGGCAATGCTGCATTATATTGCTATTACTTTAAAACAATTTCATTTTCTGATGGTACTGGTCCTTTAAGTCAGTTTGCATTTCACTCTTTCACCTAAGTGGTTCATTACAAATAAGGGCTTAAAAATCTGTTTGCGCTTTTGAGAAATGGATTTCAATGCAGAATTCTACCAGAGCAGCAGTATTAACTGATGCATTTTGGGGGAAAAAAAGGGGGTGGTTACTTTTTAACCTGGCCGTTTAAAAACTTTGCTTCTGTAATAAAATCCAATAGAAATATATTTATATTTTTCTGTGTGCTTAGTTTTCTATATATGTATGACACAAGACTATTAGTGTTTGTGTTGTGGTGTTCCTGTGGTCAGTGGTGGGTCATCATCAATGATCATGGTTGTGTGGACACAGCATGCAAAAAAATTTTTAATTTTTACAATGGCAAGTAGCTACTATTATGGGGATAGACTTAAATACAGAGGAGCTGTATTAATACAGGTACTTTTGTGAATAATCCATGAATATGTGAGAAATAATGCTGCATTGTAGGTAAAGACATGGAAGGTAAGAATGTGTGAAATTTGGACTTTGCATTTGCTTTGTAAATGATCTCTTATTTGTGAAATGTTTCGTGTATTTCTGGTTGGAGTGAAAAAAACAAGCTTTTAACATTGTTTTTCATTTACTTTTTGGAAGATGATTGCTTCATATTGAGAACAATCTTTAACACACTCAGGAGTCTAAAGTCTTTTGTTAGGCTTTCACCCAAATCTGTCTATATGTAAACACTATTCTCTCATTCCAACCATGTTTATCTATTTGTATGCAGCAATTGTCAGCATGTTGCCGGTGGATGGTGATAAAGTGCATTTTTCTGCTTGGGTGAGAAGCCCTTTCATTTTTACAAGTGACAAAATAAAAATCTGCTGAAGAGTGAACATGCTGCTTTCACTGTGTCATCTCAGCCCCATAGGTCATTTTATTATAAAAATGTAAAAATCCAGTCAATTTTATTTAATCAGCTGAAAAGGAAAAGTGCTTCCAGGTCATTAATCAAATGCTCCTCTCTGTGGGGCTTGTCTCTTTATAAACTGCCATCTGAATCATTAATAAAGCTGAAAAGATTTTGCCAGCAGGTTTTAGAAACCTAGATGGTATCAATATAACTGAAAGTAAAGTGATTAAAGGTCAGCAAAACAGCTTTATATACTAAATTCATAGCTTGGAAGCTGCACATGTTTAAACCTGTACTAAGTTACTAAATTGCGACCTCCTGGGGTTAAAACCCCTCCAGCCTGGAGTCTTTTGTTAGTCCTGGGGTCCTTATCTATGACTAGGGATGCACCGAATCCAGGATTCGGTCAGGATTCAGCCTTTTTAAGCAGTATTCGGATTTGGCCGAATCCTTCTGCTTGGCCGAACCAAATCCGAATCCTAATTTGTATATGTAAATTAGATCCAGGGTGGGAAATCACATGAAATCAAGGAAGCAAAGAATGTTTTCCCATTCCAGTCCATAAATTGCATATGCAAATTAGGCTTCAGACTTTGTTCGGCATTCGGCCGAGTCTTTCGGGAAGGATTCGGGGGTTCGGCCGAAACCAAAATAGTGGATTCAGTGCATTGTGGTCCTTTTTTCCTCGCAGCATTGTGTCTGTTTTTTTTTCGGCGCCGGCACCCAAAAATGGACATGCTCGTCCAAAACGAGAAGCGCTGGTTCGCAATTTTTTCACAATTTCGCAAATTTCTCTGTAAACGCCGCCGATTCACCCATCACTAATGCTGTGGCATGAACTACTTCACCTAATTTAGAATATTACAGTGTGAATCCCACCAATAAGAGAAGGGCAGGATTCTTTCATATTTACATAGTTAAATTGGGTTGAAAAAAGACAAAGTCCATCAAGTTCAACCCCTCCAAATGAAAACCCAGCATCCATACACACACACACACACACCCCCCTCCACTCTTTCACACAAACCATATATGCCTATAGCTATACTAACTGTAGAGTTTAGTATCAAAATAGTCTTTGATATTATGTCTGTCCAAAAAATCATCCAGGCCCCTTTTAAAAGCATCAACAGAATTAGCCATCAACAACACTCAAATGAAATATCAATTCAAAGATGTTGGCTTTATGCCTTTATTATGCATTTCGGCCACTAGCCAGTTCATTGTATACCTTGAAAACTGAACCCCTTAAAAAATAACTTGGGGGTTTATCTATCAAAACTCAAATTTTCTCACTATTTTATGAAAACTAATCCAACTAAATCTGCAAGACTTTCCTCCCTATTTCTAAATACATTTTCATAAACATTTCTTGTGCGGGAAAAGATTCCTAAAAAGATCAGAATCATTCTAATTGTTTTTGGATTTGTCGCTGAAAACTGCTACTTTTTAAGATTTCATGCCCTAAAACTGTGACTTTTGGATTATCTCCTGAAAATCACCAAATCTTTGGATTATTGTACAAAACCCAACCCAGATCAGTATATCTTCCAAATATCAATGGGACATCTGCCATTGACTTCTACATGATCTTGACTAGTGATGGGCGAATTTATTCGCCAGGGTCGAATTCGCGGTGAATTCCCGCGATTCGCCGCTGGCGAATAAATTTGCAAAACGCCAGCGAAATTTCGCTTGGCAAAATTTCACCCAAAAAAACGAGTCGCACGTCGTTTTTGACGCGACGCAACCGACAAGCTTCATCATACTTAAAAAAATAAACTTTCTAAATATAATCAATTAAATATTATGTAAAATTTGGCTGCACATTTTCACTGTCAGCTTCTCTTTCTCTTCTGTCTTCTTGCATGAGATGTGTAAGATCTTGATTAACAGATCCTTTTAGGGGGGATTTCCTTTTCTAGCAAGTGTATTAGAGCTTACTTCAGCAAAAACAAAATCTAACAAAATAACTGACTTTAGCACAAATCCTTCATGTAGTATACCTTCCAATTGTCCCATTTTCTGCAGGACAGTCCTGATTTTGACAACTCAGCCAGCAATCAAACATTTTTATGAAAATGTTCAGTTTCTCCTTGATCTCCTGCACTGATGCCAGAAAAAGTAAAGTTTCTGAAACTTAATTAAATACAATGTTTTTTTGGCAAAGAGCCCATAATTCTAAGCACCTGCACTTATGTACATTTGTAACAATTTACAATAAGCAAACATACAAATGTAACTATTTAAGATATGCAGGTCTCTTGGGAGAATTGAAATTCACAATTTAAAGGGTAATTTCAGCTTCATTAGCAACTGTCATAAAAGTAAGAAACATTCTCTAAAACACCCAAAACATTAATAACCTGCTAAATTGTGTAAAATGGACATGGTAATTAGTGGTCATAAAATGGTTGGCTGCTATGGTGATTTTAAAAGTGTGAGCTCTAATACATCTTCTAGTTCTCTTGGGAGAACTGAAACTCACAACTTAAAGGGCAGTTTCAGCTTCATTAGCAAAACTGTTAAAGTATATCATATGAAACATTGCTCTAAAACTCCCAAAACATTCATAACCTGCTAAATTTTGTAAAATGGACACGGTAATTAGTGGCCGTGATCAAAAAACCTACACATGACAGATCCTTTTCTCCCCTTCTTTTTCAAATGTTGGTAGGTATGATGTAGAGAGGGCATATTTTTGGTGATTTTAAAAGTTTGAGCTCTAATACATCTTCTAGGGAAAGAAGCCCTCCTAAAGGCTGTGTTGATAGTGATGGGCAAATTTGTCCAGATGAAAAATGGCAAATTTCCAGCAAAATTCGCAAATCAGCTAAAATTTCACGAAACAGCGACTGTGTCTCGTTTTTGAAGCCGGTGTCGGTTTTTGGACGTCAGCACAAATTTGTTGGTGGAAATATGCTAGCGCGTTAAAAAACGGACACCTGTGTCTGATTTTTTTTGACCCTAGAGAATTGTTACCAACAAATTTTCTCGGGTGATTCACAGGAATTTGCTGCAAATTCGCACCTGGCAAAGAAATTCGCCCATCACAATGCGTTGAACCAGTTATTTAAAAGAGAGTCAGATGTGGAAATGGGGAGCGACAAAATTACCTTTATTATTTCAGAAACAAGTCCAAAATGTTAATTATATTACAAACATTTCTTATTTTGTAATGATTAAGCTTTTATTAATGGGTCTATTTATTAAAGATTGAGTTTGTCTTGAATCGAATTTTTAGAGAGTTATTATGCCCCAAAGCAGCAAAAAAATCAGAATCTGAAAACTTTCCAAATTAAAACCTGTAAAATTAACTTAAAGTCAATGGCAGAAGTCCATTTAACCATTTGAATAAGTTTTTCCCTTTATGATTTTTGGGATGTTTGACACTGGTTTCTGCTTGAATACTCAAATCATTTGAGTTTTTGTCTCTGTTTTTTTTCACTGCTATCTGTCTGCTGTTTGTGTTTATGTTTTTTTGCAGAACAGTGTAGCTGCTGGAGGAAGAGATAGATCTCCAGCCATTGTGTAGATAGGAACAGTTGTGACCCAATGTTTTAATTGGGAGTTAATCTGTTTGTGAAATATCAATCAATGAGCAGACAGCTAAGTTTGAGGTTCAATTCTTTTTTTATTATTAAATTGTCAGTTGGTCTGGTTCCTCTCATATTAATCTTTTTACATTAATTCTGAAAGTCTCCTCAGTTTACCTGTCGGATCACATCCCATGCCTATAGATCTGTAGACTATGTAACCCTGGGTTCCTGTTTTTTTACCACCTCTTTCCTGCTGTTCCCTGTCCCTGGCCCTAGTATTAATCTCTTGATTTTTATCTTGGTTAATTTTTGATTATGAGTTTGTTTCATGATTTGGTATATGATTGCTGGACCCTGTCCATGTGACTTGTTATAGTGCATGCCCAGACCTGAACCCAGTTCATCAGGTTTGGGATTGTCATACATTAGAGCAACCTTTAGTCAATATTGCACAGGATTTTTTTACTGTAGTCGGAGAATCTGTTCACAACAGAAATCTCAGGTCCTCACTGACAAATAAAAGGCAACATCATTTCATTGCTATAGAATATCAGGGGCATAACTATGTGTAGACAGAAGAGACAGGGGCATAACTATAGATGAAGCAGACCCTGTGGCTGTAGGGGGAGGCAAGAGGAATAGGGGCCCCATGAGGCCCAAATTATGAGCTATTTCCACATATATTAGTTGAACAGTACAGTATCTGGAGATGTTGGGGGCCCTAAAATTAATTTGCTGTGGGGCCCAATAACATCT
>CM044432.1:178528533-178541882 GCA_024363595.1 Xenopus borealis
TTTGTACACTTTTCAAATCATGTGCGGAGTGTCCCGACAATTTTTGTGCCATGACAACAGATTTCTGTTGGCTAACAATAATATTTCTGCATGTATCGGACGATATCAATGGTTGACACTACTATTTGTTGGACACACCTTTCGTATGATTGCTGCCACAGCCAGAACATCATCTGATTTGTTCTTTTTACTGCTTTATTTAGGAGCATATTTACTAAGGGTCGAAGTGAAAATTCAAATTAAGTACGAATTTCAAAAATTCTAAGTAATTTTGGGCTACTTCGATTATCGAATAGCCAAAAATTTGATTCAAATTGAAAATATTCGATAATTCGATTTTTTCATATTTCAAAGTACTGGCCCTTTAAAAATCCTTAGAATTTAACTATTCTCCACCTTAAAGCTGCCAAATTGCAATTTTAGCCTATGGGGGACCTCCTAGAACCTGTCCTGAAAGTTTTTCTAAGTCTTGAGAAATCAAAAAAAAGTTAAATTGTTCGAATCGTTCGATTTCAACGATGCGATTGTTCGAGTCAAACAATTTTAATTTACTAAAGATCAAAGTGAAAATTTGAATAAAATTCAGATTTTTAAAATTTCTATTTCAAAGTAATTTTCATCTACTTCGACTATAGAAATATCCCAAAATTTGATTTGAATTGAAAAAAATCAAATTCAAATATTCAAATATTCTAATTTTGAAGCACATTAAAAATCCTTCGACTTTGACTATTCGCCAGCTTAAAGCTGCCGAATTGCCATTCTAGCCTATGGGGAACCTCATAAAACCTGTCCTGAAAAATTTTCTAAGGGGCAGATTTACTAAGGGTCAAAGTGAAAATTCAAATTATGAAGTAATTTTGGGCTACTTTGACTATCGAATAGCCCAAAATTATATCACCCTAACCAGGTTTGTTTTCCCTTTTTGCTGCTCTCCAAGTCCTACCTCTCAGAAGCCATGTTCCAATATCTTGCACTGATGAGATCTAACAAGATCGAAACAGGCTGTCTGCAAGTTTGGATATATGGCTCTGAACTATTAAGGCTGTATCTGTGCTATAAACCAGCGGTTCTGGATGCATAGTTGGCCACAGGGACATAAAGGAGTGATTTACAGGTCTCCGCCCATGATGCATTATGGAAGGAAAAAAAACTCTCATTTTTGATATCTAGGCAGTGCTATATGTATGGCATGAGACAAGTAAATACCTTCTGATTTCAGAAGGCTTCACTTTGCATTCAAATTGAAAACATTTTAAAATGAGAATTTCCTAATTTCTAAGTACTTGCCCTTTAAAAATCCTTTGACTTTGACTATTCACCAGCTTAAATCTTCCGAATTGCCATTTTAGCCTATGGGGGACCTCATAGAACCTGTCCTGAAAATTTTTCTAAGTTCCAAGAATTCAAAGGATTTTGCAGAGAATCATTCGAATCGTTCAATCAAATTGAACGATTCGAACGATTTTTATTCGATTGAAATAGGTAATTTTCTATTTAAAAAGCCCTTTAAAAATACTTTGAGGGTCGAATTTCAAAGTTTTTTCACTTTGAAAATTCTGCCCTTAGTAAATCTGCCCCTTAATCTGCATGGTTGTAGGTTGGGAGATTTAAACCAGACATTGGATATTGGCCAGAATGCTTAAGTATCCCAAGAGCTTGGGAGTGAGTATTCACATTTAGGGGGTTATTAGTCTGATTTTTTTCTGGTGAGACTTTTAAAGGGAAAAAGTTTTTTTTCATGTAAAAAAACTTGAATTTGTCAATATTTATTAAACGCTGATGGTGTTAAAAGTCTGAATAAAAAAGTACCACACTTGAAGAGTTCATGTAGAAGTCAATGGCAGATGCCTAGTTGATATTCTGATTTGCTATAGGTTTCGTTCAATAATCCAGATTTCATGGTTTCAGATGTCAAATCCAAAAAAGTCTGATGATTCAGGCACGAAATCCAAAAAAGTTGCCAAATTTGTAAGATTCGGATTTTTCACAATTTTTTCAAGTTTTTTCTTAAACAAAAAAAGTGTGGGCTTAGTTATTAAAAAATAGAATTTGTGAGGTTTGAGAGTTTTGAAAAAATGTTAAAAGAACTAGAATGTGTGTTTATTTATTTAAAAAATCTAAATATGAAAACCTCAATTGAATATGATCAGCAAACAAATCAAACAATTCAAATTTGTGAGTTTACATGCTCAAAAATAATGTAAAAATGCAAAAACTCCAAAATCTAATAAAATAAATAGTTAATAGTAATAAATAATTAACTAAAATTAAAAGTATTTTGAATTTTGATTAGCACAACTCCCATTGACTTCTACCTGAACTTGCAAGCTTTTAGATGCCAAGTTGCAAGTTTAACATTCAAGTTTTTTTTTGCTTAATAAATACCAAAGTTTTTGAAAATATAGTTCCGATTTGTGAGCTTCTCATGGGGGTGTTACATTCCTTAACTTGCAGACACCTGATTGGCACTGATTGGCATGTAGGTGTCTGCAAGTTCGTGGTAGACCAAGGTACCAAAGGCATACTCTATTATAAGTTTATAATTTATAAGGACTTGGGGGCATGTTTACTAAGATTGGAGATAAAAATCTGGAGAGATTTCTGGAGATGTTGCCCATAGCAACCAATCAGCAATTAGATTTAAACAGCCACCTATAAGTTAGCAAAGATCTGATTGGTTGCCATGGGCAACATCTCCAGAAATGTCTCCAATCTTAGTAAACATGCCCCAGAGTGCTCTTGTCCTTCTTTTCAGGTTCTCTGTAAATGACCCCTGTAGTTCTTAGTATATCTTTCTACAGACCATCAGCAAATGCACATCCATATCCCCTTTAAAAACCTTTCACAAAGAATTTCACAGGATCAAGCCCCTAAGGCAAAAGTAATTGTTTCATAATAAGGGATATGACCTGTGATATATAGTTAAAAATAAAATAAACAGGGATGAACAAATTGTTTTTGTCTTGTACAGATTCACAGCAAAGTTCTTGTTTTTATGAGTGGTGAATTGTTTGCAAATTTTTCAGTGGTTTCTCTTTACTTTCGCAGCTGCTGATGAACCAGTTTAAATATTAAAAATGTGCATGGCAGCCCATAATATTAATACCATACATGTACTGAAAATAATTTTGTACAGTTTTAGCAGTGTATGACCATCTCAACACCTTTATAAATCAAACAGAACAATTTGGATACATTTACCAGCTGGGTAAAAGTTTTTTTTAATAATATATAGTTTTGACAGAGTAATTTTTTTCAGTTATTAAATATGTGTGAGTAATAAATGTATATAGGCCTGAATCATAGCAATCTTTCAATAGCATTCAATTCTGCTGAGGGAAACTTCTTAGTACACTTGTGCTTAGGTCAATTTGAATAGGGCGGCTACATATAGGTTGTATAGACATCCTTTTAGAAATTTTGGTGCAAATGCTTGAAGCCTCTTATTATTGCACATGTCCAAAGGAAGCAAAATAAAGACAAAAGAGATCCTCTAATGCCCTAGACTTTAGCCCACCATAAAACAAATGTGGCATGCCCCTCAAATAGTTGGGAAAAAATGTTAACACAAAAATCTTTAATGGGCAGATTTACTAAGGTTCGAGTGAATTTTCTAAGTTAAAAAACTGCAAGGAACCTGTTATTCAGAAAGCTCCAAATTACAGAAAAGCCATCTACCATATTTTATCCAAATAATGCAAATTTGTAACAATGATTTCCTTTTTCGCTGTAAGAAGGGCGTTATTTATTAATATTTTATTTTTTTCTCAGCCTGAAATCCAATATTCCAGCTAAATTTTTGAATTCATGTAAAAGTCAATGGCAGCTGTCCCTTCAACAATTTGAAGATGTTTTTAACCTTCACTAATTTTGGGGTGTTTCACTCTGGTTTATGTTCAAAAACTCAATACATTTAAGGTATTTGAAGATTTAAAGCCTATACAATTAAAAAAATTTGAGGTATTTAAGCATATAAACTTGAATTTTGAGGGTTTTTTAATAATAATAATTAATATGTCACCTTTATTATTAGTGTTTGTAAGAAAACTTTAATATTCCCTTTTCTTTACTTTCTGTAAAGGAATAACACAAATTTGATAAATGTTTCTCAATGTTTTGATTTGGAATAGAATGTGTAGTGTTTCCAGTGCATTTGTGTATATGGAAATAAAAGCTATTATAAAGGTTTTGAGCTTTATAACATTTTTTAAACACACTGCTATTATTTTGAACGTACGCATGTACTTGTATGTGTGTGTGTTAGAAAACTTTACTCTACATTCTGCATTTGCTGCCTATGACACTGAAGCATAATGAAAATATTAATATAAGGCAGAAATTACTATTCAGATTAACATGTATGGCTAGATGGGATTTTGTTTTAGAATGGTAAAAGGTGCCGTTTGTGAAAATGCTTTTGTGGGTCTCGCAAGAAGGTCACAAGCACTGAGTGTGTAATAAGCAGGAGGCAATACAACAGCCATTACCTTCCCTCTGACAAGAGAGCAACTCAATGACCTGGCGTGCTGACAAATGGAGAGGAAAATTCTGAACTGAGATGTAAATTCCTCATGCAGGTCCCTCATGAATATCTTGTCTCTGGGATACAAACTACTGACCTGGAAAACAAGGTTCCTCCCCAATCAAAATGACAGGCAGAGCTGGTTTCCTGTTAGGAAGACTGCTAGGTGTGTAAAAAAATTACTATTCCTGAAGAAAAAAAAATTGGATGTCACACAGAGGAAAATATTACTTTCATATAGTCTTCGGCAGTGAGTCTGAATGGCAGCTGTTAAAATTCAATTGTGTCTGTGTCACAGTGTATTGCAGATGGGGACTTTTCACAGAAGGACATTTTCCTTTTCCATCTTTATTGCTTAGTTACAAAAAAACACAGCAAATATTTGATTGCTTGCCAATTTTTCAAGCATTTGCATATTGATAGAAATTCCTATTGACCCTTAAATACAACAAAACTGCAAGCATTGAAAAATCATAGTGATTATTTAAAACAGATTTGGAATTGTTCAAGAATAGCCTTTATAGAGTGTAAAAAAAAAAAACAGGCTACATCCAGAGTAGTAAAATTAGTATTGATAACATTTACATTGCAGAGATTCTGAAAGTTGCCAGGAACATAAAAAATGTTTTTTATAATACATTTTATTACTAAAGTTTTTTGTTTTAATGTTTTATGTATTTCCCACTACACTTCTTTTTTTTTTTTAAATACAACTTCTTCTTTTTTCACACCAAGGATGTTATTTATAAAAATCCAAATTTTTCAGATTTTGTAAATAATTTTTTTCCCACCAAACTAGAATCCATGATTTGCCCTTATTTATCAATGAAAAAACTTTTTTAAAAAGATTGAGAGTTTTTGTGGAAAAACCAACATCAAACTCCAAAAACTCAAAACATTTTGTGAGGGTTAAAACACCTTCACATGTTTAAAGGGGCATCTGCCATTGACTTTTACCTGAATCCAGCAGGTTTTAGACGGAGTATCTTTGGATTCAGACTTGGAACAGATTTTTTCACAAAAATTTCTATTCACCTTAACTTTTTCGGGTTTTCAGAGTCAAAATGGACACCCTGAAAAAACTGAACCTTAATTAATAACCCCTATCGGCCAAATTTATCAAAATAGCCATTTTGAAATTTTTAGACTTTTTAGAATTTGAAAAACCTCAGAAATTGGAAATCAGAAATGTTCCTTATCTATGAAAAAATTTGAAACTCTAAAACTCAATATCTTTGCAAGGGGGTATACAGTAGCTTCCAACAACTAGACAAAATTATCATTTGGGGTGGGGGTTAAATGTCCTTGTTTGCCACAGAAGTTGCACAAATATAAGCCATTCATTAAAAACACTTGCATCTAAAGTCCCTCCTTGCACTATAGTGCTCTGTGCTGCTGTTTCTGCTTTCTGATGATGAAAGAGATTCCTTGTGATCCAGTGTTCACACAGTGCCCTGAATCAATAGAAGCAGCAAACTTGAACCTAATGAATTATGTGCAGATGTTATTTGGACGCAAACCACCAGTAATGACACAATAACATTGAAGAGTATCAGTGCTACTGGCTCCAATTTGCATTCAAGTGACCTAACTCACACTACAGTAATGTGAATAACTTTCATTTGTGGGTAAAAATCATGGACTTTATTAGAAACCCAGCGCAACTCATGAAATCTTGTTGTATGTGCCATTGACTTTTATGTGTTCTTGGCTGGTCTGAGTTGGATTATTTTTTTCAAGGGCCTTTTAAGACAATCAGACTTTATTTTTCTCCAAAATAAATTGTAATTTATACTTTAAGATTCCAACTAGAAAAATTCAGAACTTGAAAAATAACCCCCCATCAATAGCACAGTTTTCATTGCCCACTAAAGGAGTCAAAAGACAGATTGCACAATTACAGGAATACTTGGGGGGTTAATTATTTAAATCAGATTTTTCTGGTCAGACTTTTAAAGGGAAAACACCATTTTATCATGGGAAAAAAGCAATTGTTTTTGTGATTTATTAAACCCAATGGTGTAAAAAATCTCAGACTTGCTGAGTTCATGTAGAAACCAATGGCAGATGTCCTGTTTACAATTGGAAGATATCCTAATCTCCACTGGGTTTCATCCAAAAATCCAAATTTTTCAGGTGATAATCCGAAAAAGTCACAGTTGTCGGGCATCAAATCTTCTTGGATTGTGCAAATAACCCCATTTGTGTGGTTACAGGGGAACCCTTGCTGATCCTCTTACTGCTTGTCAATACTGTATAATAAAACTCAAACAGAGACTGTGTTGTGTATAGCGCAGTTTTAAAGTCCTGACGATGGTTCAAGGTGAACTGAAACGTGTAGATCTGGGGGAGCATGTGAAACCTCAATAAAGTTACATGTATTATATTCGAGAATGCTACTGATGTTTCCTGTATATACATATATATATATATATATATATATATATATACACAGTGTATATAATTTATTGAATAGTACCTACACTTTCATAGTAACATAGTAAGTTAGATTGAAAAACGACACGTCCATCAAGCGCAACCTTTTAACTCTAGTTTAACCAATATGGCAATCTGACTATTCCCTTGATCAACTTGTATTATGAGCTATCTTCAATAACATGTATTCCCTCACTTGCTAAAAAGCCATCCAACCCCTTCTTAAAGCTATCAGCCTGTACAACTGATTCAGGGACAGAATTCCACATTTTCACAGCTCTCACTGTAAAAAAAAAAACCCTTTTGGAATATTTAGGCAGAACCTAATATATTGTATTAAATTTAAAAAAAACTTCATTTATTCACATACCATCTGTGTCGAATATGAAGGATCCTCACAGTCACACTGAATGTCTTCAACACACATTTCACTTCCTCTCCCTCATGGAATGCAAACTCTTTGTCTCCTAACAATATCCAAATATAGCAGTTGGTCAACTTTTTCTGTATATGTCAACCTTTTTGGCCTTGTATGTATATCCTAAGGGAAAAGTGGTGCTAATAATAACAATTATGATATTGGTGAACTGGTGACTCCAAACAGTTGTATTACTAAATAAACCCCCATCTTTTGTTGCATAAGCACATCGTCCTTATTTTCGACAGTAGAATTGGGTCTCTGCCTTCTTATTTTCCTTCTGCTCTATTTCTGCTATAGTGGAATTGGTGGTGATTTTTATACCGCTAATGTTTATTCCTCTTGAGATACTTTGAGTGGAGATAAACAGAGGTTAAATGTCATTCATGGCTCACTACACACATTTAGGCTGAAAACCTTTCTCACATATATAAAATAGAACTATTGCTGACAAGGAATATTTATTTAAATGGCAGTTGAACAAATAAAATTATTTTCTCAAAGGGTGACAGGGAACAAGGTCCAGGAAAACAGGAATAAAAGACCTTGCTTGTAAAATGTACCTCTCCTGTATTTGCACCTTCCTTTGTCAGGCACAAGTCATCATCAGTAAATGGCAGAAAAGTAATGATGAGCGAGATTCCGCAGTTTGCAATCAGCGCATATTGTTGCATGAAAATGCAGAAAAATGCAGCTAAAAAAAACACCCTTAGACCCTAATGTATTTTGGGTAAGAAAAATTGCAGCAAACAAAAACCCATATACACTAATGTATTCTGTGGTGGGGGAAAAAGTCACAAAAAAAGGAAATGTTTAATTGACTCTAATGTATTTTGTGGTGAAAATACTGCAATAAAAATGTCACTGCAGAAAAAGTCTCTTGTTTTCATGAATTTTGGCCCCTTGTATATAAAGTACTGTCCCATATGCAATTATACGGGCCAAAGAAAGACTCTTTAGTACATTTTTTATAACTTAGACTGTTATAATTTGCAGATGCTATAAATAGTCATCAGCAATTTTTGAACATTATAAATAAGAACAAACATAAAAATGAAAGCCCATCTAAGAGTGAGTTCTTATAGGAGAACAAAACCCAAGAAATGCTCATAGCTAAAAATGCCATGTTTTATATACTGCACTTATTGCATCAACCTAAAGTTTCAGAATATCACTAGCAGTAATGACCTAGATATCAGAAATAAGAGTTTTTTTCTCCCATAATGCATCATGGGTGGAGACATGTAAATCACTCCTTTATGTCCCTGTGGCCAACTATGCATCCAGAACCTCTGGTTTATAGCACAGATACAGCCTAATAATTCAGAGCCATATATCCAAACTTGCAGACAGCCTGTTTCGATCTTGTTAGATCTCATCAGTGCAAGATATTGGAACATGGCTTCTGAGGGGTAAGACTTGAAGAGCAGGTGGAAAAAATGATAACTAGTGATGGTGGCGAATTCGCGCGATTCGCTGCCGCCGAATAAATTTGTGAAACGCCAGCGAAAATTCACTGGCGTAAAAAAAAAAAAATGTACAGCATATATGTGCCCCAAAGGGCATGTTATGACAAAGTTCACATTGTGTGTCATTGTAATGAGGAAGTCTTTTTCCATAAAATGACCCTTAACTGCTATGGTTCATTTTATTCTGCTGCTTAGTGAGGCAGCAACAAAAATGTAGCTGCTGGTCTGTATTATGTCTTTTTGTTGAGTATGGCTCTGCCATTATGTGTATGCAAGTGGAACATTAATAAGTTGATATCTGATTCTGCCACATCAAAAAATACATTTATTGGCATCAGTGAAAGTACACCCTTAGGATGCAAGTATATGTTGTAAGTATATCAGGACAGGTGCTCATTGTGTTCAATACTGCATATGAATACAATGCCAATTTAAGAAAAAACATAACTTCTTCTATACATATTTTATTGGTCACCAATTGCAGTCAAAATTATCCATTGAAGTGGATACATAAACCATATGAAACAGACAAACAATAAAAGCAGTTTTTACTCAACCTTTACTAGGTTTGTGACTATTACAACTGAAGTATTCAACCAGATATAATTAACCTTTTTTAACCTTTACACCCTTCCATGTAGAGATCGAGGGTGCATTTTGTGCATGGATTCACAATCTATTGAAATCTAGGGAACTCCTGGTGAATAAATGGCCATGACATCAGTATTTGCAACATCTTCAAACTCCATATGTTATCCTATCAAGTCATCTCCTCAGCAATATGGTACAAGCAACAGAAACCCTAAATCCTTCTGACAATGCATTATTAATCTTTTTCTGATTGTTGTGTGGCTTGTGTTCTTGTGGAAAGTCATCTTGAACCCTACTTCTGAAATATGACACGATCAGTTATTTTTATTTGACGGATTACTAGAAGGAAACAGAGGCTGTCACAGACTGAAATAAAATGTCACTTTTCAGAATGCCTTTTTTCTCCATCAATATGTATTTATGAGTCGGTCATACATAAAAGAATACATGAATACAAGACTATCCCTTTACGGTACAAAACAAAAGAGAAGAAATCAACAGCAAAAAGATTTTTAACATTAAAAAATAAATTAAAACCCCCCTGTGTCCTAGTGGTGCCCAATGCACTTAAGCCAATACTGGTTTTAAAGCTTTCATAGTACTTTACAATATTTATGCAGAGTGTTCAGTGTTTTTTATTTTTTTTCTCATAGACATGTTAAATAGCTGTTGTTCCAGTAAAAGTGGCATGGGGTGAATTCGAAATGACTCCAAGTTTATACAGCACAATTCATTTATTTCTCAGTTTTCAACAGAGTAACAACTATTACTGAAAATACACAAACATAACTGCATTATAGACAATAATGGCAATATAATTAATGACAATGTTACTGTGTTTCGGAGCTAAACACATTAGTTTTGAGGCTTATAATTAATATAATAAGAATGAAAGTGTATAATATATCAACAGTTGTGTTAAAAGAATGGGTGCCTTCAAAGTCACTGTTTTGTTATAATGTAATCGGTCTAATGTAGTAAACAATTCCAAACAAAAATAGAAATCTGCGTTCAGTGTTGACAATTATTACTCTATACTTTTCTTTGGAAATCACAGAACAGTCGCATTTTTAATTAATTCAGGCTTCTTAGGCTTTTCTTTTGCAAATGCAAAAATAAATCATACAATACATTTAATAGCTTGACAAAAGACTCAGAAAGAGGCAAATTTACTGTTCACGACAAAATTTGTCGATGGAATCTTTTGCAGTCTAGAGTCTAGAAATATGGCTGCACAATACTTCAAAATGTATTTGAGCATCTCCAGCAGATGATTATAAAATCAGTATGGGGTAAAAAAAAAAGATCTTTGCAATTTATATTACATAATGAACAGTTTAGAAATCAATATGAGTAATAGATTTTGAAGGCAGTGTTGCACTAATGACATAGGAAAGATCAGCTTAAATACATTTTGGCAACTGGTAATGTGACATAGAAAATAACACAAACATATTCTGTTAATGGCAATGTTTAGTTCAGTAATGCAATCTATTGATTTCATTGTACCTAGGTCATTATACCTCTATTTATATAGCATGAGTAGCATTTGTCTCTTTGATGGTTATCCAAAATTAAAATTCCCTTTGTCATCTCCAAAATATTTTAGATACTAGATATTGCTGTAAACAATAATATAAAATTTTAAATAATTATTTTTATGAATGTATATTAAGTATTTATTTATAGTATTATTTAATATATGCATATGTTTTATTTATGCTTAATATTTATTAAAAAAGGCAAGTTAGGACTGGGCAAAGGTTTACATTGGGTTTCAGAATTTGAAAAATGTTGGAATTTTATGATTTTTAATTCACTATTTGCATTTCAGTATTAAATGACTAAGTGGATATTTCATAAACCTGAAATAACAATGTTTTCTGGTCAGTGAAGCTGCCAGTTTGCAAGCTCAACTGCTTGAAATAGAGGCATTGTCTAATTGCAGGGATAATCATATTCAGTTTTTTAGGGAACAACAAGCAATATGAACATCTCTAATGGGGATGTATGAACAAAAACATTTGTACAAATGTGCTCACATGCTTTTATTATAAGTTCATGCTTGAATTTAGTTCATAATAATGACTTTGGCTCTCCTGGAACAAGAAATCTGAAAATCTTATAACTGTAGCCACAGTATTATGAGTGGTCAGTAGGGGGCACTATGATACCAGATTGGCTCCATTTCTAGAAGATGGCAGTGTTTGTTTCTCGCTGGTAGCATAGTCATGCCAATTGTGTTCTTAATTAATTAATAAGCATGTTTTTAGAACAAAAGCCTATTTAATAACAAGGGTACATAAATAATTATGTATTACAAAGCTTACCGATTCAGCTAATCAACTTTAATTAGCTACCAATATAAACAGAATAAGCCCATATCTCACAGATACATAGGGGCAAATTTACTATAATTCACCCAAAAATCCCTCAAATCTATTCAAAATTTGATAAGCATTCGAGGGAATAGTTTTAGGCAATTTTTTCCTCGAAATTCAATTTCTCAATGAAATTGTACAGTTGAATACCGATTGTTCAATTTCACAAAAAAATTGAATTTTTTCTTCGAGCGCAAATATTGAATGCTTATCGAATAGTTTTAGGCTATCATTTTGCTCGATATTCGATTTCTCGATGAATTTGTATGATTGGATATCGATCGTTCGATTTCACAAAAAAATCGGAATCGGAAATTTCCTTTGAGCCTCCAAACAATTTGTACGATTCGAACCATCGAATGCTTCGATCGTACGAATGGTATTCGAGCAGGACTTAGCCAAAGAAGCCTATGGGTGGTGGTGGGGGGGGGGTTCCCATAGGCTTCTCTTGCAATTCGAAGGATTTTAAAATTTTGATTCCTTCGATCATCAAGTGATCGAATGATCGAATGATCGAATATCCGATCAATTCAATAATTCGGTCTTCGATGATCGAAGAGGCCAAATTTGAATATTTGAATATCTGATTTAATCATAGGATTGTAATTCGATCATATTCAATTGAACTATGATCTATTCATGTGAATTTTATAAATTTGCCCCGTAATGTTATAATTTATAAACTAAAAAGAACTAATAATATCCAAAGAATATTTTAAACAATTACAAGACTAAGCATTGGATTTCATGTCATGCCAGAATTTTAAAAATGGATTCATGCAAAACTAAAATGGGAATTTTAAATAACATTAGCACATACTATTTAGCAGATATTGATTAACTTGACAGACATTACTTCATGAAACGCTATCTATCTATCTCTTTCATTCTTTCTCACTTATGAGGAATCTAACAAAAGTTGATAATGGAAAAAATAAATGCCTTTGTTCAAACAATTTTTCCTTTGCATGATTTTAATAAAGCTTTATAGCTTAGAGAATTTTATAGTTTGCAACAGTGAACAGTGAATGTAATAAAACTTCTTACTGGAAAAGTTGTTATGTTTGCTCTAAAAGATTATGACACCTTCAAGTACTTCTTAGAAGTGGGCAATGTGCAATTAAAATTTGCAATGCGCAATTAAAGTTTGCAATACAATACATTTAAGGAAGTGTATTGCATTGCTAAATTTACATTTTTATTCTTATTTGTGAAAATTGTTTTGTTCTTTGTGACTTTTATTACACAAACAGATGGACATATTTAGGGCTATAGGATTATCTCTCCCTCTTCTTCTCTCTCTCTCTCTCTCTCTCTCTATCTATCATCTATCTCTATCTATCTATCATTACCTACAAAGCCCTGGTCCAAGCCAGCAGAATTTCAGGGGTGGCATGCTGCTCAGCTCCATGGATTAGTTAATAGCATTGGAGACAGGCAAGTCAGTCTGCAGTGTTGCGCCTGATCATTAAGGTGTGTGCAGGTGAATTTACACAAGTGGTGATGGGTTGATGAAAGGGACAACGCCG
>CM044432.1:178555828-178583163 GCA_024363595.1 Xenopus borealis
ATATATATATATATATATATATATATATATATATATATATATATATAAAAAGGAACTAAAAGACCATTCTCTTCAATTTTATAACCAATTTAGATCATTTTGAATAAAATGTAAATTTATATTTGTTTTCAATGATGTGTTGTTTTTGGCCACTAAAAGAAAAGCTGTTCCAGAATGGCAAATCTCTTAGTAGTCTATGGTCAGTTTTATTGTATATTTTTGTGCTATATATTGATTTATTTATTGATTATTAATAATAATAATAATAATAATAATAATAATAATATCAACCTAACCTAGCTGATTGAGCTGAATTAAAGCTATGACCATTAATTTTAAAACAAAATGATGAAGGCTTAAATATGATAAATCCCAACAATATTATGGATTGATTAGAAGCTACAACGGAATGATGAAGCCACGTATAGCATCCAAATAATAGATTTTGATCTTCCCTTCCTAGGACTCAAAATTACCTCACTCAATTTATGATCCAAACTTTGCACAAAGTGATGCTTAAAATTAGAATGAAGCCTGTTGTTGGGAAAATTCACAATATAGAACAACAATATATGCCTCACTAGCTCACTAGTGAAAATACAGGTTATCCAGCTCTTAGTTAAAGTTGCCAACAGGGAAGCTCTGTAAGACTATAACAGCAGTTTAAGCCACTGCTGATCCACCATGAACCGATTTTTTTCCTCACAGAAACAGACAAGGTGTATAGTATAACTATTTTAGGAGACAAGGTGTATAGTATAACTATTTTAGGGAGTTGCATAAGGACTTCATTTGCTCAATAAACTGTTTTCCAAGGGATTTTTCTTCAAGTAGTGATGGCAAAAGTTTCTCATGATTTACCTTTACAAATACAGGGGCTTATAGGTTAGGTACATTGTTGTAACTCCATCTGGTTCAGTAGTGCATTAGAGAGAACAAGATACCAATATTCAACAAATACATCTTCACAAAAATATCAACACATATGAAATATAAAAATGTAGTTAATTAATGCAACATCACTAATAAATGAAACTATGGAGATATGGAGATGATTAAGAATATGTAGCTAGGGAGACCATAAGATGCTGAATATATTTAAATTGTGTGTTTGCTGTGTTTCTATACTGTCAACCATCATCATAAAATTGAGCTATGAGGCATAATCTACAGATCAGTACTAAGGTCATTTATGGGGCCCACCATCCCCAAACCTCTACTCCTCTACCCTGCCATACCCTAGATCTGCCATACCACACCCTTGCTCTACCCTTACTCCATTGCACTGGGCCCCCTGGGTACTATGGACCCGGGTGACTGCCAGATAGTCTGATTGGTAATCTGCCATTGACTTTACTGCCATAAAAGTCCTTGATATATTTTCTGGTATTTCTGAGACTCTAAATCTAGCAAACAACAGAAGTCTTATCTTACTTTAAAGCAGAGTAGCAGAGTCAGTGTACAACAAGCCAATTTTAGGATCAATAACACTTTTATCTAAACAACAACTGGTTTTTCTATGAGTGGAATAGATACAGAATGTTTAATTGAGGCTAAGTAAGCAAATGCTTTGAGCTTATAAATTAGTACTTTCTACAGTCACATTAATTTCCATGTTTTTGACACCAATCAGTTCATGCAACAATTTATTGCTTTCGAGAATTACATATAGACGGAATGCTAACCTTGTACACCTGGTTCAGTTATGAATCAAAACTCGATTTGAGTTTTTTTCTCCCAAAAAAACTCAAATGTCAGGAAGGCTGCAAACAATTCAGAATTGATCCCTGGACTTATTCTATTGACTCTCTGTTAATAGCAATTAGCAGGTTTTGGGGCGGAGTATAGTCAAACTTGAGTTCTTAAAGGGCCAGATAATAATAAATCTTGAAAATCAAATTTGAATTAAAAAAAAAAAACTCAAATCGAATTTGAATCTTTGTAGTCTAAGTTGACAGTTTTGACTATAAAAAAACTTGAAAATTAAAATTTCGAATTTTCAATTCGACCCTTGATAAATCTTCCCCTTAATGTGAGTAACTGCAAAAAATTTGATCGAAATTTTATATCTCTCTTTAACAATGAAATATAATTTGACTTTTAACTTGTTTTTAACTTCTTGTTAAATGAAAATGTTAATTAGTTGGTGTGACCACAAAAATGGGTGTGGTCAAAATGTTGCAGCGCTACGTATGGAAAAAATTGCCCCTATTTTTACTTCCAAAATGTGAGGAGATATGGAAATGTGAAACAAAATTATAAAAAATGGCATATTTTGCTTTGTGTCTGAATGTGCTGAATAGCATTGGAGTCAATGAGAAGAGCAATTTACACGCGTGTTTCACTTAGTATACACACATGCCCTGCATTGTAAGTGGACTCTTATCTTTTCAAAAGAAAAAAAGGCCTCCCATTTTGCAAGCTTCTTAAAACATCTGTGATTATTTTTTAAAATAGTGAAAAATTAAAAAGGCATATTTTAATATACAGATGCAGTCACTTTGGATTGTGTGTTAAATGCGTCGTGACTTAACTCATCTATCTCATTTATCCCACTTAGCACAGAATATTGTGTCACAGCATCCCATCCAATTAAAGAGTTCACCATTGAAAACAATGGTGCTTTGGTATGCTAATGAAAAGATTAAATGCATTAAAGATAACTTTAGATAACACAGTTTCTTCAATTATCCCTGAGTCACGACGCATTTAACTTACAAATCCAAGTGACTGCATCTGTATATTAATTTATTTTTAAAAATATTTTTCACTGCACAGATTGTGCTGTTTTGAAGTGAAGTGACGAACTCGACGCACAAGTGGCGAACGCGACGCGCGATGTACTCGACGTGTGACGAACTCGACGTGCAATGAAACGAGATGTGCAGCGAGACAAAACACGCGGCAAATTTTTGTGAGCGTTTCGCCTAGGGCAAATTTATTCGCCCATCACTAGTCAAGAGTTCTGAAACCGCCGGGGAACAGATGTGAGAACAGCATTGTATGTAGCAGACAGGTGGTGTCGAAGGCCCCTGCCTCTGTTCAGGGATGGTTTCTCCACCTTAACAAGAATCTCCTCCTTCAAACCTCTTTCAAACCAGCGGTCTTCTTTATCCAAAATTTGGACATTGCTATCTTCAAAAGAGTGTCCCTTCTCTTTTAGGTGTAGAAAAAAAGGCGAGTCTTGCCCTGTAGAGTTCGCCCTCCTATGCTGATCCATTTGCTTATGGAGCAGTTGTTTTGTCTCCCCAATGTATAGATCAGTGCACTCATCGCTACACTGGACTGCATATACCACATAACTTTTTTTTCCCTTAGGAGTTGGATCCTTTGGATGTACCAGTTTTTGTCTCAGTGTGTTGCTAGGTTTAATGGGAGATTTTTAAAAACTGTTACCCTTGATAAATGTGTCTCTCTCTCTGTTGTCATCCTTTGTTTAAAGGCCACTCTGTCTTAAAGCATTTGACTGATCTGCTGCATTGTATAAGAAAAAACAGCATTCCACAATAAAAGTTCCCATCATGCAATGCTTCTGCAAGTCCAAGACCGGTGAGTCTGTGCAGCTGATCAAACACGAAGGCAACACGTGCACATTAAACAGTGCTCGTGAGCTTGCTTTCACTGAACCTACAACTAGCTCACATCTAGAGTGAAGAATAATTCTGGCACATCATGGAGAAGAAAATGTCCATGCCAAGACAGAAGAAATAGTGTTAGCTCTCACAGCGCGCTACAAGAGAAAGGATTGGTTTCTGAAAATAATTACATGCATAGGCACTCTATTAGATGATGAGGTGATTAGAAAAATACTTTCCTTGTCCTTTAAATAAAATAGTGCTCAAGAAAAAAATGTGATTGCATTATGTCTTTTTTTTTTGTGCGATCGTGTTTTCCTCCCTTGACCTTGAAAATTCATAAATATGCCTCTAAGAACACACTATTTTAAACGTATTTCCAAATCCTGATGGTTAATTAATTATGAGCCGCTTTAGCCCCAAAACTTGGAATGATTTCCTATTTTTAAAATCATTACACTGCTGACATTCTAACATGGAGGACAATCAACTAAGATACAAATAACAAAAAAGAAGAAGAAAGAAAGAAAGAAACAAAGAAAGGTTGTGGGAGCACTCCATAGCTACAGTAAATAAAAATTTACTAAAATACAATGGAAGTGCTACTGACCAATTTAACTACAGACAGAGAAAAAAAGAGGAGAGATTGATCAATGCACATTCCCTGGCCCCCTGTAATATAAGTAATCTACGCAGATGCATGTGTACAAAGAATGAGTTTTTTTAGTTTCAAAATTATGATCATAAGATTGATAACTCACAACACCATGTTAAGGTAAAAACCATATAGCAGTCTATAACCTTTTACCTCTGGTCATAATATCAAATGCTAAAGCCTCCCGGCATAAGAGCATTGGTGTCATCCATAGGGCTTAGTCCTCCCCCGCCATTAGTTTTCAAAGGGGAGAGATAACCTAGACCCCAGTTTTGGTTCCATGAGATTAATCATCCCCTGCTTGTGGCTTTTAAGAGAGAGAAACTTCCCAGACCAACACCCAATTCCAATGGCATGGTTACACCATTTAAAGGGGAAGGTGTGGGGTGCCACAACCACATGGAAGCCTGGCCTTTTTTTATAAGATACAACTAAACATTAACTGATATTTTCCTGAATTTTCCTGAATTTCAACTGTATAATCCAGCCCAAAATCTGGTAACTAAACTAGAATATCTAAGGAACCTACAGTACATGAAATATACTAATAGGAGAGGGGTTTTCTTTAGCATTAGCTAAATTTTCATGATATAGTTTATTTACTTTGCTAGCTATAAATGGTGGAGTCTGATACCATAATTTATTTTGAAGCTTTTGTGTGTTTATGAATCAGGATAGCTATGTTGCTGTTTGTGTGTATTACCTTTTTACTTTTTTCATGCACGCTTTAAAATTACTAAATTACAGGTATTTTACATGTGTTTTGTGAGGGAAGATAGAGTCCGCTAGTATAATTTATCTTGAAGCACCTTGTTTCATAAAATTATAGAAAAACACAGCAATTTGCACATTTTTTATTTCTAAGACTATAGCAACATCTTCAAAGCCCAGAAGATGCCATCTAGATGGGAACTTAACCATGCAATAAACAATTTTCATCAAAGCCTTGGTTTGTGGAAGTGGAGTACAATTTTGGATTACATTTTTTTAATAATGTTCCTTTTTTATTAGCTGTTTGGTCTTTTGTGTTTTGACCTAATTTATCAGCCCTCACACAAAATTAGATATCCACACAAATATATGCAGCAGTAAACATCCATTTACGTTCAATCAAAGTAATTGGCCTGTACAAAATTGTTTGAGCTGTTGTACAACTGTCTTTTTTAGGTCTACTTTTTGATCCCAGGTGGAAGAAAATGTTAAACTTTATTTTAAAGCCTTTGTATTAATATTATACTGTATATTTTAATATTCAACTGGAAGGATGTTATAGTCAGTATGGCTTTGCTTCAGTGGAAATGTTTCAGATTGTACCAAATGTTCCTACTGGCAGCGATTTTTCTGAATTACATTAATTTTACTGATCAATGTTACACTTAGGGACAGATCAAATGGTCTGTTTTCAATCAAATTAAAATTCAAAGAATTCAGACAAATTCCTCCAAAAAAATTAGATTTTTCAAAAATTTCACAAACAATCTTTAAAGGTTATAGAATGTCCACATAGGCTAAAGCAGCAGTTTTAAGGTAGCAAAGGGTCAAATTCAAATACTTCCTTTTTCGAATGGTTGAATTTTTCAATTCAAATTGAATTTTGGCCTATTCGAAGTACCCAAAAATTACTTCGAAATTCGATTTTTTTAAAATTCAAATATTCACTTCGAATGGTTCACTTCGACCATTGATAAATCTGCCTCTTAAAGTATGAAAATCCAAAGATTTTTTATCTGGAAAATCCCAGGTCCTGAGCATTCTGGAAAACAGGTCCCATACCTGTATAGAATATTGGTGGTTAACAGTATTTAAATTTTCGAAGTAATAGTATTCATTTCTTTGGTTAAATCAATACCGGTGGCATTTTAAATATGGGCTCGAGAACAGAGGAAAACCCCCCGAATATTTAAATGTTCTTTTTCTCTATTAATATAGAAATGTTGGTTTTATACCAAAGGTACTGTATATTATAATTCTGACTGCTTCCAAACAGGAAGAAACACAGCACCTTTTGGCAGTGATCTTCCATGTGTTATCATAAACTTTTAGGCAACTCTAACAGTAGGCAAAATAAGTTTCACTGAGGTAAATAAGGCAGCTGTATTTCAGACAATTCAGCTAATTCTGAAGTCATGAATACATCCCTGTTTATCACCTCAGAATTATATTACATGTAGTAAAACATGAGGTGACAGGTCAGCATGCCAAGCACAGCCACAATTATTGAAATGGCAGGTAGCAGTCTATTTTCTTAGTACCCTGGGACATGTATGTTACAGGCTTGATAAAGCATCAAAGCCATATTAAAGTGAAAACAATTATAATAAGTTAAGTAAAATAGCATAGGCTAAATGGTTCAAATTTGAGATAAGCCCAAAGAACAGATCAGTAATCAAGGCAGGTGGCATGCTGAACCAAGTCCAACATGCCAGTAAAAGGTCTGGGTTGGTGGCAAGAAAAAACAAGGCCATGTAACCAAGCCAGGGTTCAAACTGGGACATCAAGTATGGAGAATATGAATGGAGGATAAAGCAGGAAGGGACTTGGAACTCAGGAACAAGCTAGAATATAGAAATGGCTCAATATTACAGAAATGAGCAGGAAGAGGAGGTGCCTCTTCTGCCGCTTGTCCCTAGTATTGGCCCTTGTTCCCAACTGCCATTGCCCAAGCACTGCTCTTCATTTCTGGATTGATGGTCACTGGTCTTAGTAGCATATACCCATCAGGAAGATTGGTTGCCAGTAAATAGTTTAGTACCATTAGTACAATTAACTGTGTTTGTACTGTATAATATAAAAAATATATGGCCCTACTCTCCCAATTTATCTATTGAGTGCACAAGATCAACTAGACTATCCCTGCTCCATTTTTTTCTGCCAGTTTGAATTGCTCTCTAAATGGTAGATGGTCCAGTACCACCCCACCTCTCCCCCATTTTCTTTCAGTTTTCTCTATTCACACGTTTTTCTCTTAGAGGACCATTAGCGGTTTCTGTTTCGCTTTAGCATTTTATTTTTCTCCCCTTGGTGGCTCAATCATTAAATCCTTATTATATTAAGTGCTAGTTGGCTGAGCATATACAGATGAAGCCACTTTGGATTGTGTGTTTGACACAGAATAACAACTCAGACTTCACACTTGTCTCATTTAACACAGAAAATTGTGTCACAGCATCCCATCTAATTAAAGTGTTCATCATTGTGAACAATGGTGCTTTTGGTATGCTAAGTTAAGATAACTTTAGATAACACAGTTTCTCCAATTAACCCTGAGTCATGACGCATTTAACACACAAATCCAAGTGGCTGCACCTGTATTTGTTCTCCTGCTTTTTCAAGCAGATTCAAATTGTGTGGTCTCAAAAAAAATGGTTGTGGAAGAATTATGCATGGTTAACTTTTGGCCATTAATTTGCTAATCTTGAAAAAGTTCTAACCCTTAGTAAGGGTATGGGACCTATTATCCAGAATGCTCAGGTTTAGGGTTTTCCTGTAATTTGGATCACCATATCTTAAGTTTGCTAAAACACATTTAAAAAGTAAACTCAATACCCAATGGGATTGTATTGCCCCGGTAAAGATTAACTATATTTTAGGCTGGATTAAGTAAAGAGTACTTAATTATTATTATTATGATTATTGTTATTATTATTATTATTACTGAGAAAAAGAAATTCCTCTTGTATTTGATTAAAATGTAGTCTATGGGAGATGATGGATCCCTTACCTGTACCTAACAGTTGAACAAGGTACCATTTATTTATTTAAAAATTGTAATTTTAGCACTCTTATTGTAACTCCACCTAAAGTGACTGAAAAGAAGCATTCATTATAGATTTTTAAAGGACAATTTAGCAAAATTCAAGTTTGAGGAAAAAAAACAGGCACAAGTAAAAAAAAAAAGCAGACAAAACACAATTTTGTTTATTGAACCCTAGTTTATTTTAGAAAATTATGAACCATCTAGTCAAGTTTTTTTGCAGGAAATAAGTTGCTTGCTGGTGAAAGTCACAATGTTAAATTGATTTTCAATGAGGCTGAAAACCTTGCATGTTTTGGTTAACTGCGAAAAATGAATACATGTGAGAATATTCTCATTGCCTTTTACCCAACCTTTCCAGCTTTTACTTTTTTTGTACAAATCATCATTTAAAAACACATACATGTGCCAGCATGTATGTGTTTAAATTAGATAGCTAATGAAAAAAAAAAAACTGTTTCATTTGCCAGCACTTCCAGTAGATTTTTTTCCATTCTGTAAATATGGCAATAAATGTCTAACTCTCCAGAAAACTGGTAAATACAGGCAGATGCACTTAACCGCTGGTGAGCAACAAAAGTCAGCCTGCTGGAAACCGTGGCACTAATGTAACTCTTGATTAATCTCTAATTACAGTTTTGTCATCTTAGCAGGGAGACAGAACTATATCAGTTCCTAAATAGACAAGCAGCATTTTGGCACCTAGCAACCAGCAGTTATTTCATATTACAGTAGCAGCTGTAGGCTCTATGCTATTGCATGAAAGGTGGTTATGGATCACTGCTCTATTATTTATAGAGAAGCATTTGCAGGGGCCTTCCAGATTTGATAAATTAGGCAGCTTATTAGGCTGGTGCTTACAGAAAACATTGCATGGGTTATTGTAGCTGCAAATACCTTATGAAAGTAAAATATAACATGAAAATGTACAGAGAACACACAAACCTATACATAAAACAATGTATCTATATACAGCAAGTATAAATATTCAACAGCACGTAAAGATGAGGCAAGACTCACTGTGGTTTCAGTGACACCGATGCAATAAGCTGATAAAAGTGTCTAATTAGACTCTTTAACCAACACTACATTTCCCCGGCTTCCATTGTCCTAGTGCTGAAAATAACAAGTCAACCTTAAAAATGACCTGACACTTCTATTCATGTCATCGCTTGGTGAGCTTATCCAAAAGTACAATAGTTTGTATAAACTTTTAATTGGACTGAAACTCATATATTTACAGTAGTATCGTTTCATGAGAATTATGTTTGCTTTTAATTAATGCTAAATCAGTAATGTTACTGCAAGTAACTTGAGCAGCACATGGACAAATTGTCACAAATGTTGTTGTTTGAGCTACTCTAAGAGGCAAATTTATCAAGGGTTGAAATTCCAAATCATGGGAATTTTTTAAACTCCCATGAACTTGAAATTTGACCAAATGCAACTTGAAACAAAATTACTACGTATAAAAACTGGATTGGATGATAGACACTCCCCCAGCAATTAAGTAGAAAGCCAGCCAGTTCAGGTTACAATCGCAACAATGTATTTAAAACTTAACCTTTAATACTGAAAGTGATTTAAAAACTTAATAGGCTCAACCACACAATACACACAGCATGTTACACTCACCGCTGTGCAGGACCATGTCCTTAAAAATACATATATTAAAAACCACATGTATAGGTGGAAGTGGCCGAGGCTAGTCGCCGCACACAATTTGCACTACATATAACGTTATACCCGTACACCATACAAGTTTAGCTACAAAGTATTCCAGAATCGCAACTCCCCTGCTATGGGGTCAAAATAGAAATAATCAACAAGCTTATTCAGACTATGCGCTATTTCTTAGCATCCGCCAGTTAGTTGCTTAAGTGCCCCCCATAACACCCTTCCTCAGGTATCAGTTCCTAGCTAGCTACGTTGGGAAGGAAGGGAACTAGCCTCCCCACCTTCCACCTACACCACCCAACGCGTTTCGCTGCTCAGCATCTTCATCAGGGGCATAAGTGTCGGTCCCACTCCTCTCTGACCATTAAATAGGCAGCGTCTGGGGGAGTGTCTATCATCCAATCCAGTTTTTATATGTAGTAATTTTGTTTCAAGTTGAACCTTCAGTGTTACCAGCTTGCAGGCTAACGGTCGTTTGACTTTCATGTAAACCCTGAACTTTTCCAGCACTTGACCGAATGCAAATTATTATTTAAATTTTTCAATCTCAGGTGAATGGGATTGACCCTCAAACTCTAATCAAATTCGATTCGAGTTTTTCCCTCTGAAAAAACTCTATTTTCAGGAAGGCTCCCAATTGATCCCAGGACATCCCCCATAGGCTAAAACAGCCATTTTAAGGTGCAAAGTTGAAGTTGGTGAATAACCAAATTCAAATTATTAAAGGGCCAGTACATGATACATTTCAGAAATCAAATTAGAATTTTTTTAAAAAAAAACTATAATTTTAACTATTCCCTAGTCGAATTTCACTTTAAAAAATTCAAACAAAAAAAAACTTGAATTTAAATATTTCCAAAATTCTAATTAGAAATTCAAATTTTCACTTCGACCCGTGATAGATCTGCCCCTAAGAGGCACATTTCATCAACTTTCCAATTTTAGTAGTTTTAGAGGTTTCAAAACCAAAAAGTAAAATTTTTAAAGCAGCCTAATATAAAAAGCACGAACAAATAAAAATGTGAAACAAATCTAAATACTAAAACAAAAACTCCAAAATCCTCTTTTTCATGCCAATAAAAAAGAAAGGTATCCTAAAACCCAGAACAAACGGCTAGGTTCCAGTCACAGCCCACACTTCTGCCTATAATAGCCGCCTTTCACAATGTGCAGTTCCAGGTAGGCATCACTGTGAATCAGGAAGATTACTAATTTTTGCAATTTTAAGATGAACAAAATGATTATATATTTTTTAATTTGGAGGGTTCCATGAGATGCATGGAAATGTTACCTAGGTTACATGAGAAAAAAATCTAAAATTGACATTTACAGTAAATGAATATGAATGGCACATAAAAATGTTTGGAGACTTGATTCAAAGTGCTTGATTCAAGGAGTTACTAGTGTTCATGCACTCCTTATGCAATAAATAAATACTGTGTTTATTTTGCCAGAGGTAATAATTAGCGATGGGTGAATTCGCGCCAAATTCCCGTGATTTGCTGCAGGCGAACAAATTCGCAAAACGGCAGCAAAATTTCGCCTGGCAAAAATTCGCCGGTGTCTCATTTTGGACATGGGCATACATTTTTTCAATGCTGGCAATGTGCGCCGGTGTCCAAAAATGTATGCCTGCATCCAAAACGAGATGGGGCTGCATTTCACAAATTTTTCTAGAAATTCGAAAAAAAAAGATGAAGCAAAACACCATAGATTTGCCCATCACTAGTAATAATAATTAATTAAAATAATAATAATGATGATAAATATTATCATTATTATTAACAAGGGCAATTACATTTTACAATTACAATTTAATTTGATAAATGCAGTATGGCTTGATTAAAAATATGGCCTATATTACTTGCTGGACCACAAGATGGTAGCCTTAAAAGGGTGTTCTCTCAATTGAGGGAATTGAGCTCATAGTATAAGTTGATCCAGGGACTAGTCCAATTGCCATTTTGGAGTCAGGAAGAAATTTTTCCCTCTCTGAGGCAAATTGGAGAGGCTTCAGATGGGTTTTTTTTTGCCTTCCTCTGGATCAACTAGCAGTTAGGCAGGTTAAAAAAGTTAAAAGTAGTGATGGGTGAATCCAGGCCGTTCCTGAGAAATTTGTGAAACGGCGAAAAATTTGCGAAACGCCAGACAAATTTTCACGGGCATTTTGCAAATTTATTTGTCAGCTGCGAATTGGTAGAATTCACCATGAATTCGAGCCAGGTGAATAAATTTGCCCATCACTAGTTAAAAGGTTGAACATGATGGACATGTGTCTTTTTCCAACCTAACTTACTATGTTACTATGTTGTTGCTGGACTCCAATGAGGACATTAGATCCAAGCCAATAGTTACCTGTCAAGCTTCTCTGCACTGGTGTGATATTGCTGAACTCTGTGACTGTATCTGATTGTATATCAACCTCAATCAATACTGTGAGTTATCCTGTGGTGTGTTTTCAATAAACACTTTTTAGTTTTATTTGCAAAATAAGGGCCCATGTTTTACTATCACTAGTGGAATAGGCACTTTTAGGCCAAGTTAGGGTTACAGTAACCAGTGGCCAGATCCAATTCAACACCCACATTAAACCTAAAATGGCAGTGGAATTCTGGGAAAAGATAGAGTATTTTTGGTAAACATTCTGATCCAAAATTTCACTTTGCTCACTGCATCAAGGTAAGTGAATGAGCCCTGCCTTCTCCATAGGAAGCTATCCAACATCAATACTGTATATAGATGAGTAGAGAGCACTGCTAACAGGAGCTTATTATGTTAAGGTTTGACTAATGACTAAATAAAAAATGTTGTGCATTTGTTTATTACTTTTTACATTACTTTTTACTAATGGAAAAAGTGTTTATTTCAATTTTTCTTTTCATGTTGCTTCCTTTTCTTTTTGATCCTCTAAGCATTCAAAGACAGACTTTTGGTTACATATAAGGCTAAACATCTGCTAGGGTCGCACTGTTCATCTTTAGCTTTACTATTGGTAGTGATTAGTGTATGTTACAAAGAGGAACCACTTGACCTCAAACAAGATGTGGGGTCATTATACCATTGCTAATTTTCTTTTGGCAAGGAGTTAGTATTATAAGCTTCACATACTCTGGATTTCCTTTTTTATATTATCTGTAATAACTGATACAGGTTATAGTGATCCTTTTGAATAGCATTCTGATTCCTTTAACATTTTGTAAAACTTAAAAATGAGGATAATGTACTCTATGTAAAGCTTTTATTCATCCAGGCTAAGATAAATCTAGTAGTGGCATACTACCAGATGCAGTAACATTTTTAGGGTTTTTTCAGGTATTCATATTTTTGAGCACATCACTCAGAGTTTTTTTAAATCATGATTTATTTTATTGAACTTTTTATATCTTTCATTTTATTTGTGGTTTTAGTGAAAATTAATTTATTCAGGGTTTTAAAAAAACTTGAAAACCAATAAAATTAGACTGGTGATAAAAGGACCTTTTACAGTATATTCACACTTTCTAAGCTCAATGGATGTTTCCTTTAGAGCCAGAGGTCAACATACTGTACATATCTTAAAATGCAGAAAAATGCAGCTGGTAGTACAAGTATGGGATCCATTATCCGGAAAGCTCAGAATTATGGAAAAGGCATCTCCAATAGACTCAATTTTATTCAAATAATCCAAATTTTTTCAAATGCTTTCATTTTTTTCTGTACTAGTAAAACAGTAAATTGTACTTGATCCAAACTAAGATATAATTAATCCTTATTGGAAGCAAAACCAGCTTATTGGGTTTATTTAATGTTTACTTGATTTTCTAGTAGACTTAAGGTACAAAGATCCAAATTATGGAAAGATCTGTTATTTGGAAAGCCCCGGGTCCAGAGCATTCTGGATAACAGGTCCCTTACCTGTTCTTCAAAAAAAAAAAAAAAATAGTCAGTAAATTTATAGTGCCCCAAAATGTTTCCCTCAAATGTGTTTTGAACACACAAGAAAACATTTGCCAGTGTGTAAGGAATCTTGCTTTTACATAGTCCCATATGCCACATATCCAGAAAAAACAGGTTGGAAAAAAATTTGGGAATCAACCCCAAAAAATCAAACCAAGGACTCCCTGCAATAGAAAGGTGCCAAATTCTTTTCATGTTCAGTTCTGCAACATTTTTCATTTACCCATCAGTCCCCACTGATACTGTTTTTCACTGTCCACAGTTGGAGGAAGAATATGGAGTGTATACAAATAGGATATATTAACAATATTACATGTTTAGGACAGTGAACTGGTGAAGAATTTATATGCATCACTTTTAGTTTTAATTGAAAGATATATCAGGTTATTTTAATTACTGTAATCCAAAGAGGTTAAACATCTTTATCAATAATTTAATTAAAATAAAGACCACCAGGCTTTCACTTGACTTCTCCATCTGGACAGGACCACAGTCCCCTAACCTCTTTATAAGACTTATTTCCACATTTGTTCTTTTCACCTACATTTATTCCTTCTAATCCCCTCCTTTTGTGCCAAACAATAGCTGAGTAGGGCACTCAACCATGGCAACAAAGAAAAAAAATCAATGGTTAGATACCCCCTTCGGCTAATTATCAAATGCTATAAATGAAATTTCCAAATACATGGTTTGAAGCCCAATAGTGGTGAAACAAGCCTTCTTTGGTGTACACAAGTACTTCAGAACATGGCATTTATGATCCAGCAACAATACATCACCAAGGGTTTGGCTTTCAACAAAATCCACAATAAACCTTAATTCTGCATTAATAAAAAACATATTTGTAAGATAAATGTTGAATCAATTTTCCACATTTTTGACATTTAAGTATTTAAAAGTGTTCATCATGTTTAAGGAGAAATATATTAATTTATTTTCAATGTTGCTGTTAATGCAGAAGAAATGTTTATGGATGCTGGATGATAGATTAAAACTATTGAATATATTCTGAATTGCTTAGATGATAATTATCATGTATAATGCAAGGCTGGCATGGGAAGACTAGAGTTGCTTCTATGCAGAGGGTTAAATATAAACAGAGAAGGTAGAACAAGATATGCTTTTATGCTGTCAATATCCAAGTTTGTATGAAAAATGGATATTGTACTATGATACTAAATGCAACCCTTTCCAAACTCTTCCTTTAAGAAATTAAAGTGGATTAAAATCACAAGGTGACCTTTCCCACATACACAGTTTAACCACTTGTTATCATCCAAAGGAAAAAAAGGATATTTGCTTGCAAGGAGGGACAGTTTTGATATTGCCAGCCCTGTAGGAGACAAGAGGTATATATATTATTATTATCAGGATTCATGTTCCACCTCTGCCATATCAATGATAGCACTCAGGGGATATCGGCAGCAACACCAGTAATTGGACAAAAAAAAATCTCTGCTGGTCTCTAATTGATTTGCCTATGGTAGGCAAATGAAAATAATTATTTGTGTTCAAAGGTCATGTGTTATATATAGTATAAGGACAACGATCAATCTGGCATTGCTCTATCTCGCCTTTTATAATTACAAGAATAACAATAGTTACTATAAAGGGGAGGATTTTCATGAATATAAAGCAACAGTTTTTTTCCAATGAAAGACTCATGGCTATGGGCACCTGAAATGTTTTGACATGGCTATTGCTCTTAAACTTTGCTATAACATATCTGCTTAAAAGGGAAATGTACCTTTGAATATGTTGCCAATGAGTATCACTCAAAATAGAAAATATATACTGGTGATTTCATAGATAAATATTTTATATTACATAATGTAATTTTATGTTCCAGCACAGAGAATTAAGGGACCCAAAGTTTATTCTGTTGCCCCATTTTGACTTTGGTGTAAATCTCTCGAAAACTCTAGTTCAATTGATTTTTACTCTTTGGGTGCCATAGATCATAAAATATGGCTTTGGCACAACAGTATGGCAGCACCATATAGTTTCTATTTCAAATTTGCTCCTTGACCTATGCGGCATTTTTACAGACATAGAAAAGACACATGTTCAAGTGAAAATAAAAGAAAGAAAAAAGCAATATAGAGATTGTGTTGATTTGGAGATTCCTGAGCTTGGAAATCATGCAGGTACAATGCCTGAAATTGTTTTAAATGATTAATAGAAAACTGTGAACACTTGCACCCCACAAGATGTAGTCTTATATCTAGCACATTGCCATATAATACATTTTGCTAGAAAACTTGATTTTTTCCCTCTTAACCCATTACTTGTGCACTTGTTTCTCTCCCTATTTTTAAAGTCTTGGATATGGGTAGATATGGGTACCTCATTCCAACTTTGTATTGAAGCACCCAACACTTCAATATTTATTTTCAGTATCTAATTTATAATTTAGGACAAGGATGCTACTTTATCCAGTACAGTTTCATTGCAAAATTTCAGGTTTCGGCACCTGTGAAATTTTCTCGAATACACCCTAGCATTTTGCTATACAGTCTGTATCTCTCCCTTGCCTCCGACATCAACCGATTACTTTTGAGCCCTCCCCTGTCTATCAAACGAGCTGTCCTGGCACTAATTTGGAAGAGATTGGCAACATGGAAGTCTTTTTTTCTATGAAGAACAGTTGTAGAATATAAAGCAGCTTCTCTAACAAGATACAGCAATATATATGCTACTGCCTATAATTGAAAAGTAGTTTCCCCTTCCTATTGCACCCTGGTCATGTAAGTGTTTTTTAAGGCACTGCATCAATTTTCAGAGTTATGAAAATCAGCATTATTGGCTCAGTGTTGTAAATATATATTTACTTGGCCAACTGGACAGATCCCATATCTCCAGGCTGTACATTCATTTACTTCTGAGAATAGCTTGCAACCTGCAAAATATTTGCTTATATGTCAATGGTTTTTAAAAATACATTGATTTTCCAAAGTTAAGTTAAGGCAACTGCCTTATGCAATTGCATCAGCAGCCATAAATAGAGGTGCTCGTAGAAACAGGGAAACACACAGCTTGGTTGAGTCTTCCAGGTGGTTCCTGCTAACATGCCTTATGGCTGTGTTTATTTTGTCTCACTGCGTTTATTTTTATTTAGTAATTCACACTTATGTCAAGCCCTTTGGTGCTTATTCCTGCAAATCCTCTCACTCCATATCAGTTAGAGAGCCACGGCTCATGGCAGAAGCATATTAAAAGACAGTACTCAGGATTTAGTAATCAATTACATGGCAGGGGTATTCTTCAATTAATGTTTTGTCTTTAATTCCCTCTGCAGTGCAAGGCAGAATCAATGAATCTATATTTCACTCAGCAGAGAAAATAAAGCTCTCTTATTAGCCCCATGGATTTATTAGCCACGCATAGTTAAAGATCAGAAAGAACTTTTGACACCAAGGTCCAGGGTCACTATAAGGGTCACTGACATTGCCCACAGTAAATCTCTACAAGGCTGGGCTAATTGATTACTCCTGCACACAAACAACCTGTTTACAAAGGCTTCAGTTTGGGAAACTATTACTGGCAGACAGTCCCTTTGCAGTTAGTTATGTTTTGTTCTATGGATATTGAAGCCATAAATCTCATTACCATTTTAAAGCAGTCAGCTACATTATAATAGAAATAGCAGTCATCTTCAATATAGATAAATGGATTTATGATAGGTAGCCGGAGAGTATCTATACGTATATAATGCTGCCAATTCTGAAAGGTATCAGTGACTCACTCATATCAGATTTCTGTTCTACCTACCTCCCCTATATCTGCTGCACTACTAACAAAATAACAGCATTCTGCCCTTTTTTAATTTCTTTAAATTACATATTGATTAAATGTTCATGAACAGCTTTAATCCTGAAGTTTAAAATACTGTGGTGATGGCATACAATGTCCTAATGCCTGGGGAAATGCAGGAGGTAATTAAAGGTGGCTGCAGCCATAAATAGGTCAATAAAAGCTTCTGACTTTTAGCCAGATAATGTTGGGTAGGTTAGTTTACCCAGTTGGCCAAGGATTGCATTCATACCAAAATTAAGTCCTGATATTTAACCCTGGGGCCAAAATAGGGTTTGGCTCATAAAGTGGGTGGCCAAATGTAGCATAGAGCCAATCAGTTATTGCATGTCCAACTTTACTTTCCACTGAAGAAATCTAGTATTGATTATAAAGGTAATTTATGAAAAGATCAAAGTGTTTATTCATCAAGCTTTGAATATCCAAAATCTGAATAATTCGCAGTTTAAAAAAAAAAAAGTTGTATTTTTCGGAATGTATTAAAGTCCGATGGTCTGAAAAACCCAAATAAGAATATATATATATATATATATATATATATATATATATATACAGTAGATATTCCCAGTCTTTCTGGGCAATGACCTCCAGGACCAAAATATCAAGAAGTTGTACCCTACAACAATGAAATCATAATAGTATATGTTCTTTGGGACAGCAAGCATAACCTGCTATTTCCATTGATGCAATAGCTTCCTGTGCTGTTGAAGGAGAATCATAAAAGAAACACAAGAAACACAAAGGCTAATAATAATAATTATAAGCAACACAACATAGAGATTAATAAGTATTGATTTTTGTCAGATTCCTTGGTATTGTGCATGAACTGAAAGGGAAGACAGGGTCTGTGAAACAGACACTATTTATTGTGGCAATAAAGTAATAAACACACCTTTTTTGTTAAAACTCACTATTCTTGCTTTCTCTGTCTCCTCTGGGCATTTGTGAACATCCCAGCACTACATCACTTCAGACAAGATCTTTTGTATTCCATGCTGGCTGCTACAATTATTGGAGGTCTTCCCTCTGACCTCACTTTTTTTTTCAGTGGACATATTTCCAGGTCAGTAAGTGTCATAGTGCTCTATACTCCACATCTGGGATAGTGTAGCCACATGCACTAGCATCTCATAATCCTTCTTTTACTTTAAGGGGCATATTTATCAAGGGTCAATCTGAAAATTCAAATAAAAAAAAATTGAATTTTTTAGTTATTTTTGTGTACTTCGATTAGGAAATAGTCCAAATTCGATTCAAATTTGCAAAAAATTTTAAAATTTGGATATCTATACAAAAGATAATGGGGTAGAGCTAAAGGTTATCCTAATAGCCAATTTAAAAAATGTTGCATGCCAAAAAACAATTGTCGCCCATAGACTTCAATGCATTTTGCTAATTTTTCACCATTTCAAAAGTTTCTGAGAAACAAAACAGGGCAGATTCAAAAGTCACTATAGCTAATCAATAAGAGTTTAGTAAGGTCTTCTAATTTCCCCTTATTTCATTGCTTATTATCCTGCATTATAAAACATTTCTTTTTAGCTATATACCAGATATCAAAAGGGAAAACCCTGAAAATAAATTTGATAGTGTGTACAGTCTCTTGAGTATGTATAATTTTACTGGTATTTAGAACCCAAATCAAAGAAAGCATTGTTTTTCTCAAAGGTCTCAGTTTGTTCCTGTCCTGAACAAGAAATTATTTCAGAGAACAAGTTAATATAATCTGAGTGTTATTTGAGAAGCTAAAATAAACTAGATATTACTACATCCCTGAATATACAGAGTACTTTTAGCTAATCCAGTTGTATTATCTGCAAATCATAGACACAACAAATTGACAGATATCTTTCTGCATGAAGGCATTATTCCCTCTAGCAAACAGCAAAATCAATGGATAAAGGAATTAGTTCTAATGGACATTTGGCACCTGCACCACCTTTCAGATATAAATAATGCTTTTTGTTCTCCGGCTCTCATACCAGATCTCTGAATTGTTGGAGTTTATTCTTCCTGACATGGATTTGTACAGTTTTCTTTTTAGAGTAGATGCATTTAGTTATATAAGTGCTGAAATTAATGTAAAAAAATAAGCACTGCTTTGCACCTTGTGGCCATCAACAATTAGCTGGATCAGCTGATCTTATGAAATGCACAAAAACTGCAAAACACACAGCACATGAAGGGAACCCTGAAATTAACACCTTACATGTTTTCATTGTGTCTACAATCCAGTAAATCATAAGCTATCCATAAAGCTACCCTTACTGACACCACACATATATCCTGCTAGAAGTGACACCATTCCCAATACGAACATTTTCCACATGATTTACCAAAGTAGTTGCTAACCTACCACCTCATGGATAAATCTCTCATAAGATTTGCAGAGTATGCTGCTTTGTTGGAATTCTGGATAAACACTGAATTGTACTTAAAAAATTATGATTTGCATCCACATTTTGCATGTTGCTTCAGATAAGTAAAAAAGCCTTTTAAAGGGAACGGTAATAAAAGTTGTAAAATGTAAAATGAAGTTACCTGGTTCAAAAACTATATTCATATTGTGCAAAAGAATAATTTTTTGCATTGCAGTTTTTTTTCAAACAACTTTTATTACATTGCCCCTGAAGTGTCTTATTTAATTTACACCATTATCCCCAAACCATATTTCATAATAACACACAAAAAACTGCTAAAACTATTATGACACTTTGTGCCACCTCAGTTTATTTTCTTCTAAAAATGTACAGAATCCCTAAAAAGAACAGTTTCCAAGCAATGGCATACATTTTTTCATTTAGCTAAACATTGTGGGCCATTTTATTTTATTCTTTTTTAGTTTGGTCATATCCAAAAGACCGCAGCACTCTGACAGCTTGGTTCCATGAAGTTGTGTATCTTTATTGGCTCATTTAAAGTAGAAAATTGCAACATTTCGGGTCACACAGGACCCTTTATCTGCTTGTGTGGAATTACTTTTTTCGTTTGGTGTCATCATGGTTGCCCACATTTTGTTATATTAACTTATTATTATTATTAATAATTATTATTTAATCAAATAAAATGTATTATTGTTAACTTAAAGAATATGCAATAGGATTTATGTTTGACTGCACAATTTTAATAAAATGGTTACACTAATTGAGCTTCCATTAATAGCATTATTTGGAGAAATTGCTACAGGAAAGAAATGCCAACTGACTTCAGTGCTTTTATAGTGAGAAAAAAACTCCCGTTAACTTAAATGCATTTTGCATGAAAAAAATGCAGTTAACAAAAAAATGTCAATAGATTTTAATGTACTTTGTGTGCGAAAAAACACACCATAAAAAAGGCCATTAACTTCAATGCATTTGCCTAATGTTTGCCATTTCTAAGATTTTTGCACAACTCTTCCTCCAATCATCAGGAGAAAATCAAGTCAGTAATAATTCTGTCCAAATATGACAGTTTATGACTGGTAAGATATTTATCTAACAGGCTGATGATTGTCAACATGATCAAGAGAAGACCTAAGAAAAATAGGGCTGAGAACGTAAGACACAAAATTCAGTTTAATTATATAGGGAAGAATAAGGGTCATCAAAAAAAAAACTACAGTAAGAGTCTAACTTTTGGAGCATTAGAACATTATCCTAGTCCTGTGCCTGTGCCTACTGATTATGCCTTACCATGTGCACTTTTTCATCTCCAATTTGTTCCTGTGTGTTAGCCTCCCATCCACTTAGACTGTAAGCTATATGGGGATCCCACTATGCCTCTTACCACATAGCACTTAAGCTCTTTGTTCTATGATTCTGTATATATTTATGATTTGTCTCCCCCATATATACTTTTATGTATATTGTTATTTTATGCACTGTACAGCACTGCAGCTCCTTAACAGTGATTTACAAATAAAGGTATACATACATAAATACATACATACATACATAAATACATCCATACATAAGGGCTGTGATTAACTAATTGGAAGCTTTTGTGCCCACTGGCAGACTACAGGAGGATCTGTCAGTGCCTTGCTATACCTTGCTACACTGAAAAGCTTCATTTCAAAAGCTCATTTGGGTAAAATAATGTAGAAAGTTTTTTTTTACCACAAAACACGGGTAGGCACGTTTATCAAAGGTTGAATTTTGAGCTTTAAGAAAACTCCAATAAACTCCTATGAACTCAAAATTGGATGAATCAAAATTTATTAAAAAATTTGAATTTTCCAAACTCGGGTGAATAGGAATGACCCGAAAATTAAATCGAATTTGAATCAAATTCTCAGAAAAAAATATCAGGAAGGCTGCAAAAAATTCAAATCCCAGGTTGTCTTCCATTGATTAAAACAGCGATTTGGCATGTTTTAGGAGGTGAATAGTCAAATTTGAGTTCTTAAAGGGCTAGTGTATGATCAATCTCAAAAATGAAATTTGAATTTTGAAAAAATCTTGAATCTAATTTTAACAATTCCCTAGTCAAATTTGACATTTTTGGGCATAAAAAACTAAAAAATTTGAATTAAAAATTCATATTGGATATTCAAATTTTCACTTCAACCCTTAAACTCACATGGGACTTCCGTAATGATTTGCTCAAGCTGAAAGGCTCATGCTGTCTTAAATCAGCCTTTGAAAGTCTGCAAGATTATTTCTGCCACTCTACCAGTTCTGATATTACCACATCTATTGTTTTCATATACGTACATGTTATACAATTTTTAAATGGACATGGAAAGCTCAATTCCCTAGGGGTGCCATAAGTTTAGTGAATTCAGTTACTATATTTTTCCCATGGTCATTGCTACTCTTGGGGAAAAATGCTATGGTCTTAGTTAAAAAGTAGTGCTGCGGCTCACTCTCTGGCTAATCTATACACATTTTTTTTGAAAGAGGACAGGAACATACCCATGACCATTGATCTAAATCAGGTGAACACATGGAAACATTTTCATTTTTTATTGGCAGATTTGAAAACTATTAGTGCTAAGTTTTTGTTCATCAGTTTTTAATGCAATTGAAAAAAAAATGAATAAATGATCATGTTTTAAAGTAGAAAAGCAATTTGCAAATTATTTCATTTATTTTCATTCTCTACTCCCAGCTAATGCTATCTTATACATTCCCCTGTGTGTTCACCCATTTAGCAGCACAATTAAGAA
Source organism: Xenopus borealis (assembly GCA_024363595.1). Lineage (NCBI taxonomy): Eukaryota > Metazoa > Chordata > Amphibia > Anura > Pipidae > Xenopus > Xenopus borealis. The sequence continues at coordinate 178,578,391 of CM044432.1, forward strand.
TACACATTTTTTAAAGAAAAAAATAAATAATTTTGTTAATATAATTTATGTTATTTCTTAAGGAAAAATTTGTAGGAAGCAGATGGCTTCAAAAACATGAAAAATAAAGCTGATTATGGTGACAGCTGCTCAGGTTGAGTTCATTGATTTTCCTAGATGCTTGAGATTAGCATGTTTGTCTGCTGACTGTGAATTGGTAACAATGTGATAATGTGATAAAGACAGGAGGCCATTGTGAATAAAAAAAATACAGTAAAATGTAATTTGTTTCAGTGCTGGTTGCATTTAAATACAGCAATGCATCAAGCATAATCAGTGTGAGTATCTTCCAGATTTAAAGGAATGCTATCATGGGAAAACATGTTTTTTTCAAAATGCATCATTATAAATATTGGTAATTATTATCATTATAAATGCTGGTAAGCCTTTTGGTACAGCCAAAAGGTTTTTCTTCCTTTTCTTCCTTTAACCTTTAGCAAATCAGAAATATTTGGTGAAGATTCAAATGCATACCTTCACTGGGTTACACAGTTCCATTCCATGGAACTCTAAAAATGGTGGTTTACCAACAATAACAAGAGTTCTCTGTAGTAATGAAAGGGATCTTGCACACCACATTTAAAATGAATTTGCATGGCACTAAAATTCTATTTAAATTCTATTGAAGCTTTTAATTTATTTGTTCCTGTGGCCAGGATCCAATTTCTTCTGTATTGAACGATTTCTCATATTCTCTTACTCTTTACAGAGATTATAGTTTATTGATGTGAGTCACTGTGCCTATGAAGCTTATGGTGTAAGGCACCTATTGCATTCACACCTTTGCAAACAAATCCTCCCCTCCTGTTCATCTTAATGTGGTGGTGCCTCAGGATTCTGTACTTGGTCCACCTTAAATATCACCTGTGTGCCAATGACATTTAGATATATTTAGACACTCCCTCACTAACCAAGATAGCTTAGTAGCTATCCCTTGCTGGATGAACCAACGCCACCTCAAGCTCAACTTGGCCAAGATTGAGCTCATGGTCTTTCCACCCAAACCAAGCCCTTCTCTTCCTTTCACCATTGCCACTGATGGCATGATCATCAACCCGGTTAACTCAGCATGCTGCTTAGGGGTCATCTTTGACCAGTCCATCTTTTTCTAATCATATTAATAATACTGCCGAAACCTGTAATTTCCTCCTCCTCAATATAGCCAATATTCACCCATTTCTTTCACAAACAACAACCAAAACACTAATTCAGACATCCCAAACCTTTAGAACCTGTGAGCAACATTCAGAAGTAAAAGGAGTCAGGGAGCAACACTAGCATGAAAAATGTTCCTGGGGTGCCAAATAAGGGCTGTGATTGGCCATTTAGTACCCCCTATGTGGATTGTCAACCTACATTGAGGCTCTGTATAGCAGTGCACCTGGTTTTTAAAATGTGCCTCCAAGCCTGGAATTAAAAAATAAGCACCTGCTTTGAGTCCACTGGGAGCAACATCCAAGAGGTTGGAGAGCAACATGTTGCTCACAAGCTACTGGTTGGGGATCACTGCACTAATCCATGCCCTTATCTTATCCTGTTTAGACTATTGCAATCTCCTCCTAACCGGTCTTCCTGACTCCAATCTCTCTCCCCTCCAATCAATCATAAACTCTGCTACCAAGATCCTTCTTAAAAGGGAACCTGCTCAACCCCAAATAAAATCCTTAGTGTGGCTGCCTGTTAAGCAAAGGAATGCATATAAAACCCTTCTACTAACATTGAAAGTCCTTCACTTCTCTGCAACTCACTACATTTCTCCTGGTCATCCTCTCCGCTCTTCTCATTGCCATCTTTTCTTCACACCCTCGACATCCACTGCCACCTCTCATCTCAAACACTTCTATCTTGCTGATCCTTACCTCTGGAATTCCATCCCTGAATTTCTCCATTAGGAATCCTCTCTTAAGCTCTTTAAGAAAAAAAAGAAAGACCCTACCTTATGGAGCACTAGAACATTAGCCTAGTCCTGTGCTTACTTGCTATGCCTAACCTTTTTCATCTCCAATTTGTGCCTGTATGAATGAATCCACTTAGTATGTAAGCTCTATGGGGCAGGGACATCCTTCCCACTGTGTCTATTGCCACATAGCTCTTAAGCTCTTGTCCTGATATAATTCTATATATATTTGTTATGTGATTTGTCTTCCCCGTGGATACTTATATATATGTACAGTATATATATATTTATGCACTGTACAGTGCTGTGGCTCCTTAACTTTGTGTTACAAAAAAAGTTATACATACATTCTTACATACATGATGGTTAATTTTATCAGGGTCAATTAATTGACCTGTGTGTTTTTGGGTTGTGGGAGCAAACACAAGATGCCTATTCAGATTCTTGTGCTCTGGCTTGAACATAGAACTCCAGAACTGCATAGCAGCGATGCTAAGCATTGCATTTGTCCTTTGGCCATATATGACTATCCTACTGAATCATAGCTTTTTCAAGGCAAGGGATCTCCAAGATCAAGATATATTTTTAAAAGCATCAGATCACTATTAATAGGAAGGTATTCGGAAGGTTTTGTTTCACCAGAAATTTTTTTTTTTTTCACAGGGAAACAAAATTAAGAAAAAACTTGAAAGAAAATGCCCATAGACTTCAATGCATTTAACAAGAGAAAAAAACACAAGAAAAAATGCCTATTTACTCCAATGAATTTGCCATCATCATTTCACATTTATTAACTTTTTAATTTGAATTTGAGTTTTCAGAACCAATAATCAAAAGAATGTCAAAACTTGATGAACAACAATTTTATTATACACTTTGAGGCCTACCTATTAAAGATTGAATTTTAGTGGTTTCAGAGGTTTTTGAAACCACAATTAAACTCTATGGTGGAAAAGTAATAAAATTTGCAAAGAGAAAACATTTGTAAATAAAAATCTGCATGTTGCAAAGTAATAGTCTTTAAAACCTGCTTGAAGGTGGCATAAACTTTACGATCAAAACTTAACAACTTTTTAATGAAGAGGTTTTAATACATACAAATGGCTTATATAGAGGTATTCAGTGTCGAGGATGCTAAAGATAGGGGTTAATTTACCCTGAAATTAGGGAGGTCCAGGGGCTCAAGCCCCAAACCTTCAGCTCGGGGAGGCAAATAATATACAAGTAAATATAAAGAGCTGGCATATACCAGGCTGAACCTATGAGTAAGTGCTCCTAAGGCACAAAACGTGTAAGTAGTGATGGGCGAATTTCTCCAGTTTTGCAGTGAATTTCAACAAACAAATTTCCTGCAAAATTCGTGAAATGGCGAAAAATTCGTGAAACAGTGATTTTGATGCTGGCGTAAATTTGCGAGCATCAAAATGGTTGTGGGCATCAAAATAGTTTTTGATCTATTTTTATTTATTCTTTTTATTTATTGATGCTGGAGTCCAATTTAGCTTGACGCCGGCATTTTTTTACATTCACAGAAGTTTTGCGAAATTCGCTGCAAATTTGTCCTTGGTGAATAAATTCACCCATCACTACGATTAAGGCTTTGCTGTTATGTTTTTTACTTAAATAAATACTTTTTAACTACATCAATTTAAGGAGTGTGGTCTGGTATGTGCCAGCTCCTCATATTTACTTGAGTTGTATTACATACACTGCACACTATTGCAAACTATAACATTTGCAGTTGCTATCCTACTATTGTGTGAGGGCAAAATGGTTACAAAGGCAAAATTGTTCACTTTCAGATTACAAAAAATGTTTGCATTAGTGAACCATATTACATTATCCAATTTTTCTCTAAAGCCAAGAATTCAATGAACGTTCTAAAAAGATCTGGATTTAAAAAAAGCTGAACGCTGCACTAAAAAAATTCAATATCTCTAAAACTTAAAGAAATGCAGAAAAACCTGAAAAACAGAAAAAAAAAGTAATTTGAATGTTAGTAAAAAAACCTGCTGAATTGATGTTTTAGCCTATGGGGGACCTCTTAGAACCTATTTGGAGTCAATTGGTGGTAAAAATTTGAACCGAATTCGATCGAATGCGCTGAAAATTCAAATAAAAAAACAGACCTATTCAAATGTAAAAAAATTCTTATTAAATTTGGTTGGTCTTTTTGAATTCAAATTTCTAAATTTTTGCACTTTGGAATTCTACCATTGATAAATCTGCCCCTTATTATAGATATGGGTATATATAGTTTATTTTAGTATATGAAGGGGTCAGTTTGAGTGTGTGCATGTATGGACACTGGATTTCATTTGGAGGGGTTGAACTTAATGTACCTTTGTCTTTTTTCAATCCAAATTAACTATTAACTATGTAATAAAATGATAATAATGTCCTAAACATTACTTAAGTATACATTAAGGGGAAGATTTATCAAGGGTCAAATTGATTCCAAGTGAAAATTTGAATTTTTCATTAATTTTGGGCTTTTTCGACTATCGAATAGCCCAAAATTCAAATTGAATCGATCAAATTAGAAAATTCAAATTCAGTACTGTCTGTTTAAGAAAAATTCGATCTACAAATTCGCCAGAGTAAACCTACCAAATTGCTATAGAATAATATGGGAAGCTCCCATATTCTTCTTCTAATTTTTTTTATTGAATAAAAAAAATTGGATCGATTGCTTAAAACCGTTTGAATCGATAGGTGTCTCCTTCCATCCAACTCTATCAATCCCCTAACTTTCACTTCATTCATTTTCATCTGCTGTGAGATTAAAGGGATTCTGTCATGTTTTTATGGCTTACTTTTTATTTCTAAATTATACA
>CM044432.1:178589335-178600074 GCA_024363595.1 Xenopus borealis
TCGCGCGACTTTCGCGAACATTCGGCGAACGCGAACAGTTGATGTTCGCACGAACAAGTTCGCAGGCGAACAGTCCGCGACATCCCTACAGATGGGTCTCTATTACTTTTGCAGGTTCTTAGTCCCAGTAATGAATATTATTTTAACACTTGTTTTTTTTGTGTAATATTATGCCATAGGTATAGGTATAAGACCTGTTATTCAGAATGTTCAGGACTTGGGGTTTTACAGATAGCAGATCTTTCTGTATTTGGAATCTCCTTACTTTGTTTCTGCTACAACATCTTAAAAGCATTTAGGGGGTTATTCATCAAAGGTCAAATTTCGAAGTTATGTGAACACAACTGGAATGGAAAGTTATGTAAGAAAAAAAATGGAATTTCTAACATTCGATCCAATAGGAACACCAGGAAAATACGAATCAAATTTGAATCAAGTTTTCCGCTGAAAAAAACCTCAAATGTCAGGAAGGCAATTAACATTTTCAAAATGGACCTCTGCCATTGACTCTACATGAACAGTTTTTCGGTGGCAAAGTATCAAATTAGATATGTTTACAGGGTCAAGATATGCTAAATCTCACATTCGAGTTGGTGATTTTAAATTCCAGATTGTTCGAAGAGTTTTGTCTCCCTAAAAATTCGAATTCAAATTTACCTTTCGAAACTTAAGAAATTCAAATTCAACCAAATAGGCTGGTTTTGCTTCCAATGAGGAATAATTATATCTTAGTTGGGATCAAGTACAAGGCACTGTTTTATTATTATACAGAAAAAGGAAATCATATTTAAAAATGTAGATTATTTTGATAAAATGGAGTCTAAGGGAGATGGCCTTTCCATAATTCTGAGCTTTCTATATAGCATTGCAAGGTTTACTTGTGGTTTGTATTTAATATATATGTATGCATGACTTTGCTTCAGCAATGTCCTGGGACATCACATTAGTCACTGTCATTCACCATCTGTCATGGACTCTTGTAGTTCAATAGCATGATAATATAAACAGGACAGTTATGATTTTATCAGTCTGTCAGTCTAAACAGTGCTGGGATTAGTTGCGAGAATGCTGCCATTGAACAGCACAGATATTGCACAGATCATGAAATTAAATAAAAACATATCCCAACAAAATGTCCTATGATATTGATGTTTAGATAACAGCCAATTAAGTTTCTTGACTAGCTGATGAGACAAAAGGCAAAGGATCTTTATGCTGTTTCAGCACAGGCTATTTTCTTCCAGGAGCAGATTGTAGGCGAGCATGCTTTCAAAACAGTGAAAAGTCCAGGTAGAGCTGCAGCAATGGAGTCTCAATCAGATAAAGTGACGTCTATGACAGTGGAGATCTCTTTACAGTGGAGTCGCTAAACCTGCTTTCCTTTCTCACGGGAATGATCTCCAACTATTAAAGTATCTTTAAAACAGCTACTGAAATGCAGTTTGAGACTCATTCACAGCCTGAAACCAGATCACATTTACAGTGAAAAGACTGAGTCTTAAATGGCTTGGGTTCTGGGGCCTGGTTTCCCTTATCACTGTTCCACAATGGCTTAAATCAGGTGTTTTATTTATTTAAGATACAAATATATCCATGAATAGTCATTCATCATTAACCCGCTGGCCCGTTTGTATTCTTTGTGTGTCGGACCATTTTGTGTAAAGTAATTGCCCGCGAGGATTTAAACAGATACAGTATCATATAAACGCTCCCGTTCTCTAATACGGTGTCACATGATTGCAAAGAGAACTTGCCACAGAGGCTTAAAGTAAAGCATCTATGAAATCGCTGAACGTTTAACTCTATGACCACATTTTATAGGGATTAGATGAGGGATAGGAGTGCTTTTTATTGGAAAGATTTCATTTTAATAAAGAATGAATGGCTGTCAGCAACATTTTCATAAATGACTCCATGCAGCTGTGGATAAATATGGGACTCTTTATTGTTTCAGTTTTACAGTTTAACACACTGAGATGTGCTCGGTTTCTAGATTTATTTTTATATACAGTTTTAACTGGAGATTAAGAAACTGCAGTGGAAATGAGTTTAGCACAGGGTATTGCTGTAGTGGAAGATATAAAGGAATAAACATTAGAATAAAAATAAAGTATTCCAATGCAGTAATAATAATTCTCCATGCAATGATAAGAAATTAATTTCCAAACAACAGATTTGCAGATTGCTTGACTTTTCTAGTTTGATAAACTGCTACATTCCTATTTCTCTCTCTGTCTACATTTCAAGCTTGGTAACATGCTGGACGCCATTCCCTGCCACTGGGGATCTTTAAAGATGCAAAAGACTAATCTTCATAACGTTAGGACCTGACTGAGAACAGATTATTGATATGATGCTCCACATCTCTCTCAGTGGGTATTGTGTATCAGCTGCCTCAAAGGTTGGCGCCAACCTTTCTCCTATGTGCACCACAAACCAGAATTAATTGCAAATCAATCGAACAAGGTACAACTGATCAGTAAACCAATTAGTAATTGTATCTGTTCATCCTGTCTTCATTTACCTGGCTTTGAGGGATTTTCCTTTTTATGTTTGGTTACAATTTTTCTTCTTAATACCTTTATGTCCTTGTGAAAGCATGTCACAGATACAGAAATAGAGCCTGGCTAGTTTCTTTTCTGCTCGCTGCACATGAATTAGTTTTATTTATGTTCAGTACACTGCAAAAGAGCTGCTGTAAGGTCAGAGAAAAGCAGCAGGTTTCCTACAGTATTTTCTGCTCCTGTGTATCAGAATCAAATCTCTGTTCATGTATAAATTAATCTCACTTAAGCACATGTGCAATTAAGTGTAACTGTTAACATTTATAGGTCCTTATATTTTATTAGCAGGCACAGTTGTAGGATCAATCATGTGTATAAAGGTAGAACTACATGGGCATTTTCGTTCCAACGCAATGCAACAAAATGCAGGCGTCAAGTCGGATGTACCAAAATAAGGTAAGAAATAGAAATGTTGGATGTTGTCGCAGTGTGCATCTGATATGATATGACTGATGGATGTCTCGTCGGATCAGACCGAAAACTCCCATATAGTTCTACCTTTAAGGGGGCAATTTGCTAAAATCCTAATTTTTTTCATTATTTCATTAAAACAACTTTGAAAAAAACCCCACCAACAATTTTCGCCTCATTTATCAATAAAATAATTTGAAAAATTAGATGTGGAAAAAACTCGATACAGTACACTCTCAATAAAATCGTGAAAAACTTAGAATTTTTTTGGATGTGATACCCCAAAACATTTACTTTATCGTCCAAAAAATTAAATTTTCTGAATTATCATTTGAAAACCAGCACATACTGTATCATGATATCCTCCATTTGTAAAAGGGACATCTGCCACTGACTTCTACATGACCTGGGCAGGTTTGAGATAGATAGAATATTTTTTGATTCTGAATTTTAGCAGCATCAGGGTAAAAAAAAACTTGATGCCCTATTTCCACAAAAAAATAGTGTTTTCTCCTTTAAAACTCAGACCAAGCACCTATTGTGCCTGCTACTGTGATTGAGATACAATGTTCAGAGTGCTAGGCCTAGTAGTTGTCACGAACGCCGCCCGGAGCAGTTCCAGGAGCTCCGGGCGGCGCGTCCGTCTCCCTCGGCGGCGGATCCAAGATGGCGGCGCCCATAGCCGCCACGTGGCTTCGGCGCTGCCGTGACGTCATCGAGCCGCGCCAGATGCGCAATGGCGCCAAATTCAAAATAAAAGGACGCCAGAGACCCAGGTTCAATGCCCGAGAATAGCTCATTATAGCTATTGTGTTCCTGGGTCTCCTGTATTGCCTGAACTGCCTATATTGATTCCTGTTGCTGATCCTTGCCTGTTCCTGACTCTGATACCTTGCTGCCTGCATTATTGAACCCTGCTTTGACCTGACTTCGCTATTTGGATTCTCCCTGAACTGTACCTTGCCTAGACTCGCTGGAAGGGACTTCCTCCTTGATCCTAACTACAACCCCCCGTGGGTGCCAGAGGCCCCCGCTGACAGTAGTAAAGTACAGGGATCTTCTTGGTCACTGTGTCCAAACACATTTTTTGCACCTGCAGAACTATGTTTAAAGGCGAATGCATGTTTTGTTTGCATGATGTACATGTATCTGAATTTAGAAACAATGCACAAAACAAAAATCTTTTGGAGATTCAGAGCCACAACAGGACATACCGTACTTAGAGGCTACTCAGAAGCTGTAGAGTTACCCAACTTGTAGGTTTATGACTTATACATCTACAGAGTGGGATGTTCCACAAGACCCTTTAATCAACTATGGCAGGCAAAATTATAAATATAGAAAAATATTATATTTAGCCAAAGAAAAGAGTACAGGTGAAAACTAATTAACACTAGAGAGTTAACTTCAACATCAGTGCAATATGTATTATCTGTGGGAGCGATGAGTTCCTACTGCCCCAGGCATGATGTGTTTAATCCTTGTTATAAGAGTGAAGCACCCATGCCCCCTCCAAACTTTACTTTGGGAGAAGCTTGAGTCAAGAGGCCAAGTAACGTAGAAGCTTGGTAGGCTGGACTTATAAGTAGGAGATGGTGATAATGACCCTGTGAATAACATTTATAGCACATCTTTCTTTGCCAGCATCATTTCAGTACAATTCAGCCCAGAAAACGTGGTATAGTCTATAATTGGACCATTACATGGATAATTATGGGAATAATTCACAGAAATAACAATGCTTAGCAAAAGGTCAACAGCAATTAAATGGTGTCCTTTATGAAATTGAATTAAATATGAGACCATAACGATGACAAATTCTCAAAATGAATTGAAGTTAATGTTTCTGAGCAACAATTTTTTGATGCACACAACACTTTTTTTCCTCCAAATGTATAAATGGGCATATTTTTCTTGAGGCAACTTTTTTGTCCAAATGCATTAAAGCCAATAGATGTTTTTTCTTTGTCATGGAACTTTTTCTCCCATCAAATGTTCCACATTTATTGTTTGCTGCAGTTTTGTGAAAAAAATTCACAGAAGACGAAATGCACAATTTAATCGCAAATCTATGGCTGCAAGACCATGACTGAATGTAAATGCATGAAAGAAAAAGAAAGTGTTAGACTCGCTGGGAGATCTAATGCATCACTCACCTCCAGGCCCACACTTCTTGTTTAGGCTTTTGGGCGCTGGCATCAGACACTGAGTATCTTGTCACTGATGTTGTGATACTGAGTGTCATGATGTCACTATCCAGCGCCAAGTTCAAATCTTTTGGTGCCAAATTCCCTTTTGCTAGTGCCCAAGCTAGGCTTCAGTTTACTGTTCCTACTCAAGCATATTTTTCTATCTGATCATCTGGTTTTTTTTATTCCTGTCTGACACTCATTTACAATTCCTGCTGCCAGCCTTGAACTCTTCACTTGTTTGACTACATCTCTTTCTAAATCCTTGTTGGTACCTTGCATATGGACTTTTTTCTAACCTCGCACTTCCTTGTTGGTTTCCCGCAGCAGAAAGCCCAGGGCCCCAAAAGGGCGTTGGTGAACACTGGAGGCCACAGGTTTAGTCTGTGCAAGGTTCTGACATCAAGATCATTACAGATAGCTTGGGCCTAAGATCGAACTTTCCCAGGCTTCTGCTTCCTCGACCACTGAGGGATATTTTGAAGTTCTGATAAAGGCCTTACAGTGCATAACCTCTTCCTTAAAGGCCCTCTAATTTCAGGTACTGCTGGCTCTCCATCGTCTTTGCTTAATTTATCTCACTGTGAACCTCCAAAGCCTCCAGAGATTACTGCACCTGTTCATTTCAGGGGTGATGCAGATGTTTTCTGAGGATTCATAATGCAATGCAAGATCCTGTTTGAAATGGCTCCTGACCAATTTGTGACCAAGAGATCTAAGGTTGCCTATAATATTGCTTTTCTACAGGGGAAGGCCCTTGCTTGGGCTTCACCATTAATGGATAGAGATAATCCTCTGGAACATGATTCCACTGCTTTCCTCTCCACTTTTTGCCAAATTTTTTATGTCCTGGGCTGAAAATGCCTCTGACCAGCTCATGAAAATCAATCAAGGATCCAATACTGCTTCCGAATATGCCATCAACTTCCAGACTCTAGCTGTGGAAGTGTCTTGGAACAATGATAAACTTATCACAGCTTTCTGGAGGGGGCTTCACGAGGATCTCAAAAATGAGCTGGTAACCTGGGATCTACCTACTTCATTCAATGAATTTGTTGTCTTCATCATCAAGATTGATTCCTGAATGAGGGAGAAATCCTCACATAAAGGAACAGTAACACCAAAAAATTAAAGTGTTTTAAAGTAAATTAAATATCATGTAGTGTTGCCCTGTGCTGTAAAAATTGATCTGTTTGCTTAAGAAACACTACTATAGTTCATATAAACAAGCTGCTAAGTCGCAATGGGGGCTATATAGCACAGGATAAGTAATGGATAACAGATAACATTATGTTCTACAGAGTTTATCTGCTACCTGCTGTGTAACTTGAGCCTTTTCTCCCCCATGGCTACACAACAGCTTATTTATATAAACAATAGCAGTGTTTCTGAAGCAAACATCGCAGTTTCACCAGTGCAGGGCAACACTGCTTTATATTTTTATTACTTTAAAACAATTTCATTTTTTGATGTTACTGGTCATTTAAGCTTTGTACTCTCAAACCTTCAATGTTTCACAGGTCTGAATTCTCCTCTCCAACTACTTCTCCCACGCCGGTTCAAGATGAAGCCTGAGGGGAGAATCTGTAGGAGAACTGCTGGTCTTTGTACTGCGACCTTGCTGGACATCTCATTAGGTCTTGTCCTACTAGACCCCAGAATCAGGGAACACTCCAGCCTTAGTGTGAGGGGGGAGTCTCCTCAAGGCAAGATTTCTGCACTCCCAGTCAATTTCTGGTCTCGAATGTTCCTCCCATGCTCCTTGTTTGGTCAGAGCTTTTCACAGAAGGTTCCCTCACAAGTTATGGGAGTCCCTGAAAGGCACTCCTGAAGTGGGGGTACTGTAAGACATGCCAGGTAGTGATGGGCAAATTTATTCGCCTGACTCGAATTCACAGAAAATTCGCAAAACGCCCATGAAAATTTGCCTTTATTTTTTTTGGACACCAGCGTGAATGCCCACATCCAAAACAAGATGTCAGCGGTATTTCGCAAATTTTTCACAGATTCACTCATCACTAATGCTGGGAGATCAAACCCATTGCTTACCTCCTGGAGCACCTCTTTTCCTGCTCATGTGCGCAGGCACACTTCCTGGTTAGGATTTTTGATGCTGGTGTCTGATGCTGGACGTCTTGACACTGACGTTGTGACTCTGAGCGTCATGACATCACTATCAAATCTTTTGGTGCCTAATTCACTTTAAAAGCCTGGTCCACCATTTTGCTAGTGCCCAAGCTAGGCTTCAGTTTACTGTTCCTGCTCAACCATATTTTTCTATCTGATCATCTGGTTTTTTGACTCCTGCCTGACTCTCGTTTATGATTCCTGCTGCCAGCCTTGAACTTTTCACCTGTTTGACTCTGTAAGTCTCTTTCTAAATTCTTGCCGGTACCTCGTTTATGGACTTGTTTCTAGCTTCTCACTTCCTATTTGGTTTTCTACAGCAGAAAGCCCAGGCCCCAAAAGGGTGTCGGTGAACACCGAAGACCACATGGTTGCAACCATGTGACCTCACACAGCACAAGTTTCTGACAACGAGATTGTTACAAGAAGGTTTGCAATTCTCTAAAATTGTCAAAAATTCAAAAACAGAAAAAATTTGTAGAAAGCGGCAGCCACACTAATATCCGGATTTCTCTTTAGTTTTTGTGGGTGCAAGGTCAAATATTTTATATATAGAAAGTCATTAAGACCACACTCCAAACTTTTCAGTGAATCAAATCACCTTTATTGTATGAACCATGTGTTCCAACGTTTCAGCCCCCAAGGTTGAGAAAGAACCCAACGTTGGAACACATGGTTCATACAATAAAGGTGATTTGATCCACTGAAAAGTTTGGAGTGCAGTCTTAATGACTTAATGCCAAAATTTCTTGTTGAAGAAAGTGGAGGTTTATTTAAACCAATGTTTCAGTTCTTCACAGGAACTTTTGTTACTCCCTGAAAAGTCTCCCTGCATTGCCTTATTTAGTTTATTCGACTGGCACCCAGCTTTTGTATTTTTGGTGAAAGGTGTGTGCTCCGTATTTTCTCTCTCTCTCTCTCTCTCTCTCTCTCTCTCTCTATATATATATATATATATATATATATCATGCAAAGCAGACTTTTGGCTTCGAGGGCCACATTGGAAGAAGAAAAATTGTCTGGGGCCACACATGAGATACACAAACACTTTTGATTTGTAAAAGTAAAGAAAATACACACACAAAAAGTTGGACACACACACAGTTGGATAACCAGATGGAGATATACACTGGAATAAGGGATAGCTGGATATTAAATAGACTTATTATTATATTATTATTACTAACTGGGCAATGGGCAGAGTCCTTGCCTTTTTATTGGCCACCAAAAGTATTACCTGACTGTAGCTGCGTGGGAGCTAGGAACACGCTACTGCTCCTGGACAAACTATAACAAACAAAGGAAAGTTGTGCTTACCAATTATTTTTAAAACATTAAGTGAGGGGTGCAATGAGGCTGTGACCACAACATTCATACAAATACAGAACATCCTCTGCACTGAACCCATCAACCCATTAACAATATATTTAAGACATTGAGACATTTTGTACCATAAGCTACCAAAAAGTGCTTTACCCTTTAAACAGAACATGTATTGTCTGTCCATATATTGCAATATATTTAAGTTGGCCAACTATGTCAAAGTCGTATATAAATCAGCAGAAAAGCTAACTGCTTACTGAATGCTTTTTACACTGCACTGAAGCAAATATGAATTTATTGGGCTGCCTCCAACCTCCAACTGCCTTCTATTTCAGGGCTACATACTTGGTTGAACCATTTTTGGGATAAAGATCAATTCTTATTAATGTGGATATAAATGAGTATATGAAATCAGAGCTAATGTCACTTTAATTAGATGTTCAATAACATTTTCAATTTCAAAAACCAAAAGGACTTCATATAAAACAACTCAAAATTGACAACGGAATGTTTCTTTTTTTTTTGCTGCTTTTTAGTCTAAACTCAACATGTATGATTAATAAATTTTTCCTGTGGTCTCATATTATCTAACATTATAGTACAACTTGCATAGACATGTAGGGCTGACACTATTTTAATGACATGATAAAATAACAGTAGTGATGAGCAATTTATGCAAGTGTTTTTTGCAGTGACATTTTTTTCATGGTGAATTATTTCTGGGTAAAATACACCAGTGTCTATTGGATATTTGTTGCGAAGTTTTTGGGCAGAAAAAAATTTCACAGCAAAATGTTGAGGTTTTGTGAAAATATTCACAGATGGCAAATGTGGAATTCTGCAGCAAATCCATACCTAGTTAATAGTTTTACCCACTACTAACCAACATACTCTCTACAGTTGACTTGACTATGTGGGATAGAATGTGCTTGCACATTCAGAGTCTATAAATCTGCTCATTCTAGAGCAGTGGTCTTAGCATAAGTCAGAACTGTAGCTGCAATCTCTAGTTCAGTGGTTTTGGACATTATAGATTCAAGCCCCCAATTTAAGGCTAACATTTCAGTAGCACCCTTGTCACATAACAAACATACAGATAGGGTATATTGAAATATTTGCAGATTACCCATGGTTCCAACATAATATAGGACAACACATAAGGGTTGACTACAATTTACCCAAAAAAACCTTTAAGTTGTCATTTGAAAAAAACAAATAGTAATCTTCCCCAAATCTTACCCTAACTGGTCTTTAAGCTGCCTCACAAGTCCATCATGGGAATCCAATTTCACAGTCTCTGATCCACTGTAGTGTGATGGCATATACTGTTATATTGCATTCTATGTAAAATATTTTTAGCAATAATTTTGGTGGCATTTTTTATCTAGCACAGAGGTAGCAAGTTGTGGAGGGTGCCCAAGGGATAATTCAGAGCTGAATACACAATGTGTAGCATAGAGAAAAACTATTGAATCAAGTAGATTTATGAAAAGGAAAACAGTAGTATATTCTTTAATCTCATGTTTGGAAGACCGTCAGGACCATGTCTTAATGGAGAGAAGTACAAAATGTCAACATTTTAACACAAATAACCATTTTTTCTCACAATGTAGCATTATTCCAAAATATGCACTCTGTAAAATGAACATCTCACTGTGGAGCTAGAAAACTGTATTATGCCAGGTTATTAACAGGTGTAACATTCACTGTTCCTTCACATTGTGCCTTATGGCCAAGTTACAAGTAAGAGACCCAACACAAAAACTCAGTATACAAATTACTAATACAAGTATAAATTGTTGAAGGCATGTCAGTGAAAATCATTATTGGCAGATTAAAAGCAATAATAAGGCAATAAATTACAAAGTACAAAAGAAACTAATTGTAATTGAATTGTAACCATTAGACTCCCATGAGAAGAAGGAAATGACTAAAGTAAAAAGTATCAATTTAAAGAAATAATTTAGCAAACATGATAGGAGTCATATTTCGATCCTACTTAGGAGCCAAAGCAAATGGGGAACCTGAAACAATAGATTTAGATGGGCATCCAAGGAACAATTAATTGTAAATGATACATCTGTATAGGTGGCCTATATATATATATATATATATATATATATAT
>CM044432.1:178602086-178627473 GCA_024363595.1 Xenopus borealis
CCCCCCCCACCATCAGCACTAGGCTAGGAGGGGGCTCCTGGTGCAAGCGGCCATATCAGTCAGAGCGCAGGCACTTCAGACATCATGCGCATAATTGCAGGGCCGCTCCAGCCATGAGGCAAGGTGAGAACAGCACGGAGGACTTTTGCTGGGAAAAATTACAGTAATGCGCACCTAATGCAAGATATAAAATCCATTGTGGAGTGCAGATGTGGTGCATGTGTGAGAGGTTTAGCGAATAGAAGCATTTGGGATTCAGGATGCCTACATGTCTCCCTCTGCTCATGAACACACACACACAGCTGTGGGTTATAAGTTAGAAAGCAGTGTGCAAAGTGCAAAATGACCCTACCATTTGCACACTTCATTCCCAAAATGATTCTTTGAGTTTTTTTATTTGAGTTGCATACAATCTTTCAAAATAAGCTATAATTACATAGTCATAGTGCTAGTTCTTATCTTCTAAGGCACAAGGGCTATTATTGTGCAATACTGAAAAGACTGAGGGGCAGATTTACTAAGGGCTGAATTTTAGAAGTGAAAAAACAATGCATTTTGACCCTCAAAATATTTTTGAAGGGCTTTTTATATCGAAAATGGACCAATTTCGATCGAACACGTATATTTTTGATCAAATAAAAAATACTCCGCAAAATCCTTTGAATTCTTGGAACTTAGAAAAAATTTCAGGACAGGTTCTATGAGGTCCCCCATAGGCTAAAATGGCACTTTGGAAGCTTTAAAATGGTGAATAGTCGAAGTCAAAGATTTTTAAAGGGCAAGTACTTCAAAATTCAAGAATTTTAGGGACATTCAGTGATTGAAGTAGCCCAAAATTACTTCTAAATTCGAATTTTCACTTCGACCTTTAGTAAATAGGCCCCTCAGTGTCACACCACCTCATAGGGTAAAAATACTATTTATTGAGCATTCAAAAAAGTCAGTAGCTGGAGTATAAGAGCCACCTAATGCGTTATTTGTGCAATACACATAACAGTAGATGCAGACTGGATTGTGTGCCTTTTGTATCTTTGTGGACACATCCAGCACAAACCGCAAATCACAGGGCAACAAAGCCTTGTACTTGATGTCTGCCCTATACAACTACTTAAGTTGCATCACACAAAACTTTATGCTATGTCCATGAATTTTGCAAAACAGTATTGGTCTTCATTAATTAAAATCTGTCATGTTGTTATGATGTAGTTTTTATTTCTAAATTATACTGTTTGCAAATAATTAATCATAGAAAATTTCATTCCTGAACCAGCAAATGTATTTTTTTAGATGTTATATTGGCGTGTAGACAGCCATCTCAGGTCATTTTGCTTGGTCATGTGCTTTCAGAAAGAGCCAGCCCTTTAGGATCGAACTGCTTTATGGCATACTTTTTCTCCAATTCAATGTAACTGAATGTGTTGCAGTGGTACCTGGATTTTGCTATTGAGTGCTGTTCTTATATCTACCAGGGAGCTGTTAGGACCTACTATCTGGCTAGCTTCCCATTGTTCTGTTGTTAGGCTGCTGGGGGGGGGAAGGCTGTGATATCACTCCAACTTGCAGTACAGCAGTAAAGAGTGAGTGAAGTTTATCAGAGCTCAAGCCACATGAATGAGGGCAGCTAGGAAATGGACAATATGTCTAGCCCCATTTCAAATTAAACATAAAAAAAGTGTCTGCTCTTTTGAGAAATGGATTTCAGTGCAGAATTGTGCTGGAGCAGCACTATTAACTGATACGTTTTGAGAATTTATTTTGCTATGACAGTATCCCTTTAAGAATAGCAATGCATGAGATTGGGAAAAAAAGGAAGCAACATCAAGTCAAGATGATATAATAGCATAACCATTTCAGTAAAACTAAAATTTATAATTCCTGAATTTTGATCAATCGACTCAAACTTTCTCCACTGATATCCTTCTCACATGGCAAGGCTGAAAACAGTTAAACCTAGGGGCAGATTTACTAAGGGTTGAATTGGAATGGAATTTAAAAAAATTAGAAATTCGACCATCAAATTTTTTTTAAAGGGCATCATATAAGTCCGTTTTCGAAGTGTCAAATTCAAATTTTTTAAAAGAGACAGTACTTCGAAATTAGAAAATTCAAATTTTTTCAAATCGAATTTTGGGATATTGAGTAGTCAAAGTAGCCAAAAATTTTCACTTAGACCCTTAGTAAATGTACCCCTTAATGTAACTATTAGAACACTACATTCACTTTATATTAAACTTGAAGTCATAGCAAAGAGTGAATTTGGACACCCTATTTGCTATTAACAGATGCAGTAATAAGGCCAAAAGCATCCATAATCATGCCAAATCAAGCCATACATTGCACTTATATTTTCTTGTCTTGCCATTGCAACCCCTGAGCTGATTATTCTAACTGAAACACAAGATAGGTCTTATTTACTTAATGACAATAACAATACTGGAAAGAGGAGCAAGAGCCTGAACACCATATATTCTATAGTCTCTCTGTGTAACTCCAAAGCATAGCCTTCAAAAATGTTAATTGCCATGTTCTAATTTTCTTGAATATATATAGATGGATAGTACCTGCTGGTGTATGCAACTATACAAATATACAAATGGGTTGCAATATTGTGGCTTCATTTAATTGTGTGCAAAAATTTGCATTCATATGTAAATGTTGCATGTGCATATGTTTTATATTGAACAAACACAATGATAAGCTCAAGGTTGAGGTTGTGTTAAGATGTGATTCTGGGCTACTTGCAGTTGCACTAACACTTCATGATGAAGAAATGGCATTATATAATCTCTATATGTACATCAACCTTTTGATAACCTTATACTTCTGCAATGTTCTGAGATGTCATCCTCTGATAAATCACATTATATAAACATCATCATTCCATGAATTATTCTTATGTATCAGAAGAAGAGGGTGACAGTTGTATTTGGAAATATGACCGAAGGAAGTAATTTAAATGAATAACTTTTAGTTACACTGTATATGAATATGTATCATGTGCTCTTTTTGGGGAGGCTTAATCTGTATTGTTTTACATATATCTTTTGTATGCAGAGGTATAATCAAAATGCAAAGTTAATATACCCATATTTATCTACTCCTATTTATAATTTAATAGAGCAATGCCTAATACTTGGTTAGTTAGTTAACGTGTCTACTGCTTAGAGGTGTTGAAAAATAAACAGCATCTAAAAGCTGGTGAGGTCATGCAAAATTCAAGATATTTTATAATTTGAGATTTTTGAGTTTGTAAACTCAGAAATTTGAGTTTTTAAAGCCTATAAACTCAACAAATTCGATATAATTGAGGCTTTAAGCCTATAAACTCGAAAAATATTTCTTTTTACAATTGTATTCAATCAATGTTTTTCCATTTGGCTTTTTTCATAAACAAACATCTGAGTTTTTTAATGATGAGTTTATTCGAAGTAGAAAAAAACTTCACAAACCTTGTAAATTAAATTTTTGATAAATAAGTAGTGATGGGCGAATTTATTTCCCGCGATTTGCCACAGGTGAATAAATTCACAAAACACCCAAGAAAATTTGCCTCGTGAAAACTGACCAGCGTAAAAAAAAAGAGACTTGAGTGTCCAAAACAATACACAAAAAATTCGGCAAAATGCCACTGATTCACCCATCACTATAAATAAGCCCTCTAGTGTATTGGTCTACATGCTAGCTATTACCCTTGCTCTTTATATAAAGGGAAATACACAAGACCAGTAGACCACTATATGGATGAATACTGGGTATTGCAACCACAGGGAATTAAAAAAGTACAAAACAAAGCCGCATTCTATATGCTGGTACATAGTGCTGCCCTTGAACCTCTAGGCTCATTTACAAATGCAAATACAAAGCAATATTCATTTAAATTTAATTAAAAAAAACACTTAGGGGCAAATTTACTATTATTCACCTAAAATCCCTCTAATCTATCGAATGCTTATCGAATAGTTTTAGGCTATCTTTTTTCTCGATATTCAATTTTTCAATGAAATCGTACGATAGAATACCGATCGTTCAATTTCACGAAAAAATCATACTTTTTCCTTCGATCGCTTGAAAAATTAGTTTGAAGTGTTCGATCATACGAGTGGTATTCGAGCAGGTGTTTGCAAAAGAAGCCTATGGGGGGGGGCGTCCCATAGGCTTCTATGCTATTTGGGTTCAATCTGGCAAAGTAGGCAGTCGAATTAATTTTAATAAAGTTAAAGTCCTTCGATCATGGAATGGTTGAATGATCAAATATCCGATCATTCAATCTATTTGATCATTCAAATTTTCGGTATTTGATGATCGGAGTGGCCAAATTTGCATATTTGATCCTCCGAAAAAATCGTATGATCGGAATTAGATCTAATTGAATTTTGTAAATGTGGCCCTTAGTTGTTATTATGGTTGTGAATATAGGTGTTATATTGTACCAGTGCAGATACCCCTAACCTACTGGATCTAGTCTTGACTTCTGTCTGGGGCCTGCCGTAAGTATTTTTAGTATTTTTCATTTCTTTCAAAGTTTGGAAACTATAGTGAAGATAAAAAAAAAGTTTTGTGATAAAGAAATAACTTAATTTCCCTTGCTTTTTCATTATTGTTGTATAACCCATTCCAGCTATTTTTGTTTGAGACAGTTGTTTTTACCCCCTTCTCCACCATATGTATGAAAGTTGAAAAAGAGCATCAAAGGTAGGGAAGTGGATTTTGATGTTTCCATTTCTGACTGCCAAGAGAGAGTGGGGGAGAGAGATAAAGTGTGTCTCACAAAAGCCTGCCGAAATGAACAAATGTAACTTTTTTCTATGTGAAGTCTAAATTACTTACTGACAACCTGAGAGTTGCTTGGAGTTGAACAATGAAGCATGTGGACACTGAATAGTTATGTGGCACTGCACTGAGAAGGCCTCTTCAAGGTCTATTCACCCCTGTTTCTGTTGATATTCCATGGCCTTGAAGTCTTTAGCGTATATACTTTTAGCTCTTTTTTGTGTAGGGATCATTGACTGTTTACTATAGAGCTGATGCAGTCTGAAGAGACGTAGGACTCTAGATGTTTCATCTCTTGTCAGAGCTTGCTTCAATTAAATTAATGGATCCATTCAGCCCTCTCTTTCCACATTCAGCTGCATCAGAGCCGAATACATTAAAAGGATCTTAAGCCTGAAGATGGTACATCATGGCATTAGCCAGGGCACTCATTTTCCTCCGTCTCCTTTTTCTGTAAATCAAATAATTAATGAGATCTCCACCTCAATAGAGCACTTCATCAATATTTTGTAGCAATGGAAAAATATGTGCATTTTGTTTGTGGAAGTGCTTTTATGTCTGTGTAGGGTTTTGTGGGTAAAAGATCCAAAATAAAAAAACCCCACAAAATATTGACCTTTTTTTGTAGATTTTCTCTTATTTCTGAGAATAGCACTTAAAACCTAGAGTGGCCATAGTGTTGTTGCCAACTTTAGCTGGTCAAAACAAATTAAGATTTCAAAGCCTTCAACAGTTTGCTCTGGTTGGACCCATTTTCTTAGTATTTGAAAACAAAAAGAAGTAATTACAGGATATTTTATAAGTAAAAGGCTAATTTTTTTCAGAAAACATTATAATGAAATGTGTACAAATTATTTCCATTTTCTCTGTAATAATTAAACAGTACCTTGTATGTAATCCAAACTAAGATATACTTAATCCTTATTTGAGACAAAACCAACCTATTGAGTTTATTTAATGTTTACATGATTTCCTCGTAGACATAAGGTATGAAGATTCAAATTATCCATTATCTGGATTATCTGGATAACCCTAGGTCCTTAGCATTATGGATAACAGTTCCCATACCTGTAATAAAAAACAATACCTTGTACTTGATCCTAACTAGATATAATTACTCCTTATTGGAAGCACAGCCAGTCTATTAGTTTTATTTGATGTTTACTTGGTTTTTTAGTAGACTTAAGGTATGAAGATCCAAAATTCAGAAAGATCTATTATCTGGAAAACCACAGATCCTGAAACCTATGGATAACAGGATCCATACCTGAAACTGCAATAAAGGTGCTAACTTTGCTTGAGTGCCTACAAACCTATTTTGCCATTTATGGTTTCACAGTGAATTTCTGAGTTTTGCTTCTGGCAGAACGGCACCAAAAAGTAGCCACACGATAAGTTTCACATGCGATAAAAATGTTGGTCAGAAGACAAAAATGTTGCAGTAGACAATATAGTTGGTCATATTCCCTAATGTAGTTTGCCACAAAAAAGTTGCAGATACAAAAATGTTGCCCATAGACAGAAATGTGTTTTGTACATGACTGTTTACAGCTTGGGTATGGAACAATCCAACAGTTGCTACTTGCTATACTGTATACATGTGATATCAGAGTACTAAAGATAAAATTCCATTAATAACGCCAATTTTTTTTGTAATTTTCTGTGAATTTAAAGAGTTAAAGGTTTTATACAATAAAGCACTGGACTGGTCTGCAGCATAATATTTTTTTATGACCCAATATATTTATGGTATTTAATGCAAAATAAATATTCTACTTTGTTTTTAATGAAACTGTTTCCTGGTATAGCTGCACTCAGAGCTCCTACCTGCTAGCAATCAGAAAAACTGTGTATGCTCTACGTAATTGATGGGAAAGACAATAACAGTAATAAAAATGAACTATATGTAGAACAGAAATAGGCAAACAGGCATCTAATACAACGGAACAATACAAGGACAAACAGCTGACTAACTGACAAAGCACAGGCTTTGTAGTAGTGATGGACAAATCTGACCCTTTTCACTTCACCAAAAATTGGCCAAAATTTAAGTCATTGAAGTCTATGGGCATATTTTTTTTTTTTTTTTTTGTGATGACAATGTTTTTTACCCATTGGAGTCTAGGGCCATAATTTTTCAGGCAAAACTCTGCAAAAAATACTGACTACATGTTTTTTACCTTGGCAAAGAATTTGCACATCTGGTTAAATGTAGATTGTCCTAATTTATGGGTTGTATGTTGTCCAAGCACAATATTGCCTCCTGTATAGATAGAATAAGATGCCTGAAAACTCCCTTGTATTTAAATGCATTGCAACAACCTTGTCCAAGTTTTATCACCTTATCACACAGAAATGTGGAAGGAAATACATGACTCAACTGGCTTGTTATAAGTGATTTAAAAGAGGTTGTTTCACCTTTGAATTAACTTTTTTAGTTATTTTGCTTTTTGTTCAGCGGCTTTCCAGTTTTCCAATTGGGGGTGGAGCAAGAGTGACTGTTAAGACTTTTTTGGTGGGGGGGGGAGCGGCGTCGACAAATTGTTACTCTGCAGATCATGCAGTAGCCAAAACAGAAATTGAATGGCTATATATTCCCACTTAGAAGGGGTCATTATGACAACCCTTGGCAGAAATGCTAATTCTGTCTGGGATTTTTAGTGTGCATGCAGACAGTTAAGATGAACTCTGCACTTCACACCAGATATAAAGTCCAGCATGAGGTGCATAGTGAAGTGTTGGAGGGCAGCCATTACTGCCCACCTGTGTTTGCCACTGCTATGTAACATGCACTTCTAATTGACATACAAATTAGGGGAAGGACAGGGGATGAATACAGTCCTGCAAAATGAAAACAGCCTTGTGTACATGGGGGGGCACTAACAAGTAATTTTGCTCTAAAATTGAGTGCAGAGTCCTTCAAAAATTCAAAGAGAGTATAAAGTGCAAAAAGATTTTTTCTTTTGCACTTTGCACCTTTACTTCCACTTGGTTAGTGGACCCTATTGTGTTAGCAATGTTTAAGCCATGATAGACACATACCAATTATCAGAGTTTGGATAGCATGATTAACGATGATGTTAAATTTTGGTCAGATTCTTTTGAAAACTCTGCATATTTGATGTACTGTGCTTTTTTATCCCTGATGAAAAAAAATTCTCATTTCCAGCAATGGCAATTGCAAAGACACAAGTTATGCTGGCAGTTTTACCAGGACCTTTTCGTCAGATTAAATATGCAGTGGGCAAATCCCCCATACTCTTAGACCTAAAATTAAGATAAATAAATAAACTCCAAGTTATTGGAATTTTTCTGTTAGGATCCACTCCTCAATATTAAATAATTTTGTTTAGCTAAATACAGTTTCCCGTTATAAATAACACATTACACAGCAAGTCATAAAAATAACCTAAATTAGTAGCTAATGATTGCAAAAATATGCGCATAAATTGCATGTTGATCAGTAAAATAAGAAGATGGCAATATCAGAAGAATGGAATTTGCTGTAAATTGAAGAGAGAATGGTGAAAGCTAATGCAGCTGGAGGAGGAGAGAGACTGGAGGTGTAAAGCCAATTATTCCACCAGCAGAATAAGCGCACTCAGCAAGCTGTATGAATGCATTGCCAATAAGCAGCATCAACCAGATATAGCTAAAGAAAAGCAACTACCCATGACACTTCTATAACCCATTTGTATAGTTAAAATCTATATCTGCAACAAAAAAATGGGGAAATGTGTTTTTCTCATAAAAAAATAAATGAAAAAAATAAAATCAATTTGGTTTTGTACATTTTTGTTGCCATGTCTTTAATTGGGGTTGGGACTCATCTTGAGAGCATTGCATTGTGTCTTATTATAGATGATGGATACTTGTTATTGTGCAAACTAACACTTGAGTTAATTATAGAGATTTTAACTAGAGCAGTTTTAACAATCCCAATGTTATTCTTTCCTACATATGGCAGTGCATTTCTTTCTTTGATTGGTGGTTATAATGAAAGTTATTAAGGGATTAAATGATAATGTATTTGTTTTTGTTTAATTCCCCCTTCATATTGGTACCTGCATTATAAAATGTACAGCAATGTACATTTATTTACTTTATTTTTTTAATAATTTTTCTACCATTTTGGCTCATTAATTTGTATAACAGATGCTTTAAAAAGAGAATTTCAAAATGTTATATCAGTATATTAGCGGCAGGTGGTCAGTGGACATACATGAAATTGACCTTATGATGTAAATGTGCAAATAATATCATAATGTATTAGTTTGGCACACCATAAAGGTAATAGTAAAGGGCTGGTTGCTGACTGTACAGGGGCTGCCTGATAGTCCCCATGATATTAAAGTCAGAAAAAATGAAGGGAACCCAGCACACCAGTATTGCAAAAATTAACTATTGTTTTATTACAAAAAAAAAAATAATTATAAGCAAAAAAACCAAACATGTTTCAACCCCGTAGTTGGGGTATCCGTCAGGGGCACCTGCATTTATATATATTTTTTTGCCCATGATGAACACCCCAGCTACAGGGCTGAAACGCGTTGGATTTTTTTGCTTGTGAATAAGCATTATGTAATAAAATATTTTTTTAATAATGGTGTGTTGTCTTGTTGTCTTCACTTTTTTTGACCTGATGATGGACATGGATCTGAGCAGATATGCAGCCTATTGTCCAGGTAGAGGTCGTAGCTAATGATTGTTCTGTTGGGTGGGGCAGAATTAAAGAAAAAGGTAATTACAGTACAATATTCCAGTCTAGAGACCGACTACAATCTATTTGGATTGCAAGATGGTTTCTTAAAACTATTCACCAGAAAAAAAACCTGGTGGGCCCTGCCAGGCCAAACTCGCTACACATAGCCGGCACTCCTGACCTCCCCATGCCCTATTGTGTAAGGAAGGCGTGATACATGAAGCAGGTACACATCAGCAAGGGGGGGGAGAAGGACAGAGGGAGCCCGGCAATGGGGCAGTGGGGGGCCCTGTCACTGGGCGAGCGGTTGGGGCCCCCGGATCAGAGGGGGACCCTGATACTGGGGCTGGAGCGACGGTGGCCCTGCTACTGGGGGGGGTGGTGGGGGTTCCTGCTACTGGGGAGTGCCAACAGCGGGGCCCTGATGTGTCAGCCCCGGTGGTCCCTGACCCCCCCCAGTTCGATTCTGAATGATATGACAACATAACAATGATCAGTTAATGCTTTATAATAAAATAAGTAAAATATTTTTAAAATGAAATGAATAGACTTATTAGAATAAGCTCTCTTATTTAGTTCATGCTATAAACAGTGTATGTAAGTGTATTTGCAAATCTCCGAAGTAAATAGTCCCAACTTGGCCTCTGTTCTTTATAACAGAGACTTTTCATAGCCTCTGTTGGTTTAATTGTTCTTCTTAGTTTCTAGTTTGAAGGCCAAGACTCCGCTGCAAATACTTCATGGGTTCTTACTGTTTTTAATAAAGCAGAGGAATGACCTTCCACTTGTTTACTTTATACTCCTTTTGACTAGGTGGGCTTGTTTCAGCTAAATGCAGTATCTATAATACTCCTGGGTCAGAGTTAGTCAGTCTTATTTCCATTAAGAGTAAAAATGTCCTGAATACTTTTAACTCCTGAGTGCTCAACTTTATGTTTAACAACACTGGATCTCATCTGTCTCTTAACAGCTTAAAACACCGTGTTTGAGATATTCCAAAGTTAGTACAGAATGGCAATTCAAAAAAATTGAAATTCCTTAATTGTAAAATTAATGGAAATTCTCAAACCATGTACAACGGCATTTTCTGGTCATGATTACCAAAAGTTTCCATTTCCCAAGTATGTTGCTGTTGTTAGGACGTATTTATCCAAGTTATAGCTTTTAGTTATAGTTTTGTGTAGTGAAAGGTATTTCAACTCCATGTAATTTGGAACAAAATGTATTGAATGGGGGAACCACTTGAATTATCTTAACAATGTGCTCATTTCTACCAATTTTCATTTTCAGAATCTGGAAACCCAAGTTCCTTCTTCACTTACTCTGTATTCTGTAGCATTGCAATGCTACTGACCCACAAGTCTATTTGCTCCATCAATGCAGTAACGCTATATAGGGCTAAGAGCTCTTAGCTGTCTTAGAAATGCAGAATTAGGCTTTCCCCCACCTTTTTGTACACTATATTCAAGATGGCTCAGCAGTAATCACCATTAAATTCCAAGGGATTGAAATAGTTAAAGTTTCCTTTCACAAAGTAATGTACTTTTCTGCTATTAAGAATCATTTCGCTGCTACGTGCGCTCTCACAGAGTGACAAGTCTGAAAGCAGTAGCTGTGTGAGGCCTGATGTGGGATCCTGTTACTAAATTCCTTTTAGAGACCAAAAAACCTTTGAGAAAATGAACATCTTATGCTGTTCTATCTTAATGGATCAAAGGGGCATGTAATTTGTGTAAAACATCTATGTATGTGGCAAAGTATCAATGATTACCATGTTAAAATCCTCCTATTAAGGAAATGCGAGGGCTTCAATCTTGTGGAAATGCACAACAGAAACTTTATATTCTCTTTCTGGATGAGATATTTATATTGAGTAGTATTAGGCTGCATTTAGCATCCACGACCAGCCTTGATGATTACCCTGTGAAACTAATCTGAGCTCAATAGTGACAGGTGCAACACTACTTGTGTAGGGTTATTATGAAATGGCAACTCATTTGCTAACTACCGGTATGATTAAAAACATCTGCTTTCTTTTCTTCTGCTTATTTCATTCTCCTAAACACATTTAATGTCAGGAGGGACACACAACAGAATACAGGGTTATGGAAGATAGCTCATAGAACAAGTTGATCTGGTTCTGAATAAATGTTTCAAAAGTAGCACAACAGTACCCCAGTAGCTGCATCAACAATTTCCTATCAATAACTCACATATACTAAAACAGGTTTGGACTGGGACCCATGCCTCCGACCCCCCACAGCAAATTACCCCACACACAACTGCCCACCTATTCGCACTGAGCTCAATGCGCCATCCACCTGCCTCCCCAATGCACTGCCTACCTGTCCTGTGTATTCTCCTGGTGTCCAACCAGCCCAGTTCAACCATGTATTTCAAGCATGGGACATTATATCTTATGATTAAAGTCACCATACACTGGTCAATCCATTATGGATACAGCCCAAGTAGCCATAAACAGTATGGCCATCTTTCTAGTGTTGCCTTTATTCAGTTAGACTGTCTAAATGATCAGAACTGGAGGAACTGAAAAAGAGCTATAACTCCTCTTCACTTCCTCTTCTATCAATGCACCTGCAGTCGGAGTACCTGACTGAGAACCAGCCAATATCCATAGTACTGTAATGAGGTAGTGAATCCTTGCACTTACCACTCTTTTGCAGCAGTCCCCTATAATGGAGCAGGCCCAAAGCCTTTCGGGTAAACTCACTAAAGTGCGAAGCGTCTAACACTAGCGCTTATTCACCATGATTCATCATTTTGCAACTTCGTCAATTCACTGACAGTGTCCCTGGTGAAAATTCGCTAGCAAAGTAGATAGTCTAGAGCAACTTCGCACACTTACGCCAGGTGAAGTTGCGCACTGATGGAGGGGCGTAACTACGCTAATTCACTAAGATGACCATTTTACTGAACATTACCATTTGCGCTTGACTTTACTTCGCCAGGTCAGACCTGGTGAAGTTCAATACAATAGATAGGAGTTTGAAAAAAAAAACTTGAAATTTTTTCTAAGTCCCAAAAAAACGCTGGCGTCTTTTATTTTTTTTTAGAGTGATAGTCTGAAAAATAGCGGGGGGTTACCCTCCTTCACCTCTACATTTCCTAAGATATGGCAACTCAACTATACAGGGGGCACATGTTTAGGGCAATAGGACAACTTTATTTTATTTATTTAAGGTTTCCTGGGCTTGTGTAGTGTAATGTAGTGGCTGTAACATATACTTCTATTATATGTTTAACTTTGCACTGTATGCAAATAAGACATCGCTAGCCTAAATGCGCTTTGTCTGGTGAAGTAACGGTAGTGCGACTTCACTACCGTTCGCCTCCCTGAGCGCAACTTTGCATTTTAGAGAATTAGCGGAGGGCTGGTGAAAATTCGCCTGGCGAAGTGCAGCGAATTGTAGCAAAGACCTTGCTAGTGCATTATAGTGAATTTGCCACTTTGTCTCAGGTTTGCCAGTTCTAATTTTCAAAACCAGTCAGTCAGCTACAAAACCAACCCAAAACTAGCCAAAAGGCATTTCAAAGTAGCCCAAAATAGCTCAATGCATGCAGTGAAAAAAAATTCTAAAAAATAAATGTATGTATACGAAAATATCCATTTCTAAAATTTTTCCATTAAGCAAAATAGGCCAGATTTGTAAACAAGTCAACCTATAAACATTTTGGTGGCCAGCACATGTTTGCCCCAAAATTGTCTGAAATTGAGGAAAGTCACCAGAAAATGCCAGAATGTTTAAGAATGACAGGAGACTGGGGTACAGAGCCCAAAATCAGGTAACTCCTGACTTCGACACAAGTTAATCACATTGCATGCTGGGTATTGTAGTCTTACAATAAACTTTGCAATTAGAAAAACAAAAATGACATTACCCAACATGCATTAGAAGACACAGGCTTGGCACATTAGGGCAAGAAAAAACTTTGGCTGGTTTCTAAAGTACAAATCAGTCAAAGGCCCAAAAAATAACCCAAATCCAGCTAGTTTGTATTTTCAAAACCCGCCTAGGCTTTAAATTAGTAGCCCAATTTGGCTGGAAAACAGCCAACCTGGCAACCCTGCTTTTTCTGTGTGCTGTAGGCTGTTGTCTAACAACCAGATGCACAGTTATCTCAGGGCTGCAGGAAGTGACAAAGCAGCCTGGGAGTGTCCGAGAGGAAGCACAGGAGCTTGGTAGAGAACAGCTGGGGAGAGAGCCATACAGTGGACAGAGGGAGAGAAAGAGAATCTGCCAGTGGGCCCAGAAAACTTAAAGGCACCACCAAAAGCAAATGTGAGTGCAAGAGGAGTCTGAATTGGAGTTCGGATTGGAGGAATCAGCACTTGCAGGAGGTTCTAATCTGAGTTTCTAATGGGGCTGTAACTGCAATGCTTGTCCATAAGTGTTTGGCTTGCCTGAAGGTTCTGTTTCAAGCATTCAATGAGACTATTGGAGTATTTAAAGTGATGGTATCCTAAAGGAAGAATTTATATACTGTGCTTGTTGTACTGAATAAACAGACTTTCTTTCTTCTACTTAATCAGATAATTTCCACCTTGCTAGTTAGCTAGTGAGATCCCTATTGCCACCTGTTAGTAGTGCTTTTTGTATCAAGTGCACTTTACATTTATTTTAGATTATTAATTCACAAAGCCTGTGTTTGCATTATTACTGTTTTCCAGTGGGGCAACCCGTTGGTGCTTTCCCACATTCCGCTAGGTGCTGCGCTAGTAAGTACCAGATACCAAATCTATCCCAATACCATTATGGAGTGGCTCAGATTTGTCCCTTGTCATCAGATAAGCGCCATATGTGGAGTGGGACACAGATAGAAGGAGTGTCAAAAGGATTACAGTACAAAGATAGCCTCATGATTTTTTTAATCAACATACATAAACGTACTGCTGAATAAGGCCAAAAGTTTTTAAAGGGATCATTTGAAGACAGAATGCAAAGTGCAAAGACTAGTGCAATACATTCTTTTTTTGCACTACTTTGCTTTATTAATGAATTGCCTTAGGTCTCTACATTTCAGTTCATGGTTCAGATGCCTGCAGCTTCCCCTTTAACTACAACATAGTAATTATGGTATTGGTGCATTATTAGGGGTTATGGGAAGTCTAACTTTATATTCCAGGTGATTGGCTAGCCACTATCATTCTCTACTTTAATTCTGTTCCATTGTGTTTATTTTTTTCCCTGACTTCCATTTCAGCGCCCCTTCCAGTCCATTGCATTTTGTTTGCTCCTTGGATGCCTGAGGGAGGCATGACATTCGATGACATATTTTACAAATTGCTTGGCACTCACATAACATGATTCTACAGATGAAATAAGTATAAGCTGCACAAGTAGAGCTGGATTGATGGGGTTTCTTATCTGCCATTAGATCCTATGCTCTCTCTTTCCAGAAACTTGACTATTTTGCAAATAAAGCCAAAACCCAATTTAAAAAAAGAAACAATCAAAGTTTTACCAGTCATACCATTTTATTTTGGTGATAGTTATAAATCCAAAGAACACGACAGATGGCGATTTGCTTTTTACAATGAAAAAGTTCTCATTTGAATGCAGCCATTATTGACACTGTTGATAGTAGGTCACAAGGCACACATGGAAATTAGCTAAATTTATGTTGGACAGCACATATTATAACTCTTTCCATTACAATCTAACTACATTTTATTTTATTTCATACAATCCAATTACTTAATTCTAGAATTGCATTCAGTCATTCTTTAATTAAACATTATGTATTTCTGTTTTTACATAAAAGGATCCTTATTTAGAAGTGGAGATTTTAATACAAGGAATTTATCCAAGTAATAAAACTCTCTATATAAAAAGCTACAATATGTAGCACAGTATATGTAATTAGAGTAAACAGCTTTTCATTTGAATTTTATAAAAATAAGTTCTATTTTATATATTTTTCCAATAGTCAGACTTTAGATCAGGATTATGTGATGGGGTGAAAGAAGATTTCCAGTTTTCAGATATGCTTTTTGAGATCAGGTCATGAAAGAAAGAGAACTGCATAGCAATCTTACAGTTCAGTGCTTACAGTAAAGTTCAGTGTTGTCCAACTTCTGTGGTACCGAGGGCCGGAAATTTTCTGGTCTATGTGATGAAGGTCCGATAATGGAAACTACTGTTGACGACTCCCTGTTTCAATAATTCACCTAAAATATAATATATTAAACCAACATTAGGCCTTGCCTCAGGCAAAACCCAGATTTAATAACCTTAAATTAATACAGGTGTATGTCAGCTTACTACTGTTGAGTTGATCAATTGAATAAAAACTTTTAAAGTGCAGTGCTATAAATTAATTAAATTAGCAATTAATTCAATAATTTAATCAACCGATTCAAATAATTAATTATAGATATAGTGCAAAATAATAATCTAATTGCTAATTTAATTCATTTATAGCACTGCACTTTAAAAGTTTTTATTCAATTGATCAATTCAACAATAGTAAGATGGTATACACCTGGATTAATTTAAGGTTATTAGTTCTGCGTTTTGCCTGAGGCAATGCCTAATGTTGGTTTATTATATTATATTTTAGGTGAATGATTTAAATCTTCTGCAAAAAAAATTGGTTACTCTAACTAACCTTCTGGGATTTAATTAATCAAGGATTTTTAATTATTTATTACAGCACTGCACTTTATATCTTATTAAATAGTATTATTAAGCTATACACTTTAGTAATTTAAGTTATAATTAACAGGATAATTATTCTATTCAATTAAGTAAACAATTTAGCTAGATTGTAGAAGTGGGGTACTTTTTCTCTTTGTGGTTAATTCAAGTGTAAGCTACTGACTTAGGTCAGATCCCTACTACGATCTAAGGATTAAATAAACCTATTGTTATGATAGAGATCCTTACTGTGTTTTAATTGACTCCCTGTTTCAAGCCACAGCTGCCTGAAACCACACCCATGTTACCACAAGAACTTTTAAGACTTTACCCACATTATTGGTGGTAGCACACAATAAGACCAAATGGTTAGTGCTCACTGCAGGGATATCACTTATAACTCATAAGTGAAACAAGAGCATTAAACCATATGAAGACATATCCTTAAATCCATATGCATCATACTCCCCTGTGGATAACACAGCAACCCTGGCACATGATTATACACCTTGGGGCCCTGTAATAAATATTTCCAAATGCTAACAAACCCCCACTAGGTTAACTACCCGCAGGCAGAGCATGGCTCACACAGACAGAGTATGATGCACACAGGGAGCATAGGGCAGGCAGAGCATGGCACATGCAAGGAAAATAGGATGGGCAGAGTATGTCACACACAAGAAGCATAGGGCAGGCAGAGTATGGCACACACAGGGAGGCAAGGGTCAAACTAGGAGATCAATCAGGTGGGACACAGACTAGAAAAGTCAATTTACCAGGCAAGGTCAGGATTTCAGAAGTCAGGGGGTGTTGGGCCCCATGGGAATTTTCCAGTGAGATGAAATCAAGCAAGAGTATGCTTTGGGTGTGTAGGGGGTGTGGTACCATTCAAAATTTTGTGTAAGTTCTCCTTTAAGATAGTACATATGGATGTTTTGGAGGAAGTTTTCCAGATTTTTTCCCATAGCTCTTTTGTTGAGTTCCTTCTGCCAGTAGGTCATTAATGGGCGAGATGAAACCCCTATTTGTTGATCGTTGAGGAGGACATACAGTGTGAAATTAGGCCCATCCATTTGGCTGCTTGGGAACAAAGTTGCTCAAAATATGTCAGATCTCTTTTTTGTAGTTTTGGGTATAGGGAGCTTGGAAGTAAATATAATCTTGCAAACCCTGAAGTTGGTTAACTTATACATAAAGTTGTATGATTTAACATTTAATAATTGTTTCATCTGGAACACATTGGTATGATCCAATATTTTCATGAAATGCTTTTCCGTCCTTAGGCTATACATCGGGTTAAAGAGAAAATGGGTCAGAGGAGATGGTGGCCATGCAGGTTTTATTTTATTAATTTTGGATCTCCACAATTTAATATTGAATTGTGCTGCTTTGGGTAGAGTCTTCATGCTCCACTTCACCTCCTAAAACCTGTAATAGAGTGCTAGAGTATATTGGAGTTAAGTGCACCCTTTCCATTTCTGCCCATATGGTGCAGATGGTTTTCTGGGTCCAATTAATTAATTTGTGAAAATGCATGCCATATAGTATTTGTAACCGTCCAGGAATCCTATGACCCCTTGAGTGTATTAAGCTTGTAACATCCATTTTTACCCTGTGTAATTTTTTGACCCAGATGAAGTGGAGGCACTTACTTTGAAAATGTTTAATAGCTGTTACTGGAATTGGTATTGACTAAATTTAAAAAAAAAACTACAGTAATATTGCTGATACTGTATTTTCATTTTTATTGCTGTCACTTGCCAAACCATAAGAGATTATATTTTTGCCAGGTGTTAACTTGTTTTCCATAATAGAGTGAAATTAGATTTAAAGAGGGACTCATGTTGTAGTGAGTTGGTTACCTAAGTATTTCAGAGTGACTTTAAACCAGTTGTAATCTAAGTTGAGTTTGAATAGTTTCAGCTGTGGACCCGGTATGTGTAATGGGAGCATATCTGCTTTGGTATTGTTAATTTTGTACCCCAGCAGTTGCCCATATGTTTTTATAACTTTGTTCTAAGTTAGGAAGTGGCAGAAGAGGTTTTGTAATTATCAAGAGGACATTGTCATACAGGCATACGTTATAGTCTTTCTGTTTAATCTTGATCCCCTTTACTGTATATCTACATTTATATGTATTCGAGCTGCTAGGGGTTCTATACTGAGAATAAATAACAATGGGGATACGGAGCAGCTTGTTAATTCCATTCCTGGTTGAAATGTTGGGTTCCTAAGAAATGTTGTCAGCGACGACTTTTTCCGAGATCAGGTTGTATAGTTGTCTAGTCATACTGAGTGCATATGACACATTGCTGAAAGTGCCGTGGATGGACATCATGGTTTTATTGTGACCACCTGTGCATCAACGTTTCGGGGAGGATTAATGAAGGGATGGTTATTCCCCCCGAAACGTTGATGCACAGGTGGTCACAACAAAATAGGGGTATTCCCCCACCTTCAACATATATGGTGTTGATCATTCTCTCAAACCTTTTTCCACTGCCCAGTTAACCACCAGTTTACCCTGGTAGTAAAGGAGACATGTGACTATGTAGCATGGTGGCTAGGGCTTAGCAAGCGATGGGCCCTATCAAAACGCCACATATTGCTTGGGGTAACTGGACACACATTAGCACACGACTCTTTAGGATAGCTCGAAATATCCATCTGTGCTATTTCCTCTGGTATTCCCCAGAATCAGAAATTCTGTCTGTGTGATCTATTCTCCAGATCTTCACATGACCCATAACATGCAGACTTCCCCTTCAAGCATCGCTTAAATTTTTTGGGCGCGTGTCCTTTTTTGGACACCGGCATCCAAAAACAGATGCCAGCCTCCAGAAATGGATGTGCGTGTCCAAAACGAGACTCCTGCAAATTTTTTACATGAACATGGGAATTCATATATTGGCCCATCACTAGTCCTATCCCCAAGATCTATCACTTCTCTCTATATCTCTTTTACAGCCACTTGAACTGCAGCAGCAACTGTCTGTGTGATAGTGTCTGTCAAGGATGACTGCAGGTGTGCCAATTGGTCTGCTAAAATCTGTGCTGTAACTGGCAGATCAGTTTGTTGCTGGTTGGAAGCATTTTCAGAGAAGAAATGTTGGAGCGACTGGTGCGAAGGATTCAGAGAAGGTGAGTTACTCACAGAGTGATCCGGAGAAGCCGCAGCGTGAAGAGAATCTGGAGGTACACAATCAGAGTCAGCTCCATCTTGGAAAGCATGGCGTGTCTGTCTGTTTTGTGGAGATACGGAGGCATAGGGGCAAGCTGCTCTTGGGTTTTCCGTTTCCCCATAGTGTAGTGGTACAGGTATATGCCATGCATTTGTTTGCTTAAATGCAGGGTTTTGGAGGTTCTGTCTCACAGAGCTCTTATTCCATGCGACTGTTCACCAGCATGACTAAGGACCGCTCCCCCAATATTATCTTTTGGCTCTGGAAGTTAGAGCTAGTTTATTTAATATCTTTTGCAGGCAATGTATTTTGTCTCACATTGGGGTCATAAAAGTTATCAATAACAAGTTATGCTCCCTCCAATAAACCCTCTAAAAATATGTAGTGGCCATTTGGGTTCAAGTCTTTATATTTAAACAGATACTGACACTAGAAAATAACCTTTTTATATCCAACATAACATCTTTGAATGCTATTTATAATTTTGCCATAAAAGAATTTACATTACCTTTCTTTCCCCATGTTCCTCTATGAGGGGGCTGCCATGTTTGTGCAGTAGTGATGGGCGAATTTACGTTTCGCATTCGCGTTTTTGATGCGATGCGAAAATGACGCGACGGAAACGACGCGACGCGCTGCGATTGGCGCGCCGCACGACTCGTTTAGCAAAATTTTCCGCCAATTCGCAAATTTCGCTGGAAATTCAAAAAATTTTTGGCGAAGCGAAATGGGTGAGATTCGCCCATCACTATTATGCAGCAGTAGTCTGTTAGCATGAGAAACTAACTTACAGACTGAGGTTTAGTACCTTCAAGTAATAATTACTTACAAAAGCAGAAGTATCACCAAAAAACAATCAACATGACCTATATGTAACTTTGAATGTAGATCAATATTTTGAAAAGAAAATTCTTAGGGGCAGATTTATGAAATTCACGCCTATGGGAACCTCCCCATAGGCTTCTGAAACTAAGTCCTGCTCGAATACCATTAGTACGATCGAAGAGTTCGATCATTCGAATCGTACAAATTTTTCGGAGGCTTGAAGGAAATTTTACAATTTTTCCATGAAATCGAACGATTGGTATCCGATCATACGAACTCATCGAGAAATTGAGTATATAGCCTACAACAATTCGATAAGCATTCGATGGTAGGATCGAGCAAATTTTGGGGAATAATAGTAAATTTGCCCCTTAGTATCAGTATCACTTTAAGATGAAAGGTATTCTTATTGAACAATATATCTACACCAGCTTTTTTAGCCCTTTGGGAGGCATGGAAGTGGCGTGGGTTCAGCTTTCTTATTTCATTTGCTACATTGTGTTTCTCTTGGAGCAATGCAATATCTATGTGTGTGTTTTTTAAGCTCCTTCAGCATTGGTCTCTTCTTAATTGGAGAGTTGGAGCCTTTTTTTACATTGAATGATAGTTTAACCATTGGAGTAGGATATGGGTAAAGCTGATCCAGCATTGGGGAGACAGGGAAGTGGGTTTAAAATTGCCTTTTAACAAGCTTTAAGAAGCTATTGCCCACATTTTGACTTAGAGGCAGAGTCAAAGATGATATTTTGTCAGTCTCAGGCTGATGCCACACTGACTCCTGTGGCTCAAGCAGGAGGAGATACTGCGAGTATCTAACATGTCCTAAAATAAACCAAATAAATCTAAGACCACTAAGCTAGAGGCTAGGAATGATGCATGAGTTAAATTTGCTAAATATTTTATGTGTATTTATTTATTTTTTATCCTCAACTACTTTGTATGTTATTAAGCATGTAATTATCTATGTGACATTTTGAGCCAGGGAATAACTATTTCTGCACATGACTGTTTTGAAATAGTAATAATCATAATAATTATAACAATAATATTACCAAAAATGTGTACCTATTTAAGTGCTTATAATGCAAGGGGAATGTTACAGGGAAATGGTGTTAGAATACAAATCCTATTAAGAAAAAAAGATTACTATGGCTGTAAAAACAATTAGGGCTATACAAGTAAACAACAATTGCAAATGTAAAAATGCATGGAGCTATTTAGCAGTCCATTTGTAACTCTGTAATTTAAATTTTGACTGATTTTATATATTTGCACAATTACGTCAAATTTACAGCTTGAATAAGTACATTTGCAAAAATCTACAAATCATTTAAATCCACTGAGTTCTAAAACTGCAATAAATGTGCTCAGAAAACACAAACCATTGTAGTGCTGGTTAATGTTCATGTCAATAGTTAAATTAAATGTGACAAGGTTAGTAAGCCTGGGGATTTTCAGCACTGTGTGGTTGCCTTGAAGTATTTTGTCTCCCAAGAATCTGTTTGGCTCAGATTCCCAACAAAGCTGACTCCATGTTAATCCTGCTGGCTATTTAACAAGGGCTTTAACTAGGAAATGCCCAGCCACCAAGAATGAATGGACTGGTCTAACTTGCCAAGCAGCAATCATCATTTGACAGAACAGAAAAGAAAGCTAATTACATCAGGGATATTGTCTACATGCCAGAGAAAGATATAATTGTTTCTGTTGTTATAATATCAGCCCTAGTTCATTGAGTTTACAAGGGAATAACAGCACAGCCATGATAGTGCTTTTTGTTGGAATGTTGGGAAGGGAAAAATATATATTTTTTTTATTTTTACAAGTGAAATGTTGTAAAGATAAAAAAAACAAAAAAAAACAAAGAAAAACAGATGGCAGGTAGATCAACAGATGATAAAGGTTTGACAGAAACAGCTTAAAGGAACAGTTCAGTGTAAAAATAAAAACTGAGTAAATAGATAGTCTATACAAAATAAAAAATGTTTCTAAAATAGTTACTAAGCCAACAATGTAATGTATAAAGGATGGAGTGACTGGATGTGTAACATAACAGAACAGAACACTATTTCCTGCTTTTCAGATCTCTGAGTCAGTCAGCATCTTGAAGTGGGCGGTCACATGGGACAGAACTATTCAGTGATTTTGTAATTGATCCTCAGCATGCAGTTAAAAAGCAACAGTTATGACTCATGTGGCCCCCTAAAGTCACTGATTGGTTACTGACTGGTAACCATTCAGTGGAAACCAAGAGAGCTGAATATATATTTTGTGAATTGTCAATTTCTGTTACTACCACCAATTGTTTCATGCACAACAACTTTGCACAGTGGCCGCAATCATGCAAACACCTATTTCATTGGCAAGTAGTGATGGGCGAATCTAACCCGTTTCGCCGAAAAATTAGCGCCTTCGTCGCGTCGTTTTCGTCGTGTCAAAAACGACGCGTGACTCGTTTTTTTCAGCTAATTTTTTTTTCACCGAATTTTCACTGGTGTTTTCGCGAATTTATTCGCCAGCGCTGAATCCCGGGAATTCGCCCATCACTATTGGCGAGCCCTTTGTAAAAATTTGCTCGCAATGCGAATTCACATAACCAGAAATATGGGCACAACAGGGTAATAGTTTAGCATTCAGGAAAAAACATGGGCAATACAAGCATTTGCGAATAAATATGTAACGCTCAATCTTTATGACAATCACTGAGTTGCTCCTAACTACTAATGCTTGTGGTATTCAGCCATAGATAAGGTTGATGCCTATGCCACATTCATAAAATAACCCCTCATTCTTCATGTTCATTCTTCTGTTTTTGCAAAAAATGTTCATTGTCTAATGGAGAACTTGCCCATGTTAAGATTAGTGGAAAGTTTGTACCTATACTGGAGACTGCTGGCTAATTGAAAGGGTGTACCTAGATATCTGGATAATAATTGAGCTTATGCAGCAGCTCAAGAAAAAAAAATAAAAAATCACTGTATATGTAATTAGGCAAAAAGACAAAATCAAGGTTCAGATTTCAATTAATACATAATATTTGCACTCAGAGAGATGCATAAATATTTGATTCAACAGTAATATATAGTGATGGGCGAATCTACCCCGTTTCGCCTTGCCGAAAAATTTGCGAATTTCCAGCGAAATTTGCAAAAAATTCGCGAAACGAGTCACGGCACATTTTTGACGTGCGTCGTGTCGCGTCATTTTCAACGCACGTTGCGTTGTTTTCGTTGCGTCAAAAACTATGCGTGACTCGTTTTTTTCAGCGAATTTTTTTTCGCCGAATTTTCGCTGATGTTTCGTGAATGTATTCGCAAACGGAGAATTGCGGGGATTCGCCGCGAATTCGCCCCTGGCGAATAAATTCACCTATTACTAGTAATATATAGCTATGATTTCAATGCAAACTCCACCAATTCTCTTTCTTATCCCACAGACACTGATACTGTAGTCCAGTTTCTGATGTCTGAGTTGTGTGAGAGAGTGCTCATATACTACCATTGTTTGAAGGACTTTTACCATTGTTATTGCCATTGCTTTATATAATTAGACTCCTACAATAAAAATGTAGTATAAAGGCTGAATAAACATTTATACTACATGATAAAAGCAATGAGTATATTCCAATGCTGATATTTCTACATTGACCTTTATGTCATTATTTCAGTAGAGTAACATATTTCACAAAAATGTACACAGTATAGTGAATATACTGCATTACGTTCCTTGCATTCTATTTTAACTAAATCAAAACAGCTGTGTTTAAATTGGATTAACTAAAATACTGTTTATATGGTACAGGTACTGTAGGGTCAGTGAAAACATGTTTCAGTGAAAATCTGACCCCTTTTGCCAAAAATTTGTGACACACCAAAGTTAAAAGGTGTTTCAAAAAGTCTCAAACCATGCTACATTTTTTAAACTATCCATTAAAGTCTATGGGTATTTTTTTCTTGGCAAAACTTGCCAAAACACTTAAATATTTCACACATACCTGGTATCCAGTTCGTTTTTTACTCTGGCAAATTATACTAGTGTAATTTTGTGACCATTAAGTGAATTGAAATATTTAGCAAAATAAATAAAAATCTGAGATCTGAAATTTGCTTTTGGACATCATGAAAGTGGCCCTCAAGCAATCTAGTTTTATATATTTAGTAAGAATATGTTTAAATCAGCATTTAAATTAGAAAGGTAAATACTGTTAATCTAGACTTCAAAGTGGGTTTCATTTTGATTTGGCAGCATGTCCATTTTAAAAGATACATTTGCAATGTCATTATTATCATTATTGTTATAATAACAGTCACTATAAAACAAGTACATTATTAATAGGGAAAATAGTTTTAAAAAGACAAAAGGGCAAACATTCTAAAGATGTGAAAAAAAAATTCAGATTTTTTCACCAGTGAAATAAAATGTGAGTAAACTTGCATGCCTTTCTCATAGGGGCAAATTTACAAAATTCATGTGAAGGATTCGAAGTTCGATCGAATATGCAAATTTGGCATCTTCGACCATCGAATACCGAATTATCAAATAGATCAAATGACCAGATATTCGATAATTCGATCATTCAATGATCGAAGGATTTAAATTTTTACTTCGCCAGATTGAACCTACCTAATATCAGTAGAAGCCTATGGGAACCCCCCATAGGCTTCTTTTGCTAAGACATGCTGGAATACCATTCATACAATCGAACGCCTCAATCGTTTGAATCGTACAAATTTTTCGGAGGCTCAAAGGCAAAAGTACAATTTTTTACGTGAAATTGAACGATCGGTATTTGATCGTACGATTTCATCGAGAAATCTAATATCAAGCAAAAAGATAGCCTAAAACTATTCGATAAGCATTAGATAGTCGAATGCTTATTGAATTTTCGAATGGATGAGTAGGATTTTATGTAAAAAATAGTTAATTTGCCCCTACATATTTATTAATTTCTCATGCAGTGAAATGCTTATCATGTTGGTTCTTTTGGTACAGATGATAAAATTGTTTTTGATTTATTAAATCTTATGAAAACTGTAGAAAAACACACAAGTGCTTGGATAGATTAGTCAGATCAGAAACAGTTTTTTTATTTTAGAAGGGTAGCTTTATCAAAGTGTGAATTTAGAATGCACCACAATAAAACTCACTTTCGAGTCATTCCGATGGGATTTTTTAAAGTATATTTATCAAACAGTGAACAGATGGTTATTTCTAATCTCACACTTTTGTAAAATCTGCTCCAAAATGTT
>CM044432.1:178627578-178642101 GCA_024363595.1 Xenopus borealis
GAATTTCATAATTAACAATTTAATTCCTGTTTCATGCCTAAATATTTAACTGACATTTTAGTTAAAAAAAAATTCATATAAATTCACATTTATTTATAATTATTCACAGACTCTATTGAGTCTGAAAACAATACTTGACAATAATGCATAGACTCTTTATGATATTGCCCAAATTGTGAAAGAGCTTTATCAGTTTTGTTTGTTGCCATAAAAGAGGTCTCATTGGAAAGTGAAATATATTTATATATTTATATATATAAATTTAAATGTAATGTTAGTTTCCGTAGTGACAGAATCTATATACTGTAAAGTTGAGTTAATACTTCCAACTTGTTATACACCTATACAGAATACCATTACAGGACAAAATGGAATGATTTCTAAAATACTTTG
This sequence comes from Xenopus borealis, assembly GCA_024363595.1. NCBI lineage: Eukaryota > Metazoa > Chordata > Amphibia > Anura > Pipidae > Xenopus > Xenopus borealis. The sequence goes on from CM044432.1 coordinate 178,627,972, forward strand.
AATGAAATGGAGATACTGTATCATTACTGCAACCATCAAATTGATATTCATCCATATAAATTAACTTTGCTTTTGAGAACTCCAATAACATATTTCATTGGCTTTTGAAAATGTTCAGGATAATCTGCAAGGATTATAATAACTTCAATCACACATCCACTTATTTTTTATTTGTCATTATGTTTCATTTGTCATCTACCCCTAATGAAATTAGTCCATGTAAAATATCCACTTTATTAATTTTTTCTGGGAAAATATGTTTTTCTGAATGAACCAATTTTCTGTGTGACCTTGTCATTTTTATACGGTTGCTCTTATTGTTTTCTTTTACAGATTTTTAGACTTTTTTCTCACGTGTTTACATAAAGACATTCTTTTAGGTATTCTTGAGCTTGTTGCAGTCACGTTAATGGATTTTTCCACGTGAATCTTTTACAAATGGAATTTTAATGTTTTGCTTAATCCATTACTGTGTTTTGCCTATTACTTCATATTGGTAACTGGCAAAAGTCCAAACACTAGTGTAGTATTCTGTGACCCTTATTTTGCTCTAAAGTTGACATAATTTGCCCAACACCTTAAGCAGGTGGTCAGGCCATGACCATGCTTTACTTTTTTTGCCAAAATAACAAAAATGAAATGCTGCTGTAGATTTTTTCATTGGTATTCAGTATGCCAAGGTATAAAGGTATAAACTGTCCAGTAGTAATAGTTCAGCTTGTTAAACATTTCTGTATTTAAAGGACAACAACAATAATTACAGTTAGTGATGGGCGAAACTCCCGCGTTTCGCCGAAAAATTAGTGAATTTCCAGAGAAATTCGCGAATTGGCGAAAAATTTGCGAAACGAGTCGCGCGGCGCGTCAAATGCGTCGCGTAGTTTCCGACGCGTGTCGTGTAGTTTCCGACGCGTGTCGCATAGGTTCGGACGCGCGTCGCGCCGTTTTCGGCGCGCGTCGCGTCGTTTTCGGCGCGCGTCGCGCCGTTTTCGTCGTGCGTCGCATCGTTTTCGTTTTTTTTGCATAAAATAAATTCGAAAAATTTACATTTAGGAAATTTTAATTCAAGATTTTTGCCACAAAAATTTCAGGACCGCCGAGCGGTGTGTCTTACCTTCCCAGCAGTCCCGTTCTTCCAAAATGGCACGGCCCATGTGCGCCTCGTGGGTTCCTCAATGCTGCGAATTCACACTGGTGCGACGATTACGTCAGCGCAGTTGCACCAGCGTGATGACATAACAGATGCGCGCCAAATTAAAAATAAAAACTCACCCAGGACGCCTGAATGGCGTCCAAGTATAGGTTCTGTTATCTGACATTCCTGGGTGCCCTTTACTATTGATTCTTGGATTCTTGACCCCTGCCTGGACCTTATTCTTGTTTCTACTGCCTGCCCTTTTGACTGTTGCCTGTACTTTGACCACGAGTTGCCTTAACCCTTGCCTGAACTTTGAACCTGGACTTTTGACCCTATTGGCTTTCTCCTTGGTCCTGACTTCTCCGTTGAGAGCCGTTAGGCCCCTGACAAAAAAATGTGGTAAAAAGTAAAATTTGAAAAAAAGATCTTGTGCCAACCCCATATTTGGCTACAAACAAATATATGTTTGCATTATTTGAGTAAATAAACACATGATCAGAGAGACAATGTGGGCAACATTCTTCATAGTTTAATTTTATGTGGTTATTAAAGTGCCAAACCTAACTGATCAGATAGTTTTGGGGCTCCAGTTCATCCCTTCAAAACACCTCTACAATAAACTAACCATGTCATTCCTTGAATAAAAAACAATTCTAATAATGCATTCTGCAGGGAAGCAATCATTTAGGGGCAGATTTACCAATAATCAAATTTCAAATTGAAAAAAATTAAAAACTTGACAATCAAATTTTTTTAAGTTGTTTCTCGATCAAAAATTTACCTTTTTCGATCAAATTTCCTTTTTCGATCAAAATCTTTCAAATCGTTCTAATGCATTGTTCGATTCGAAATATTTTGGGAAAAAAAATCAATTTTAAAAAACTTACAAAAACACTTCTTAAGGGTTCCAGGAGGTTCCTCATAGGCTCAAATAGCAATTTGGCAGGTTTAAGGTGTCGAAGTGGTGCATTCGAATTTTTTTAAAGAGACACTACTTCGATTTTTGAAAGGTCAAATTTTAAAATTCAATTCAAATTTTTTAATTCAAATTGAATTTTGGTCGAAGTAGCCAAAAATTACTTTGAAATTTGAATTTTTTTAAGTTGAATTTTCACTTTAACCCTTAGGGCCAGATCTATCAAGGGTCGAGGTTCGAGGGTTAAAAACCCTTGAATTCGACACTCAAAATTTGGTCGAGTTAAAATCCCTCGAATTTCGAATTCGAGGTTTTTTAACTCAATTCGATCGATTGAATGGTCAAATAAAAATTTCATAAAATTAGAACTATTTTAAGCCATCGATCAAATTTTTTTTATTTGATTTTTTTTTATTCAAAAAAACTCGATAGGATTAAAATGGCGATAGGTTTAAAATGGCGAAGTAGCCATTCAAATTTTGTTTAATAGGCCAGTACTTCGAATTAAAAAAATTTGGATATTAAAATTTTAACAATTTGAATTGAATTGTGGGCTATTCGATAGTCGAATAAGCCCAAAATTACCTTGAAATTCAAATTTTTTAAATTCGGATTTAATTCGAATTTTCACTTGACCTAATTCGACCCTTAGCAAATGTGCCCCTTAAAGTGGCAAATTTCTTAAAAAATTTAATAAAAATATAATTTTCATTCATTTTTTTTGACTAAATTGCATTCAAAAATAGTATTCAACGCTTTATTTTTTTTTATAAATCTGCTAAATGTTGAATTAGTTTCATAAACTCAAATTGAAAAATAGCTTGAACTTTGATAATGCAACTTACATTAACTTCTACATTATCTTACTAGCTTTTAGATTCCAGATTTTTTCATTCAAGTTTTTAAATTTTTTAGACTGAATAAATATTGAATTAATTTTATTTACATCCATCCTAGCACAAGTATAAACACAAACACAACTCACCATTATGGATGTTTTGCAAAGCAAATTCTGTAAATTCTGGTATTCTGGGAAATAACTGCTTTGTGGGTAGTGGATATGTATATACATCAAGGGAAAGTTGCGCTCACCATTAATTTTTAAAATCATTAGGCGGAGATGCAATGAGGCTGTGACCACAAAATACATATAGACAAATACAAGAGGTCCTCTGCACTCAACTCTCAGACATGGAGACATTTTGTGCATACAGCTACTAAACCATGTCTTACCCTTTAAACAAAACAGGGATTGGTTGTCCACATATTGCAATATATTTAAGCAATACATGGACAAATAATCCCTGTTTTGTTTATTCTGCAAACTGTATACCTTATAAGTGACATTTAAAGAGACAGTGTACTCAAAAGTTGTAATATGGAGGATGTCCTCAAGGCTTTGCTGCAGACTAACCAGCCACCCAGCAGCAGATGCATCAACAGAGTTTGGCCCAGCAACAGCAAAAGGGAGTAAAGACTGATGCTGCTGAGGTTATGTTAGGGGTTGTTCTGTCACAAGTGGAGAACTGGGAAGAACACCCTGTAACATAACTAAGAAGGAAACTAACCCCCGCTGAATGCAGGTATGCCATTGTAGAGAGAGATTGTCTGGCCATCAAGTGGGCATTGGATAGCCTAAGATATTATCTTTTAGGGAGGGATTCAAACGTGTCACTGACCATGCCCCACGTAAATGTATGGCCCAAAATAGGGAAAAGAACGCCAGGGTCACTAGATGGTTCTTTTCACTTCGGAATTTCAAGTTTCCAGTGGAACATAGATTTGGAAAGATGCAAGGTAACGCAGATGCTTTCTCCAGGGTATATTCATTGGTGGCATACTGTGCTCAGCCCTACGGGTGTGAGCAGAGGGGGGGGATATGTGGTATGGTGACAAAAAGATCTACAGTTTCCTGGGGAAAAGTGTTTGACAACATGTATGTTGGGCAACGGATTCTCAGACATTTTTACTGAGGTGAGACCAGTAATGTTGCTAGCAGAGTAACATCTGGGGGCAAATTTACTAAGCGGTGCACTTCGCCAGGCGAATTTTCGCCAGCCAGCCGATAATTCACTAAAATGCAAAGTTGCACTCAGGGAAGCAAACAGTAGCAAAGTTGCGCTACTGTTACTTCGCCAGGCAAAGCGCATTTACGATAGCGATGCCTAATCTGCATACGGCGCAAAGTTGAAAGTATAATAGAAGTATATGTTGCAGCCACTACATTACACTGCACAAGCCCAGGAAACCTTTAATAAATAAAATAAAGTTGTCCTATTGCCCTAAACATGTGCCCACTGTATTGTTGAGTTGCGATAGGATGGGAAACGTAGGGGGGAAGGAGGGTAACCCCCCAAAAAATTATGCTATTTTTCAGACTCTCACCCTAAAAAAAGTAAAAGACGCCAGAGTTTGGGACTTAGAAAAAGTTTTTTTTCAAACTCCTATCTATTGTATTGAACTTCACCAGGTCTGACCTGGTGAAGGAAAGTCTAACGCAAGAGGTAACGTTCAGTAAAATGGTCATCTTAGTGAATAAGCGTAGTTACGTCCCTTCGTCAGTGCGCAACTTCGCCTGGCATAAGGGGGCAAAGTTGCACTAGTCTAATTCGCTATTGAATTTTCACCAGGGACACTGTTAGTAAATTGGCGAAGTTGTGAAATGACTTCACGCTGGTGAATAGGCGCTAGCTTTAGACGCTTCACGGCTTAGTGAATTTGCCCCAAAGTCTCTGCAGTTTTTTGTAATTGTTGATTCGGGGCTGGTTTTACTGGGAATCCGCAAGAGCAGGGTGAGACGGATTCCCAAATCCATAGGCCAGGTTTTCAGGAGGCTCTAGGCCTATTTGTAGTATACCTGAAGCTGAGCAGCAGAGCCGATGAGGCTTTGTGTGTAAAAGAGAAAGAGAGACAAGCTGCTGGATTGCTTAGCGTCAGTAGAAAGACATGTATTTTGTGTTAGAAAATAAATGCGAGCAGGAAGCCCTTACACCGGTCCCTTTTGCGTGAGGTTGCCTCATTTGCAGTCTACCAGCGTGTGAACTCTCACGAGTTGTGGTGCCGAAACATTGAATAAACTTAGTTTTGTCTTTATAAGAAGTCCCAGGAGTGCGGTTATGTTGGCGTATTGTATATGAAGATTGTTTCCAGCACCCGGGCGGTTGTTGCGGTTTGCGAGTGCACCTCCTAGAATTCGGATTATATATATATATATATATATACCACGTCAAGGGTTTACCTTGACGTGGTATGGTGGCTTATCAATTTTATGATCATAACTTTGTAACAAAATAACCCCTGTTTTGGGTGTATATGCATTAGCATCTATAATACTTATATATACTTTAAAGCCTTTAGAGTAGTGATGGGCGAATCTCCCGCGTTTCACTTCGCCGAAAAATTAGCGAATTTCCAGAGAAATTCGTGAATTGGCGAAAAAATTTGCTAAACGAGTCGCGCGTCAAACACGGCGCATCGCGTCGTTGCCGACGCGCCAAACGCGCCAAACGTTTTGGTATTGTATATATACTGTATATATATTTATTTATACTTACACAGATAAAAATGTAATACTATTTTTCTCAATTATAACAGACTCTCTTTTGCCCTATTTATGTTACTAAACCTATTATCCAGAAAGCTCAAAATTACAGAATGGCTGTATCCGGTAGACCAAATTGTAATAAAAAAATCCATATTTTTGAAAATGATTTCCTCTTTCTCTGTAATAATAATACAGTGAAATGTACTTGTTCGGAACTAAGATATAATTAATCCTTACCGGAAGTAAAATCATTGTATTGGGTATATTTAATATTTACATGATTTTCTAGTAGACCTAAGGTATGAAGATCTAAATTATGGAAAGATCCTTATCCGGAAGAAACCAGGTCTTGTGCATTCTGTATAACGAGTCCCATACCTGTATATTGTTAGTATTAGCAACTAGAATTCTGAATTGCATAATGAAAATTAAAATTAAAAATTCTGAATGCTCCCTAGAAAAAAATTAAAGCAATTAAGGAAGCCATTTCACTGCCCCATTATGTACAAGGGGATATTCTGACAGCCTTTTTTATATTTTGTTGAAATTGTTCCTAGAACTATTTATAGACATCTAAGGACAATTTGTGTCCTTTGTTATCAGTTTCCAGGCTTCAAAGCTACACATACAGTATACATCTAAAGTCATAAATAGATTGATATTATGCTGTCATTATGGTTTGCTTTAAAGTACCAGAAATAGTAAGGGGCTTTATGTTCAATTAAAAATGTTGTAGTTACTTGTGCATTGCTAAAGCTGTGTGAAGATATAATCCTATTTATAAAAACGAACAGAAGAAACTACCACTAGGGAATCTGCAGGTTTTTAGTGTTCTTCTGAGTAACAGTTAAGATAGTTAGGACCCAAAATTCTCAGTAATATGAGACTTACATTTTAATTCTGCCAATATACAGACACAATATTTTTATCATCATGTAGTCAAGAGTTCATCTTCATTATCTCAAGGTCTTGAGTAAGGTCCCAATGGGGACCCAAACGATACATCAGTTACACATACAAAATTACTCTTAAGAAAATTCCCATTGTTGCTGGTCTTTTTTTTGCATATGGATCTTTTTACCTTGCACCTGGGTTGACATTGGAGATTGAGTGTTTTCCTTTGCTTATTAAATAGACTCCTATATGTTATAATAACGTTTGACTAACCTTTTTTGCATAATTTCCAGCTGAATTGTTTCTAAAAATATCCAATTGAGTAGCAATGATTTTATTCATCCTCAAGCCGCAATAAAAAGGTGTGTGCAATGTGCTTACTCCTTTGAACTGTATGGTTAAAAAAATATGCTTTCCAATTTACTGTAACAGACATTGACTAAAAGTTTATTTAAGAATCCTCAGAATTCAGAGTCTGGAGACTTCAGGTTTCCATTATCCAAGTAAGCTACAGCATCCTTGAGTTCTTTTTAAAGCCTGTATTATTTTTTTCTGAAGGAGCTGTTTTTTTTAATTTGTTCCTTTTTCTCAAGTGTATACTTTATTTTGACAGGTGCATATTTTTTTTAAATAACATAATACTTAATTGAAGGATGTTATTTTTTTAAACAGTAATATAGTCATCATTTCCGGTAGTGGAAGAATCTGGATTTATAGAGAACATTCTATGAAACCTTTTACTTAAGTTGTAAATGTGCTACTCTGAGAATATTTAGTGTTACTGTGTCAGTATTTTGAGTCAATAATACTACTAATTATTGTATATACTTAAGTTAAAAATTTAGGCATGATATTTTAATAAACAGAAGACAAAAAAATAAAGCATAAAAGTATATGGTGTGTCATAGATATATTACAGTGTTATGTCATGGGCCATCTCAAATTGTCAAAATATAATATTTCTTTATTATATCCCCAGTTAAAAATATATTAAAAGTAGACATATTGTTGGACCAATGCCCAAATTACCAGTTTAACACAAGGGAATATCCAAGCAGACCTTAATGTTGCCAACTAAGTGTGATGATAAAGATGAAATCCTATTGAAAAGGCAACCCATTCACATACACAATTCTACCAAAAATACCTTTTTATATAAAAAGTTCACAATACACCTAATACACATGTTCCTACTAAATAAAAATTACACCAAAGAGAATAATATATTTATAGGTTTTAGTTGTATCAAATAAAGAAAAATAGTTAGGGGCAAGCTAAACTATTATCACTAATAACATCCCTTACCAATCACCAATGGGTGGGGTTTTTAAAACTATGGCTGAAAAAACACATACTCCACTACTCCAGGGGATTGTCTCTACTTAATCTTTTGGACTGGTGAAATAAATAATTAACTTGGTGGCCTATACTAACCCTCTACTAACCAATAACCATTGGCCAAACTCATGGTCATTATAGAACTCCATTCTGGAAGAGACATCAGCTAGTGATCAGGGGTGAAATCGGCCTGTGGATTTTAGCAGGCTGATTTTGGCCATCTGGCCCTAGCATTACATTTCATAAATAGGAATTAAAAAATGGCAAGCATAAGGTAACAGCTATGACATAAAGGGTGCACATCTTACATGTGTATTAAATAAGCCTGTTTCCAATATGGAGAACTTAATTATTGCATTTTCTATTTGTTTGCAGTGGGGCTGAAGATAGATCACACATTCAATTCATCCACAAATCTAGAGGGCCATCAGTAGCCTAATGCCAACTTGAAACAAAACAAAGGTAAACACTATGAAAACAAAAATGTATGTTTAATTAAGTTTCTTTTTACTATTTCCCTCTCAGCAATTTGTCTTCCTTTATGTAGGGGTCAGAGTCCCTTTGTCTAGGCAAACAACATAATATATGAAGTAAGTTACTACCGAGGCAAGTCCAAGGCTCGTGACACAGGGAATTTACAAATCCAGGCAAGGCAAGGGCAATAGTTCAGGGAAGGCAGTGTAAAGACACAACCAGGAAATCCAAGGTCATTAACAGGTTAATAGGATACAAAGCAAGAACCTATGGATAGCATCCTTCCTACCACCAGGAAGGATGACCAGAAAGAACTTGTGACGTATATTGATATATGTGGGCCTTTTCTTAGGGATACTGTCATGGCTAGTGATTTGACGCGACGCGCCAAAAAACGACGCAACGCGCGTCAAAAACGAATCGGCGAAATTCACGAATTTTTCGGCAAAGCGAAACGCGCCCGTTTCGCCCATCACTAGTCATGGCAAAAGCATTTTCAAAACGCTTTCTTTGAAAATAGTGCTACTCCAGCAGAATTCTGCACTGAAATCCATTTCTCAAAAGAGCAAAAACATTTCTTTATATTTCATTTTGAAATCTGACATGGGGCTAGACATATTGTCATATATTTCCCAGCTGCCCCAAGTCATGTGTGCTCTGATAAACTTCAGTCACTTTACTGCTGTACTGCAATTTGGAGTGATATCACCCCCTCCCCCCCCTCGCCCAGCAGCCTAACAACAGAAAAATAGGAAGGTAACCAGATAGCAGCTCCCTAACCCAAGATAACAGCTGCCTGGTAGAGCTAAGAACAGCACTCAATAGTTAAAACCCATGTCCCACTGTGACTCGTTCAGTTATATTGAGAGGGAAAAACAACAGCCTGCCAGAGAGCAGTTCCATCCTAAAGTGCTGGCACAAGTCACATGATCAGGAGCAGCTGGGATATTGACAAAATGTCTAGCCCCATGTCAGATTTCAAAATTTAATATAAAAAAATCTGTTTACTTTTTGAGAAATGGATTTCAGTGCAGAAGTCTGCTGGAGTAGCATTATTAATGCTGATGTGTTTTGAAACACAAGACACAAATGTGGTAGCACTTGGTGCAGTGACATCTGACACTGCTGGATTCTGTTCTCTCCCCCCCCCCACACACACACACACATTTTAGAAGCAAAATATTTTTTAAGGATATATGAACACATTTTTAATAGTTTCTTAATGCATTTTTGAAGAAATATAAGATACTATAATGTACTGGTTTGTTAATATGATACGTTTATCTAGTACCAAAAGCATTTTATTGCTTTGTAGTATATAGTATCCATACTATGGCTGTCTAGTATTGTGTTAATTAAATATCAGTCTTGGTTACTTTTTTTAGCTTGGATATATTAAGTTTAAAATAATTTTAAATGAATTCTTAATTTTGCAATGACTTTTCATGAACATTTAAAAAAATATAAAAATTGCTAATCAATTAAACTTGGCAAAAAAAATCAAACTTAAAGTATTGAATAAAAAATATATTAATTGAAGATGTAATGTCTCTGTATAACTCTATTACATGAAATAATTTGCTACTGATCATTTCTAAAAAAAATTGTTTTAGGAAGGAATCTGTATTGTCTGAGCTAATCCTAATCTACTAAAATCATTACTGTGATTGTCAACAGAACAAGCATACCTCCCAAAGACATGCACCAACTTCAAGTTGTGTTTATCTAATAATGACAATATTTTTTTCCTTTCTCAATACACGGATTTTATCAGACTGAGATATGTGTTTGACGTTTCTCACTTCTCCACTTGTTTCATTCCCTTTTAAAAGGAAAAATTAATGCTTGCACCTCTTAAATGAAAACTATACCCCCTGGACAGTGTTGGTCTCTATAAAAAGATATTGCGTAAAACAACTCATATGTAAAACCCTGCTTCATGTAAATAAACCATTTTTAGAATAATATACCTTTTTAGTAGAATGTGTCATTGGGATATCCTAAATAGAAAATAGCCAGGACAGCCTCCTGGGATCGTAGGATTCAACTGTGCACACAAACATACCAAACAAACTATAAAGTTAGGTCACATGAGCCAATTAACAGACAAAGTTCTGTCTTTTGCTTCCACACTTCTTCCTGTTACAGTTTAGAGCTGCAGTATTTCTGGTCAGGTCATCTCTGAGGCAGGTACTACTGCGCATGCGCACAAAGTTCACGAAGTTCAATCGGCGAACTTTGTACAAATGCGCAGTAGTAACAGCGTCCTACTGCAAATGCGCCGCCGAGCACCGACGGATCCAGGAAGAAGCAGTTTGAAGAGAAGATGGCTATGGGTGTGTATGGGGGGAGGGGTTAGTGCTGGGGGGTTGGATTCCCCATTAAGGCTATTTATTACATACTGGTCTTCATGACAGTCGGATTTAGCCCAAAAATTCGACTATTATGTGCTTTTTGGCAAAAATTCTAGCTATTTGGGTTCGATTTACCAAAATCTGATTAAATTCAGTTTTTTTATTAATAAATTTGCTAAAACTGGGCATGGGAGTTTGGTAGTGGTTTTTTTTAAATAAAATATGAGATAAATATGCAGGGTTTCATGTTTAATTCGCAATTCACTTTCATTATACAGCTTTTTATGTGTGTGTGACTGGTCCACTTTAAAAAGAAACTTGAAAACCTGAAAATCCACTGAAAATGTGAATCATATTCTGTCCTCCATTTTCAATGAGACAAATGTCAAATTAGTTTTGAAAACACAAATTGAAAAATAGCTTGTAAATTTCTGAATCAGGGCAAAAACTTGACTCACTCAAGAATTTTTACTCCAAAAGTAATTGCAACTGCCTGTGTGCTATGGGTCTTAAAATGTGGGCCTAAGGCACTAGTGCTAAGTGACTTGTTAATTATACAGTTACAGCTATGATTATAAAACATAACATAGGATAACAGAGAAAGTACTTTTGCTAATCTCTTTCCAATTTATCTCCCAGTATCTAGAGAGGTCTGATCAAAATCTGAAACAAATATTTAAAAAGAAATTATTTCCCTCAAAAGCAAAAGGAAGGGAAAGATACCCCCAGGTACTGGTTATGCCAAAATTGATCACTCTTGGCTTAAACTAACATTCACCTTCAATAAATCAAAGAAAATCCTAAATGGTGTAGTATAAAACATAACACGCATGAATGATCCAATGTGTTGAAGTCCAAAAACAGCTTTCCATCTGATGGTGAAATAATGTAGCATTTAGTGGGGTTGTTGTTTGCATTCCTCTGCATCAACAAGGATAGTTTTATAAATGTTGACGTTTAAGTTTAATTTATTTTGCAATGTAAAATATAATTAATTAATCCATACCATATTGCCACTTTGTAGAAGAGTTTGCTGCAGTAAGAGTACTGCAATTGTGAAATGTTCTATTCCTCTGGAGCAGTAATACCGTCAGATAGATTAAATACATTTGGAAGCTTATACAGTATTCTAATAACATAATATTATAAAATATAGTATAATAGTTGCCCACTGACCAGACTGAATCCAGAAACTGATATTTTTCTGTTTATTTGGATTCATTCATAGCTTTCTCTGAATTAAATAGAAAATAAACTAGAAAAGTTTTAAATTGAATTATTGTTTTTTCAGCCTCAGTCATTCTGGCTATATAGAGGGGATCTAAATAAATCACATTATCCGTTTGTAAATGTAATAAGTTTAAGAATAAAATTCTGATCTTACCTATAACGTTCCCTTACTAAACTCATTTATCTTCCAGCAATTTTCTCTTATCAGATTTAGTTCTGTATCATGTTTACTTTGGGTACTTGACAAGCACCTTCCACAGAATATACTTTATGTATTGTCAGTATGTGTGCTGAAAAGCAAATGTCTGTATTTGTTTAAAGTGTGTAAGAAACAATCGCAATATTGTTCAGGTATAAGGTATGTTAGCCAGTACTTTCAGTGGATTTGCATTAGTAAAGACTGAAATCCGAACTGGAGAAGTAAACACAATCATAATAACACTTTTGCCGCTGAGCCTGGCGCTGAAGTATTGATTTTTGTACTACCAGGGCTGTTTGATGTCGCCATTGAGGCAGGAAAAATGATTATTGACAGATTTTACCAAGTGAACAATGAGGGATGGGGAGCCTACAGTAGAGACATGCAGAAATGGCCTTTATGTGTTCCTTGGTGTCAGACAGTAACTTGACACAGGAGTAAGTGCAGCTGTCTATATTTAACTCCTTCGGCACAACTCCATCAGATGGAGATTTAGAGCCAAAAAAGCTTCAGGCTTTAAGAATCATTCATTAGGTCAATGAACTATTCATCCTCTGTTTTGTTTTTAATATACTTCATTATTTTTCCCTTTTCTTTGCACTTTGAGGTTGGCTCATTTTCAACTGGAATTCAATGTTTGCGTAAAGTCTGCATTCATACAGTGGCCAGGACCTGATTTAAAAATGCTCAAACCTTTAGCTCTTCAACTCTGGCCTGATTTCTTCATTTGAATACTTTGGCTTCCTCCCTATTGAGGCTTTTTTCCAACAAAAAGATAAAAAACTTTGCAAGTTTTAGACTTTTTATTTTTTTGAAAAACTCTGTGAGAAGCCCTTGTGGTCTAGCTCGGCGGTGGGGATGAACGCCACTCTTTCTGCCCACAGCTCTAACCTGGTCGCACATTGTCTTCTCCTAGAGCATAAGCGTCACTCACTTTAAGATTTATGCACCATACAGAGTGACGTCATCACATTTTGGAGCGAAGTTTAAATATTTAAAGGGGCCTTTGGCTATTACTAACTGCCCATCATAAAGTTCTATTAAGTAGCTATTTTTGGAGTGATTCTTGTGGTCCTGATCTGTTCTTGACACTGCCTGTCCCTGACCTTGCATTGCTTGCTGCCTGTCCTGACCCTTTCCCATGTATTTGATGATTCTCTTGGATACTGCCTTGTATTGCAATATTGGTATGTTTAACTCGGTGTACTTTCACTTTAAGATTACAGAACTGATATTTTGACATCAAATTAAATCAAATATTCACACACACACAAGACTGTTCAGCGCAATTGCATCCAGTTTGTACCAAAGCACAAGTGCAGCTGACATGCCACAATGGCCTGCGGTGCATTACCACCTCACAGCCACAATTACACTACAATTTGTAATACAACTAATAAAAGTATATTGTGAACAAAAAAACATGGCAATTTTGCACACTGTGGTTGCTTTCATAAATAAGTCCAGAGCAGTGTCACCATTGTGCCTCTATAGATGCCTCAGACTTCTTTCTGCTGATTCCCAGTGCATGCTCTGGGCTGCTGTCACTTACCTGAGCTTATTGCCTGACTCAGTAGACATAGATAATATAAAATTCACAATGGAAGGATGATTAGTAGTTGACTCTGAGTCATATTAAATAGCAGTACAGAAAGCAGTCATTTTGCATCAGAAATGATCATCAGTCCTGTAGCATTAGTTTCTATGATAGAAGTAACTTAATTATTTACTAATGTGATGATAATTTCCCATAATTAAACTCATATTCTCAGCAGGAGCCCAGAGCATACTGAGCATGTCACTCAAACTCAAAATATGACTTAACGATCAAAAAACAGTAAAAGTAGTAAACAAAATACAACTTTTTTTAGACAACAATTCTGCATTAAGCACTATGTCAAGTCTCTTTTAATTAGGAACGTGCCCCAGGTAATGCCTCCCAAGTGATAAGCTCCAGTCGCATGACAAACAAATGAATGGAATCTGTGCAAAATCATTGCATGTATCCTTGTAAGGGGAGAAGCACAGAGCCTGTGTCTGTGG
>CM044432.1:178642331-178670023 GCA_024363595.1 Xenopus borealis
ACCGTGCCTGGAAAGACAGAGAGTGTGAAAGGAATGCAGACTGGAGGAACAAACAGAAGGAGATTGCCATCTGAGAATCCAAAGGGGCACTATATTCCTGAATGTGCTGGATTTGCCTGAAGAGAGCTCTAAAACATCCAAAGAGGATTTGTAAGTACCCTATTTAAAGGGACAATAACCTTGCTTGAAGATAAAGAGACTGTTTTATTAAAGGACTTTGTCTTCTTTAGTTAGTTAGACAGCTTGGCACTAGCAAGTTAGTTTGTGAGACCCTGTTGTCACCGGTTAGGAGTGCAGCATGTACTAGTTGGCCAGTTATAAAAAATGTTATTCAGTTTAACCAATACTATGTGTGTGTTATTATTGTATTCCTAGTGGGGACACCCGTAGGTGCAATTCCTGGATCCCACTAGGTGGAGGCACTGCGCTAGTAAGTAGCAGGTACCCAGTCTCTCCCAATATCAGGTGGCTCAGGTTTGTCCTGTGCCATCAGGTAAGCACCACACATGGAGTGTAACACTGACAAAGGGGTGATGAAAGGGTTACACACACCATATCATGATGTGTCAATCTTGGCCTATGGGAAGCACTAAACACCACAGTGACTGTCAGTGTAGCCAGTTACAATGAGCTTATAGATAGACATATCTAGTGGCAGATATAGAATAAACAACTCTTTGGGGGCAGCTACTAACAACCAGGGTTATTCATTTGGACTTGAGAAAGTGTCCTTGGTTGGACACTTTTCCACCTGGTAAAGTTTTGTGTTGAAATTAACATTTTAGCCAGAGGTGAATATTTTCAAAAATCACAGCTACAGTGGGACCTTGGGTTTTCTGGATAAGGGATGGCCTATCTGTAATTCTGAGCTTTTAATGTAATATTTATATGGTATTCTAGTAGTCTTTAGGTATGAAGATCAAAATTATGCTAAGATTCATTATCTGGAAAACCCCAGGTCCTGAGCATTTTGGATAAAAGGTGCAATACCTGTACAATAAACTGGTAGATACAATAAACATACATAATTATTTACATATCAACCAATACAAGCTGTAAAGAGGGCCCTGTCCAAGAGAACTTACAATCTATAATGGCAATAACATTACAGGAGTGGGATCCATTATCTGGAAACCCATTAGCCATAATGCTCCAAATCATGGGATTGCTATATCGTATAGATGCCATTTTAATTAAATAATTGAAAGTTTTAAAAATTATTTCCTCTTTTCTCTATACTAGTAACACAGTACCTTGTGCTTGATCCAAAAAAAATGTAATTAGACATTAATGTTAGAAAAAACAATCCTATTCGGTTTAATTACATTTAAATTATATTTTCTTAGACAAGGTATGGTTTCTCTGGGATTTTTTGTGCATAGAAAAATGGACCTTCACATCAATAATTCTGGCAAATTTAATCACTTTCCCCTGGGTTTTATGCAGACACATTTTCATGGTTTTACACGTTTTTCAGCAGAAACAGGCCATTTTCGCAAAACAAAAGTGCCACTAGTTCTTTGGTTGTGGCTCACTAAATTCTCAAAACAACTAGATTCACAAATAAACATCTTTGATAAATCAAGAAAACTTATACCTTGTGACATTTTTGCATAAATTCGAACAGGTTTACTGTATATCTTCATCTCTTAAGTGAAAATTTACATCTCCAGTTCAGCAAAAAAAAATCCAATGTGTTTTATAGTCATTTCATTAACTCAAACTTGGTAGGAAAATCTCATCTGCTTTTGTAAGCAGCAAATATTACATAAGTGGGAAAATAAACACAAATGTTATTTTCTGCAGATCAGACATCAGAGACTTTACACTGGCACAATAGCAAGCGATAGTAATAATTCCAGGGCATTATTGTTCCCTTTTATAAGCATATCACTATATTTTACTGATAAAAGCTTATCTCCTGTATTTGTAGAGATATTTGCTTTCTTTTTTATATACTGAACAGATATCTGCTTAAGTATGTGATTTCTAAACAATGTAATCATTGTGACTTCAAAACACCCACCTAAGATAAACTTTAGATGCAGAAGAAATTGTTTTATATCAGCTGAGAATGAACCTAATAAAGTGAGACTGAGAGTTTATATGTAATATATTAAATGACAAATGCTCAACAACTGCAAACAGTAGCCAAGAGGTAAAGGACAAAGCAAAGCAGTTGTTCTAACACAATATTACTTTACAAAATAAGGTAAAAATATCTAGCATTTCATATTTTAGCTCACCTCAAGATATTTCATATACATACCTCCCAAGTATGTGCATAACAAATCATCAGATTCATTGACATACCGCTGGAGGAGGGGTTTTTGATGCCACCTCCATTGTTCTGTTGATATGTTGCTGGTGGTGGGGGGTGACAGGGTACTATCACCTCAACTTGCAGTGCAGCAGTAAAGAGCAACCAAGTAACCAAGTTACATAACTGTGGGAACCAGGGAAACATGTCTGGTCCAAGTTAGTTTACAGAATTAAATATATTCAAAATTTGTTTGCTCTTTTGAAAAACATTTTTTTCAATTGTTCAGTAGTGCTGGAGCAGCAGTATTAACTAATTGGTTTTGGAGAAAACATATTTTCCCATTACAGAATACCTTTAAGCTATCCCATCATGGTCCTGTATCCATAGGGAAACTCTAGGGAGGCTACAGAGTATTGGGTGTATTCTTCTCTTTGTCTATGGACTAACTGTTAAGTTTGAGCCAATCATATATAGGACCTGTTATCTAGAATACTCTGTAGCTTTCCAATTAATTGATATTTCTGTAATTTGGATCTTCATATATTGTCTACTAGAAAATCGTTTAAACATTAAATAAACCCAACAGGCTGGTTTTGCTTACAATACGGATTAATGATATCTTAGTTTGGATCAAATACAAGGTCTTGTACTATTAGTACAGAGAAAAATGAAATAATTTTAAAAAATTTGAATGATTTCTATAAGATAGAGTCTATGGGAGATGGCGTTTCCATTTTCTGGATAGTGGGTAATTGTATTAGTCATGTTATAATACATGCATTAATTATAAAATATGTTTGAACAAATTTAATTGTAATTACAGATATGTTTCTTGTACCTGCCTTCCACCACAAAAGCTGCATTGACATTCCATGATGTCAGTCAAAACCAACAAGCTACAAGACCACTGTTTTGGATGAAGTCAGGAGTCAGAAAATGAAATGACAAGTGCATTGTGGCTGAGGATAAAACTAACCACCTAAAAATCTTTTAAGTATATTAATAATAAAAAGATGCGGATTGATGTGGTTTCTCCTTTAAATATTGGTACCTGTATGATTGTAACAGAAAAGGCCAATGTGCTAAATAAATTCTTTTCTTCAGTGTATACAATAGAGGATTCTGAGTTCCCAGGCTCACTTCATAGTTGCGCAGATGGCTCAGCTCAATCTAGTCAGTGGCTGACTCAGGATATTATTCTTAATGCTTTAATAAAAATTTATGTAAACAAGGCCCCAGGGCCTGATGGCATACTGCCCCTGCTTCTAAGAGAGCTTAGTTCAGTTTTAGACCAAACTCAATTTAGGATTTTCTCAGATTCTCTTTCATCGTGTATGGATAACATTGTCATTCCAATATTTAAAAGGGATTAAGATCTCAGCCTGGCAATTAAAGGCCAGTAAGTTTTACATCTGTGGTGGGCAAAATATTTGAAGGCTTGTTAAGGGATCACATTCAAAATGTTGTCCTAGTGAATGGTATTATGAGCATCAATCAGCATGGCTTTATGAAATATTCTATGTTTTCTATTTACTCTTGATCTAAACCACCCTTTGAGTTGTATGCAATGTGCTGCATGGTACGCTAAAATGAAAGTGGCTCAAAATATTAAAGATACTTTAATCAAGTAGTTTATGAATAACTTAAAGGCTATTCCCAGATTTTCAATCCAGAAGAAGCTACAGAATACATAAAGCTGCAGCATTTGCACCCCTTTTCGCTGTTGTACTTGCCGCAAGGATCTTGTAAATGTCCCTGATTAACTACAAAAAATATTTTATTTTAAAAAAAATGCAAATACCCAATCATTGGAACCACTGACCAATGGACTTGAAAGAAGGACAAAATTAATTCTGGAAATACTGGAAACATAACATTTCATGGGAACAACCATTGAGAAGAAAACATGTCCATGTAAATGTTTATTGTTCCTTTATTAATCATAATGATACAAACGTTGGTACATGACAGAAATATGATTCAGTTATCACTCCGAAGTGCCACAATGCTTGTGGTGGGAAAGCAAGCAATAGTTAAACAGTGAGTTAATAAATAAAGTAATGTTTGTGTCTGGACGTAGTTAGAAACAATAATAGTATCAGGATATCTTTTTTATGGCAAACCGGAGTTGGCCTCAACTGTGTGAATCATAGTGAGATAAAGTGAATCAGAGAAGCAGTATAGATACACTGTGAAATGCAGTAGTACTCTGTATAGTTTTGAGGTGGCGAAACTGTCAATCTTTAATTTTGATCTGTAATTTGGATCTTCTTACTGTAAGAAATCATTAATTAAATAAACAAAGATGATTTTGCTTCCAATAGGGTTAAATAATATGTTAGTTTGGATCAATGACAACGTACTGTTTTATTATTTCACAGAAAAAGTAAATCACTTTTTAAAATTTTAATTATTTGGATAAAATGGAATCTATGTAACTAAATGCCCCTGGGTCAGCAGAAGAAAGATGAGCTTGACACTTTCCCTTGCTGCTAAATATTGCAAGTGTGCAGTCAGTTTCCTTATCCCTCTGTCGACTTTCATTCCACAATCTATGTGATTATGCCCTAACATCTTTGTATTGTTTTACTTTGAGAATAAAAAAAAATATTATTTTTGCCAAGTGTATCGTAGGAGATCTTCATCACATTTCTTACACATTGACCTATCTTATTGCATGGGGCTAATGTGATGAGTAAAAAACTCAGCCAAAAGCAATGAGAACTGTTGCCAGGGGTGTAATTACAGAGGAAGCAGACCCTGTGGCTGCAGAGGGCCCCAGGATGTATAAGGGGCTACATGAGGTATAAGGGGCCCCATAAGGTACTAATTCATGAGCATTTAAATATTAATTGGTAAAAAGGACTACCTCTGGAAGTTTAAAGGGCCATAAAATGTATTTGCTGTGGGGCCCAATACCATCATTTTACGCCACTGTTATATTCTGTCCCCTTATGCCAGGGGTGTCCAAACTTGGCCCTCCAGCTGTTAAGGAACTACAAGTCCCACAATGCATTTGCCTGACTGTGGCTGTCAGACTCCTTCATTGCATTGTGGGACTTGTAGTTCCTTAACAGCTGGAGGGCCAAGTTTGGACACCCCTGCCTTATGCAATATATGTTTTCCTTCAGACATTTATTCTGTAAATATGTTTCCCAGTATATTTGTGTATTTCTTACAGTATATATTTACACAGTTTGGTTCCGAGCAGCAGTTACTGAGATAAATTCATTGAGATAATGTTATCAAGGATCCTGGAAAGAAATTAAGTAAACTAAATAACACAAAAACATACCAGAATCTTATCATAACTGACTGTGTTGTGATTTGCCAAGCTTAAAAACTCCTAGTTAATCATTCAACATACAATAACTCCTGCCTAGATGGTATATCCATCAGGTGAATAATATGCAATTGTTGCACACCAATGTACAGTATATACGTTGCTGTATATATATAAAAAAAAATAATTTACAGTTCTTCTGGTAAGTGCACCTACCTTCATTCCTGGCAGGGACAAGATTGTCCAAAATAAGACAGCCCATATGTATAGCACCTGGGTGTTAAACTGCACTGCAGCAAACTAAAATGTATAATATTTCTCTCTCTCAATATCAAATAAAATTTTTCACTTTAAATCCAAATGAATTTAATAGGGAATTAGATTGGCCTTGTTATTATTTCTTATCATTATTGCAAAGGAAAAGGGGTATTATGGTCATGTGGTTAAATCTGTATACAGTAAGGAACTTATGTGCTTATTACAGGCATATGATCCGTTATCCAGAAACCGGTTATCCAGAAAGCCCAGTGTTATCAGATGACCATATCCCATAGACTCTGTTTAAAGCAAATAACTGTAATTCCCATTTCTCTGCAATAATAATTGCTTGCACTTAATGCTAACTAAGCTGCACGAATCCATACTGGAGGCAAAACAATCCGAACAGGTTTATGATTTTTAGAAAACTTTAGGTATGAAGATCCAAATTCCTGAAAAATCCCTTTTTCAAAACACATTCTGGATAATAGGTCCCTATACAGGTAGTGTATGGTGGGTTATATTTAAACTATATAAAATGTTCCAGGATTCAATCTGTTGCTCCCTGACAGAATACAAATAAAATCCATGAATTGACCTTATTCTTTAATAAAAAGATACTCCAAAAAATTGGATTGTGAAAACCACAATATTTTCAGAATGTCACGCAAAAAACACAGATTTTCCGCTTTGAAAACTCAGAACATTTTGTGAGGGTAAAAATCTTAAAATGTTTAAGGGTACAGCTACCATTGACTTTTCCACGAATTTGGCAGGTTTTAGATGTAGTATTTTCAGATTCGGATTTGGAACAGATCGTGGATATAATAAATTGCAAAATATTGCATCTATTTACCTCAACTTTTTTGGGTTTTCATCATCAAAACGGATGCTGCATAAAAAAATGCCCCTTTATAAAAAGAACCCTAATGTGCTTATGTATATCAGTCTACCAACTATGGTAGTAGATGGACTGAAGCTGCTTTCATGTAGGTGCCTGTGTATCCTGACTTGATGGTAACTGGTTGCATCACTTATGCCCTTTAAATATCAATCTTGCAGATTTTGGCTAAGCTTGGAAGACAGTAGAAATCCCAGTTGAAATAATGCATTTATGGCCCACATAAGTGCAATTCTGAACATTATTTTATGGACTATTTTAATATTCATATTTACTAAATGTTGACGGTGTGCGACCCCGCTAACCAATAATATATTATAATGGAGAAGTGATCCAATATATATGAGTCTGCACCACATTTGTTGAATGTATATCTATGTATTAAAGGGAATCTACTATTTTATGATTCAGCTGCATCCCCAGGGCCAGACTGGGAGGAAAAAGAGCCCATGTTTTTACATGCATGCAGAGCATGATTTGTATTTCCAACCCAAAGGTTAACTAGAACTAGTGTTTATTAATAGATATTTAAGAGTCCATTACCACATAATCCCCAGCAATATTATACACCCTATGTGCTGGAACTGGTCCTTGCAACAAATATCTCACCCTAGTCTGTATCACAATTATTCTCAGATGGATTAGTTGCTCTATATATATATATATACTGTATACATTATATTATAAATTTCTCTTTGTGTGTCCCCAACTAGAAGAACATGCACCCTGGCAGATAAGAGGACATTAATTACCTTGTGTATCACAAGGCTAACGTATGGCATTCTTGAAGAGACAAGTCTGTCTCATGCAATCAATGCTACATATCACAGTGTAACATATACAGGCTGAAGTGATTGTTCTGAGCACGAATCCTCCTGTTGCCAACATACCTATCATAATAATAAGGGATTGGGTATATAGCAAGCAACTCTAATATTACTAACGGAAGTTGTTCAGAATTCCTGGTTCCACCCATATGCCAGTACTAGCATGTGCACTAAAAAATCCAGGCATTGGTTTAGCTGTGGCTGGCTATTATGGACAATTCATTTACATTTCTAATGTGATTAGCTCATTTACATATTAAAGACAGACAAAATGTTTAGGTGAGCATGCCATTTACATTTTAAAGAAAGCGGCCCATCATGCATTTGCCCACCAATTGCCAGTCCTGGCCTGTGCATCCTGAAGCCTTAATAAAATATTTGACTGAATACAAAACCAAATCCTAATATCCATATGCAAATACTACAACATTTTTTTTACTTGCTTGTTGTGTGACAAGAAGTCACCTGATTTTAAGGATTCAGATTTGTTTTGGCAAAGCACTTGGATTCGACCAAATCCTGCTAAAAAAGACTCCTTGCCGAATCCTGAGCCAAAACCTGGATTAATTTCATCCTTAATATATTGTATATATTTTTTTCTTGTAGCTTGCATTTTTACATAAATCAGCCATTTAACTGTATAACCTTATCATTTTTTTTTTTTTACTTTTCTACATATCACACAAGTTCAAGAACTTAAATTCTTTCTGTTCTTTAATGCATTAATTCAGGCATCGTTTTTTGATGTGAACGTATCCGGGATCAGTGATCCCTCCTGACCTCATAGCAGACGTCTGGTGTATATCCACAAAAGCACAACACAATTTACATTGGGCAGCTCAGATTAAGTAAATAGAGGTAAATATTAATAAAACGTGTATATTTTATTTTTCTTAATGGATATATAATGGGACTCATGGGGAAATAATTGTTACATTTAAATTTTCCATATGAATGCAATAAAATATGTGTTCATAGACTGTCATTACTGAAGAGCCATTAGTCATGTGTAGCTGGATATACAGTATGTGTTAGACATTTAGACCTAGAGGTTATTTTTTTTTTTTATAGAGATGAATTAATTGATTCAGAACTTTTTTTCTAAGCCTAGAAATTATACTGTTTTGTCTTTATGTAACTATTTCAGTTAAAATTAGGTATTACAAATTCAAAAAGCTAAAGAAATCAAGAAAAAATGGTACTGGGAGATACAGAGCTATAGGAGATGGAAGCTTCATACAGTACAGTACAGTAACAGCTTCTTTAACATCTAACATATCAATGGGGCATACAGTATTTATTACTTACACATTTCGGAAGGCTCAGCCATACTTCGCACAAATGCACCATTTATGAAAATGCAAAATTTTGTCTCGGCAAATGAATGCTGGAGTTCTTTCACCAGTGGAAATTTGTCAGTGAGAAAGTTTCTTAGTGAATTTTCTCTAGCGTTACTTTCTTCCTAGCACAACTTTGCTAACATACGCCTACAACAATTTAAAAATGGCAGGTACATACAGGCAATATGTATGTATTTATTAGTTATGATGAACTGACAGGCCTGGATTTCGGGAAAGGCCCCTTAGGTCTGGGCCTAGGGTGGCAAGATGTTAGGGTCAGCAAGCAAGAGCCCCTAAGATCTTCTCAATAATAGTAATTGTAATGGGCCGCCTCCTGCTGTGTGCTTGTCCTGGCTGTGCTCAGCTTGCTTTACTCTCTGAGCTTTGGCAAATGTGGCGATGGTGCAGTCCAGAGCTCTTCCGGGCTGTAGCGCAAGCTGTGCGTGGTGACGTCACCCCGTCACGTGATTGCGCATGCATCACTCAGTTCAGGTGAGGCGCTAGCCTCACTAGGACTAGCAAGGAGGCGTGGAAGCTCCTCTGACTGAGTGTGCTGCCTGCGAGTGAGCCGGGGAGTGTGCACAGTCAGTGTGCAAGTCAAGTGCA
Source organism: Xenopus borealis (assembly GCA_024363595.1). NCBI lineage: Eukaryota > Metazoa > Chordata > Amphibia > Anura > Pipidae > Xenopus > Xenopus borealis. Next base: position 178,651,810 of record CM044432.1, read on the forward strand.
ACATTTACCTGCAGATGGGGAGGATGATGCAGACAGGACTGGAAGGGTGACAAGGAAGGGGAGGGGAAAGCAAGGGAATAAAAATGCTGATGGAGAAAGGAGGGGGACGAAGAAAGGAAGGGAATGAGGAAGGGGGACACGGACAAGGGGGGAATGGTTGGCAGGGAAAAGCTGTTCCTTTCCCCCTGCCAACCATTCATACATTCAATAACGTTCACCAAAATGTCAATATGCAGGGACATCAGCAATTTACTTAAAGATGAAGAAGGCAATTGGTTGGCAAAAAAAGCTCACTGCAAGAGAACTTTTACACCGTTTCGGCACGCTTTCTACCAGTGCTTTGTCCTATAGTATACTACTCTAATCTATGCTTTACCTACCTTCAAAAAAATGGCTGCTTGTTACGGACACAGTGAGGTTACCAGTGTGCTGCTTCCATTCAAGGATTGAAGGAAGAACTCCTCCTGTGAGAGGTGGATAAAGTGATAAAGTGTGCTGCTTAGTGTGAGAGAACAACAGACTGAAAGGGAGCAAATGACAAGTTATATTAACTGTAGCTGTGGGCACAGCTAGATTGACTCATATATAAAATAATAGGGTGTTACTTGAGCCACATTCTCCTACTCATAATTAAATGATACTGCTCTATGATCTAAAATAGATATCCAGAAAGCTTTGACTTATTGAAGAGTCTGTATTAAGGAAATAATTATATTATTAATTATTATTTCTTCATGTATAAATAAGACAGTACAGGTATGGGATTTGTTGTTCTGGGCCTGGGACTTTCCGGATAACAGATCTTTACATAATTTGGATACCTTGTGTCTACTAGAAAATCATGTAAAGATTCTTATTCCAGTAAGAGTGAATTATATCTTAGCTTGGATTATGTACAAGATATTGTTTTATTATTACAGAGAAAAAAGAAAAAATTTGTAAGAATTTGGAATATTTAAATGAAATTGAGTCTATGGGAGACAGCGTTCCATAAGTCAAGTTTCTGCATAACTGATCCCATACCTGTACCTTGTTTTCAATGGTAATTAAGATGCAAAACCCATAATCATGACAAAACAAACCCAACCTTAGGTACTGTAGGGTGGTCCAAACTCTCCAGTTCCAAGCATAGGAGTGTAACAGATTTTAATCCTAAAAATATTTGGAAAAGTTAGCACTAGTTACACAATACAGTATTTCCTTTCTCTATGTATCAATTTTATTTGGAATCCCTTCTGGGGCAAATGGCTTATATATTCTCTACTGGCATAAGACCTGGTAAAACTTTGTAAAATAAATAAACACCTTTCCTTGGGAGGTAGGATTAGAAACTAAGTGCACTTGCCGAAAAGCTAAATTTTATCCTTATGCAAGTTTATGGTTCTTCTATTCATTACACTACTTTTTCATACACCATCATTGAAAAAAGTTTGAAGATAAAGTCTGTAATCTAAAGGTATTGGTATCTTTTTATCAAGTGCTAATATAATTATAGATAAAAAATATAATTTTTTTCTAAATAAATCAACACATAGTTCTAGAACTAGGTTGAATACAAGTATTGACCAATGTTCTGTTTTGATCTCAACTGGTAGGACAGCTAAATCAGCTCTGGTCAGGACTGTTGAAATAATAATTTAATTGGGGCAAGTAATAGATTATTTTCACAACACTTTTACACTTTTTAAGGTTTTCAGTTTTAGGTCTCATATGACAGAATGTTGTTATATTCTAAGAAGTGGCAGGTGGAGATTTTAGGAAACAGATGGACATCTGTTTCACTCTCCTGAGTGTAAATGATAGTTCTTCTTGTGATCCAATAAACAGCCTGGGGTAAGAAAAGGCTGCTGGAGTTCCTGACACAGATGAAACTGTTGCCACTAGGTTGAATTCCAGTCCATCTGCTGTAGAAACCAGTAGTGCATGGGAAAGATACATATATATACTACAAGGGGAGAAATTATACAATCTGCTTGGAGCCTTCGACACAACCAGGTCATAAATATTTCACAACCAACAGCATATAAAGTTATTCGATATCTGCAGGTATCACAGAGCCTGAGAAAAGATTCCCTGTGGTAGACCTTTGACTGTAACCAGCACCAGTGATAAAGAATTTTAAAAACAAATAGCATGAATTGGTGAATTATGCCACTTGCTCAACATTTGCTTTTTTACCAAAAAAAATTATAATTTTCAAAACTGTCTTCTTGAATTCAATAAAGTTCAGGGTTATTCCTGGATAAATAACCAAATGCACTTTCATTTTGTAATTTCATTTTTATTTTGGGATCATCCAGACAGATTAACATTATTCATATAATATAGGATACATTTACAGTTGTTAAAGTTAAACAGAACACCTAACTGTAACCTCCGACTGCATTTTTGCCTCATTTGCTGAAGTACAATACTGAACATGAATAAGAAAGTAAGCAGAAATTAGAGAAATAGGAAAAAAGTATAAAATGCAAAAAGAAAACGAAATGTAAATCAGGAATAAAGTGAAAAAATAACTTGGATATTATTGTGGCTTATTTCTAGTTACTAAGCCTGGTGTACAGGTATGGGATCCATTATCCGGAAACCCATTATCCAGAAAGTTCCCGAATTACAGAAAAGCTGTCTCCCATAGACTCCATTTCATCCAAACAATCAACATTTTTAAAAATGATTTCCTTTTTCTCTGTAATAATAAAACAGTACCTTGTACTTGATCCCAACTAAGATATAATTAATCCTTACTGGAAGCAAAAACAGCATTTTAGGTTTACTGAATGTACATATGCTTTACCAGTAGACTTAAAGGATCAGCAACATCAAAAAATTTATTTTTTTTAAAGTAATACAAATATAATGCAGTGTTGCCCTGCACTGGTAAAACTGCAGTGCTTGCTTCAGAAGCACTACTATTGTTTATATAAATAAGCTGTTGTGTGGCCACGGGGCAGCCATTCAAAGGAGAAAAGGCTCAAGTTACACAGCAGATAATCTCTGTAGAACATGTTATCTGTTATCCATTACTTATGCTTTGCCATATAGCTGTTTTTCAATTTCCTCCATTGCTACTTAGCAGCTTGTTTATATGAACTATAGTAGTGTTTCTGAAGCAGATCAGTTTTACCAGTGCAGGACAACACTACATGATATTTTCTTTACTTTACACTTTCATTTTTTGGTGTTACTGTTCCTTTAAGGTATGAAGATCCAAATCATACAGATGCAGCCACTTGGATTTGTGTGTTAAATTCATCGTGACTCAGGGTTAATTGAAGAAACTGTGTTATCTAAAGTCATCTTAACTCATTTAATGCATTTAACCTTTTCATTAGCATACCAAAGCACCATTTCAATGGTGAACTCTTTAATTGGATGGCATGCTATGACACAATATTCTGTGATAAGTGAGTTAAATGGGATGTCTGAGTTAAGTTATTCTGCGTCAAACGCACAATCCAAAGTGGCTTCATCTGTAGAAAGATCATTTATCTGAAAAACCCTATGCCTCAAGCTTTCTGGATAACAGGTCCCGTACTTATATCTTATATTTTACAAGAAGAAAAAGACAAGCTAGTAATGGTGTATTTACAACAACAGGGAGGTAAAAACTAAAACTGAAATTTGAACTGGAAATAATTTGGAGATTTTCCCATCTTAAGAGGCCTGCCTGGATATGGCACTAATGTCAATATGAGCCTTACCATTATTTTATGTAATAACTACTGAAGTTTAAAAATGCTGATTTCCATGTAGCATTCTTTGATACCTGATGTTGTTGACTTCTTATTCTAGTTAGGTCTCCCAACATAAAGGACTAGAGAGTGCTGATGTGCCTGGCCTCTGAATATAAAAAACAGCCTATACTTCGCTACATTTTGGACATTTCTTTTATCAGTTTCTCCATTCACTATATGAACAGTGTATTTGGCCCAATGCTGACTGATCAGCTGTAGACTGTAGTGGCTAATAATACTGTAATTGCTATTCGTCTGTAAGATGTGTGATGTGAATTCTAGTCATTAGTCTCCACTTATATCTAAAGGTAAACTTTGCCATCAAGTAACTGGCAAAGGTGAAAATAGCATGAAGAGGGGAGCAGTTTTTTAACCTCATGTGAATTTGTTTGAAAGCTATCCTGCTTAATTGTTTAAACCATGACTAAGATTAAACCACGCCTAAGATACCACTCTCTGGCTGCAATCTTTATAACTACACAAAACCTTCCCTACCGCTAAATAAGAAGGAATGTGAATGGGCCGACAGGTTATGGCATGAATGGCTTTTTATTTTTTATACAAGGACCATCCCCCAATTTTCACAGAAGGGTAAAAAAATGTCATAAAACTATGGTATTTTGAAGTACTAAGCACAATACCATAGGTATGGTAACCCTTCAGTCAAAGTACCTTTTTAATATTATTGGTGATCACTTTCAGCTTTTGTGCCTTTGTTCATTGGAATTAACATTTTAAGTCCTAAAGATATTTCTCATTCTTAGATTCAACATTTATGTTCTTTAAAATATACAATACCTAATGTGTAAATGAACCCTTGGTTTTATTCCAACTGGCTAGACACAGCATGTTGTGGAAATTTGACTCCATTCGATCATTGGCTGCTAACAGTTTGTCACCATTCCAATCAATATGATAAAATGAACAGCAAAAATTCTTTTATTTCAGATTTTGTTCTAGTGTTTATCTATTCTGTCATCAAACCAAAACAACACACTGGAGACTGTTTAAATATGTTTGTGGATAAGAGTGTCAAATGTAGAAAAAAAAATCAATGCTTTAAGAATCATTATGTAATTACATGTGATGTAATGAGGCATTTAATAAACCATTGTCCATTCACATTGTCCTTGTCTAAAATGATATAATTAATTAAATTACAGCCATCAAGTTTTCTATGACTGTCTGATAATTATACTTTACCTAATGAAGCATGGTTTTCCCATTGTGAGCTAATGCCGCTATCATTTTTTAATCTAATGAGCTTCCTTGTCATGATGTGAATGAAAGTGTGGGAAATATGTGTACAGTATAAAGTATGTAGGTGTATTTCTAAAACGTTTTAGATAAAGCTCAAAAATGAAAAGTCTGGTACACAGAGGCCATATTCTCCACCAGGAAGCTGTCATTAGTGTTAATGTAATGAAGTTGACAGCAGTAGACAATGACACCCATAAATATTGTGTGGATACTAGGGATGGGTGAATTTGAACTTTTCCGCTTTGCCAAAAATTTGCCACAGGCAAAATTTCTCATAAAGGCATTAAAGTCTATGGGCGTCATGGTTTTTTTTTGACACGCATCATTTTTTTTTTGACGCGCAATGCCATTCAAGTCTATAATTCCCACAGTGAAACACAGAGAAAGACATTTGCTCATCCCTAATGGATACTTATCCCTTGTGAGGAGACCTATCCATTGAATACATAAAAATAGATAAGAGCACAGAAGAACTGCACACTTTGAACAAAAAAATCTTATAATGATTATTTGCACTAAGAATAAAAGCCTATGATTAAAAAAGTGAACCCAATGCATTTTAGACCCTAATCTTGTGATATTAAGATCTGTTTTAAAACATATGTTCATACCATTCATTTCACCATGTGAGCTCTTTCCTATTAGCTAACACTTCTACTTAATCAACAAGCTGACGCTAAATGGGTGGTTAACCTTTAAGTTAACTTTTAGTATGTTATAGAACTAAAATCGACTTTTCAATTAGTTTTCTTCCAAATCGGAGTCACTGACTCCATCTAAAAAACAAATGCTCTGTAAGGCATTCAGGCCCTCTCCTATTCATATCCCAGACTTTAATTCAAATCAAAGCATAGTTGCTAGATTAATTTGGATCCAGATTGCTGAAACTGCAATTTCATGAGCTGCAAAAAAAAAAAACTCAAAAACCACAAATAACAAAAAATGGAAACAAATGGCAAACTGTCTCAGAATGTCACTCATGCATCATACTAAATTGCTCAATGGTGAGCAATGCCTTTAAGATATTTGTGTGTAACATGATTGAAAAAGAATGTATGATCTCCTAAAAGCTAAGTTAGAATTTCAACATCCAGTGAGAATCCTATAACCATATTAGAATATTACATATAATTGCCATTTGGATGTTATGGGTTAATGGACATGGAAAGCATTATGACTTGAAAAGAACATGCAAAGTCTTCTAAAAATTTGCATTTATGTTCAAAACTGTGTTTAAAATCGTTTTGAGATACAATGAGTTCTATGGCTTTATACAAATTTCCAGGAAAGTATAAAAGTTAATCAAATGTTCTCATTTACACCTCCAATCTGCTTTATTTCAAGTGTAACACTTGATAAGTGGGTCATATTTACAATTAATTGGACTCATTAGCAGGTTAAAGCAGATATTTCATTAAAGAGCAGTATAAGTAAGAGCTGTAAATGGCATGATAAGGTTATATTATCATATTAAACCGTGAATAAGGACCTCTCTACATTCATTATGGAGCACTCTGAAACAAAGAATGAAATAGAATAATTAATATTCCATGCTGAGAACCTAAAAGGCTTAACGTTAGCTTTTAATTATGTTAAATTGTAGATTATAAAATTCATTGTTGGATATTTTCCACCAATACTTTACCTTTTTAAAAAAATCCATATGTACAAAAGACTCATACCAGTGTATATGAGTGTGTCTGTGTGTTAACCCTGAGATATATCAAAAAATGGAAAACAAAAAAGCTACACTGAGTGTAACAGATGACTTTTGCCGTATCTCTAAAATGGTTACTTACAGAATCCTTTAATAAGATTGCTTAGATAGATAGATAGATAGATAGATAGATGGATGATAGATAGATGATCCAAAATAGTGGATTCGGTGCATCCAAATTGACTATTTTTGATTTGGCTGAACCCCCCAAATCCTTCTCGAAAGATTTGGCCGAACCGAATCCTAATTTGCATATGCATATTTGCATATGCAAATTAGGAGTGGGAAGGGGAAAACATTTTTTAGTTCCTCATTTTGTGACAAAAGGTCACGCAATTTCCCTCCCTGTCCACAATTTGCATAATTTGTAGGATTCAGATTCAATTTACCGGGCCGTATCCGAATCCTACTGAAAAAGGCTGAATCCTGGTTGAATCCGGAACCAAATCCTGGATTAGGTGCATTGCTAATATAGATAAATAGTTACATATAGTTACATAGTTACATAGTTAAATAGATAGATGATAGATAAATAGATGTGTTTTTAATTTGTGTTTTTGAGATGTTTTAATATAATAGAGTTTGAATATCCTAGATTAAAAAAGTACAAGCCAATTTTCTCTGATAATGGCAAAATTTCATCTCGCAAATTTAAAAATCTGCCTCTGGAAGTGTCACTCTTGAGAATGGTGACCAGAGCTGGGCCAGACCTGACAGGCACCCTAGGCAACCTGAGCATGCCAGCACCAACTGAGCGTGACCATGCAGGGATCGGTAACTTCTGCGCACATGCTCAATTGACGCTTGTGCGCATTACAAATGCATGGGGAGAGATGCGACTGGCAGGCCTGGACTGGCAATCTGTGGGTTCTGGCAAATGCCAGAGGGGCTGCAATAATGTGCCATAGAAATTCAGTATTTAGTGGGCTGGTGGGGGCTGTTTTGGATTCTGTGTAGGCTGATTGGGCCTCTGTGTACCTAAAATGCCAGGGCCTATTTTGGTTCTCAATCCAGTCCTGGCAACTGGACATGGGGTAGTCGACAGAGCAGGTACGTGACTGGCGCCCCTCATCTTTGCACCATGTGCCTACTCTGCCTACTCCTTGGGCCGGCCCTGATGGTGACTGTTTAAAGTAGTTACACTGTTAGTTTTGCTGTACTGTAGAATATAATTTGCTATTAGTGCACCTTCTGAGTTTTATTTTGAGTTTTCTTTTGAGTTGTCATCCTTATTTTTACTATTATTATTATTATTATTATTATTAATAATAAGAAGAGAAAGGCTATTTAATAATGAAACAGCTCACTGAGTTCTTTACTAATGAATTTCCCAATAATTCTTAAAGAATATTTATATTGATTTATCATGGATTACAACTCCAGGGCCAAAGATGCTAGAAATGTTAGATATTTTTGAGGCTGGCTTTTTAATTAACAACCACTGCCAGAAAATGTCCTTTAAGGAAGAAAATTAAATGATTTGTATCAGTTGCTAGATGAAACAGCAGTTAATAGCAGTTATGGAGTCCTTGATGTGATATAGTCCAAGAATTCCAAGATTCTTAAAAATGTAAGGTATATATCTAAGTAAAATATAAATTAATAAACCATGTATTTATTATTTACTTAACAATCATTTATTGATGTTTAAATTGCATGTTTTTATTCAAATTGGACTTAAAGAAATGGTTTGAGGTGCATCAAACAATACAGTGCTAATCATGAACATTTTGAAGGAGCAATAATATGTCAAATTTCAGAACCATTGGCTTCTTTTTAATCTTCATAAGTGGAAAGAAACATAGACTGTGATTGAGATCAATAAAATCCTTGAAGTCACCACTTTCCAAAACAATACGGTCCATAAGGAAAGTATTGCAGATATATGTAGATAAAATTGCACAGCAATTATACTATATTAAGATGAACTCAACTGATCTAAGCAGTTGCTGTTGTCATTCTCTTTATATAATTTGTACCAAAAAGCACAAACATTATGAACCTGAAGGGGGGATTTTCCACTAAGCAATTATGCTGTGATCCTTTTAATGTTGCCTATTGTTGTCCAAGTCTGAAGGGGAAAGGGTCAGGGCAAAGATGCTCTACTTGAGGATTGTAAATATCCACTGGATATAAGACTTAAACAAACAAGAAATGACTTTCATTGATTAAATGTAGTTTGAATTAGTAGGGAAAAATGACAGGCTATGCTAAGGTTATGTCCTTTATTCATTGTTTAACTCAGCTTGACAGATTCAATCTTCTGAACCCAAAGGAAGGCCAAAGATGTCACTCATAGCTTCCACATAATACTAAAGTTGTACTTTATCAACTCACAGCCTGAAGCCACAGTTCCCATTCAGGCTTGTGTTAGCAGAACAATGAGCTACAGCAGGCACAAGGCTGTTTCACATAATAATTATAGGTATCCCACAGGCAAAGCTGTTTTGGCTTTTAAGACCAGACAGAATGTGTCTTTTAGGCATGACCTAGCAGATGGGAGACTTTTTTTTTCTTTCATCTTTACCAAAAGTCTCCCAAAAACAGCATTGTAATAAAGGATGTTTTTCTCCTATATGGACAAATGATTGCTATAAGCTACTCTTCTTTTTCATTCCCTGGTACTTTAGCTGAAAGAAGTCAAGTGCAGCTACAGAAAGAGAAAGAGCTCCTTCCATTAAGCTGATTTGTGTTACCTATTGCACTGCCTTATGTATTGATGGTAAAAATTATGAAGCAGAAAATTAGGCCTGAAAGGAGTTTTTGTTGTGTTGTCACTTTGCACAACATTTAGTTCAGCTGACATGACATTGTGCCTTTTGTTACATAAAACTGTCATGTTGTCCCCTTCTGGAAAACTACAGTAACTGGCCAGATCAATAATATCTGTCAAACTTACTAAGAAAATCAAATGAAGCCTAGTAGTCTGTTCAAACTCAGTTCATATTTTATATTTCTGCTGCACAAAGGTTAATTATATTTGATTTAAGGGCTTGCTTTGGTTCTCATTTGCTAATGAATGCAATTAGAACACATTAATATAATTACCAATACAACACAGTAACTAATACAAAAACTCAGTGAAATATGTGCAGTTTTCTTTTTTGGTTTAACCTTGCAACAGAACAATGTGCCATTGTATAGAATATTTATACAATGACTAAAGAAACATATTTTAGTGGAAGAAAACATTGTGCAACAGCAGGCAGTTTTACTAATGTAAAATGTCTGCCTGTGTATTATATCCTGACAAAGCCAGAAAGGCATGGATAAGATGTAAAACATATTCTTAAATCTCATGCTAATTATTGTTATTGTTTGAAATGTCAGCATTTAAAGGATTTCTATCTTATATTTTAAAATGTGAGAATATCAGAACTCACCTTGAGATTAACTTATGCCCTTGTTTTAAAACAATCTAATAAAACTGCACATTTTAATGAATGCGATCCCCTGCCTTCTACCTTATGGGGCATATTTACTAAAGGGAAAAATGGCCTTTGCTAGCGAAAATTTGTCAGAAATCCCATCCACAGGGACGTTGCCAATTGACTAACATTTTACTAGTGAAAGAGACCACTGCTAGGGTAGTTTTGTGCCCTAATTTTTGCTCTGCTGAATGGTCGTCACACAACAAATTCACTAAAGTGTGAATTTTACAGAACACTACAGGGTATATTTATCAAAGAGTGAAGTTAAGAGTGAAGTTCCGCCATTAGAGGGAAATTCTGCCGGTCTCCATTCATTTCTATGGGATTTTTAAAGGCGTATTTCTCAAAGGGTGAACTTTCACTTCACCCATTGATAAATAGGCCTTTCAAAATCCCATAGAAATTAATGGAAAACGGCGGAACTTCACTCTTTGATAAATTTACCCCTATCTCTTTCACCAGCGTTTCCTTTGCCACATTAGACCTGGAAAACTGATAACATGAAGCTAAATCCTCCTTAATCTTATGTCAGTACTATCATATATTGTATGCCGGAAAGTTCTAAAAAAATTCTGGTGTTTTTTCATAACTTAAAGAGGGATTGCCTTCAAAAGTTATAACTATTAAATATTTTTTTTCCAACCAATTGAGGATCATGCCACATTTGTTTTAGGCTGGGCTCATTCTTGGGCATTAGAGAATCTCTTTTGTCTTTATTATGCTTCCTGGAACATTTTTAATAATACATGGCCACTTCTAGCATATGTACCCGCCCTATTCAAATTGACCTAAGTGTAAGAGTACAAACAAAATTACACTAGGCAGAAATGAACGTAAGTAAAAATTCGCTATGAAATGCTCACGCTGATGAGTTAACGCTAGCAAAAGCTTACCAGCGTTCAGGTGCTGAGACAAAACTTTGCATTTTAGAGCATTAGCATAGTGGTAGCGAATTTGCTCCTGCCATAGTGGCGCATAGTGTGGTGAAGCCTTTGCAGGTAAGAATTTGCCCTTTAGTGAATTTGTCCCTTAGTCTGCAAATGTACTGAAATGCAAATCTTCAGCCTGTTGGTGCACACAATGGTGGATTTCAACACAAAAATAGAGACTTTCATGGGGATATCTGCCTATTGTGTAAACTGACAGGCCAAGGATGTGCCTTTCAGAAAAAAAATTGCAGAAGTTTTGCCAAATGCACTGGTTTCATTGAGATTATTTCTGGTGACACAAAATGGAAAGCAAACATAGAAGTATCTTCTTACCACTTTTTTTCTTTAATGATTGTCAGTATATAAAGGGGCAGCTGATCTGGCCAGGATAGTTGCAAACATACAAAAACGTAAAAATGATTAATGCACATTCCCTGGTTCCCTGTTTCACAAGTAATTTAGTATCCAAGCTAATGCATTTATTTTGCAAAACAGGGTTTTTTAAGTTACAAAATTATGATAATAAAATTGATAAGCCAACATACCATGTCAAGGTACACCCCACTTGATGGTCCTAGCTGTTTACCTATGGTAAAGTTTTTTCTCTGGGGTGACACCTCCCTGCATAGTTGCATATAGTGGGGTCAGTGTCTCCAGGGCTTGATCCTCCCTATGCCAGTAGCATTTTATAAGGGGAGAGGTTACCAATACCAAAGCATTTTTATACAGGCATATTCCTTCTTCCCCCTCTCATTTTTTTTTAAAAGAGATTATTTTAAAAATAATGACAAATGGTGCTTTATGTTGCCTGGCCCACATTATGCAACTATGCAAAGAGGTGCCACCCCAGAGAAAAAACTTGACCATAGGTAAATAGCTAGGACCATCAAGTGGGGTGTACCTTTGCATGGTATCAAGTTTATGATCATAATATTATTGATGATGTGTCAGAGGGAAAATGATCGCTGGGTGAAAGCTGCTATTTATTTTTGGAAAATGTGATGGTGCTGGCAAATGGAGGGGGTATATGCAGCGCAAATGATGTCACTTAAGGGGTGAGCAGATTTAATAGCTTAAAGTCCAGCAAACAAACAATGTTTAGAGTTAGACAGTAGTTGGATTGGAAACTCCCTGCAAACATTGGACATCTCATCAGGACATCACTGCTCATCATTGCTTATTTAAATAAGATAAAATGGATTATACCATTGAACTATGTTTAATTTCTTATTTTTCACTCTCTCCTCTATACCTCTGAATATATCCTCTGCACATCCATCAAACTATCCTGAAATTGTAATCTCCTCTTCACTGCTCCCATCACCATCCCTCAACCTAAGCACTCTGTCTTGTCTTGTATTGTTAAATCTCTTAACCCCTCTCAACCCATCAAACAATACAATGCTCACACTAGCAAATCTAGGTCACACCTTGTCTCTCTTTCCTTATTACTGTTACTTGCAGCTGGGGACAACTCCCCAAACCCTGGTCCCACTCACTTGTTCCTACTATCACCTATTCCCACTATCAGGCATTTAACATTGTCTTCTCCTGTTTCTAAGACCTTACACACTTCTAATCATGTAAACCTTATTCACATAAAGCCAGCACCCTCTCTACCTTTCTCATGTGCCCTCTGGAATTCTCGATCACTCTGCTATAAACTCACAGCAGTCCATGATCTCTCTATATCCAGATCTCTTCACCTTCTGGCTGAAGCGCTTCTCTGAAACATGGCACTCTCCTACAGACACTGCTTCACCTACTGCTCTCTCCTATGGAGGCTTGTGACTTAAAGATACCCCTAGATTGGATGGCTGTCATGGTGGTGGGGTTGTATTTCTTCTCTCCCAAAAAGTAGGTTTCAATATCTAACCACACTATCTTCTCTTTCTTTCACTTCTTTTGAAGTCCATAGCATGTTTGTTTTCTCCAATCTCTCTGCGTGTTGCTGTCATATATCGCCCCCCTGGTCCCTACTATACTTGGATTGCTTTGCTGCTTGGCTTCCATACTTTCTCTCCAGCAAAGCACCTGCTCTCATTTTAGGTGACTTCAACATTCCCATTGACAAATCTGTTTCTCCTGCCATGTCTAAGCTCCTCTCTCTCTCTAACAACTTAATTTGGTCTCTCTCGGTGGACTGATTCACCTACTCACATCAAGGGTCATGCTCTTTATTTTATATTCTGACACTCGTGCCACCCATCCAACCTTACTAACTCTCCCTACCCCCTATCCAGGGCCGCCATCAGGGGGGACAGGGGGGACAAGGAGCCGACACTGAAGTCCTGAAGTGATGGAAAGACCCGAAGTAACGAAGGAGCCGACACTGAAGTCCTAAAGCGGCGAAAATCACTAAAGGAGCTGATGCTGAAGTCCAGAAGCCACGCGTTCAATTCTACTGACACCAATGTGGGTTTTTTTTTTAATCACCTGGCCTCAAATGTTTTCTTTTAATACTCTATAGGCCCCTGCCACCAATTTAAAAAAAAAATATTTTAATGGGGCTTCAATTATTGTTTTTAACTTGTAAGGGGGGCCTTGCCACCCATGTTTTATTAAAAAATATATTTTTTGGTGCCCCAATTTGTTTTAACTTGTAAGGGGGGCCCTGGCGCCATTGCTTTTAAAAAAAAAAACTTTTATGGGGGCCCTGGCACCATTTTTTTTAACTTATAAGGGAGCCCTGGGGGGGGGTTACTTTTTTAGCGCTGATGTCTGTGTGGTCTTTTTAACTGTGATGTGGATTTGATGGGGATTGGGGCGAGGCTTGGGTGCCTGGCTGGGTGGAGCACAGGGGGCCCCCGACAATTTTGTTGTGCGGGGCCCCGTGATTTCTAATGGCAGCCCTGCCCCTATCTGACCATTACCTATTGTCCTTTCAGATAACACTTTCACCTGCATCACAACCATCTCTCTCTAGCAACACATATAGAAACCTTAATGCAATTGATCCACAATAAATATCAGTATCAGCACAATCCATCTCTCTTATTAATAATCTTTCTTGTCCAAATAGGGCAGCTTCTATCTACAACACTGCTCTTTCAACAGCTCTCGGCTCCTTCTACCACCCGTCACAGCCAACCAGCTAAACCTCAACCCAGGCACACTAGTGTAACCCGGTACCTCAGAAGATGTAATAGATCAGCTGAATGACAATGGAGAAAGTCACAAACTGATCCTGAGTTCATACACAAATTCATGCTCTCCTGCTACAATCGAGCTCTATCAATAGCTAAAGAACAGTACTTCTCTTCTTTAATCTTCACTCTGTACTCTAAACCTCAGCGATGAGGAGAGATATTTCCTGTTAATGCTTTCTTTTGTTATTTATGCAATTCAGGAAGAGGGTGGGGCAGTTTGTATAGTGGTTTTTTGTTACGTTGGTATAAAGACCATATGGACAAAAACAAGAATTTGCAAGTTTGGCCTTGAGAATTGGTGGTTTGGTGGGTTTGGACTATTGCCTATGGACAGAGGGATGGACTTTGTGGGCAGAAGGGTGTGTGGGTGGGTTTGTTGCATTTATGATTTGCTGATATTATGTTACGTTTGAATTAATGTAAGTGTATTTTTATAATAAAAATCTATAAACTGCAGCGATTGTTTGCCACATTTAACTCACTCCTATGTCCCCATTCACCCTTTCCACCCATTAATTTAAATGCTCAAGATCTTGTTCATTACTTTATTTTTAATCATTAAAAAGTAACTGTAATAGCTTTCTCTCTTTTTTCCTCAAAGATCTTTGTAACTTTGCATTAACTTTATGTCCTTGTGAAAATCACTTATTGTACAGTACCCATTACTGCCATTACGTTTTGAAGTCTGCAGACAAATAATACCAAAATTGTACTATTTAAACAGATACGGAATTGTAAAGACACAAATTATATGAAATTAAAGCAATTCACATTCTTTTTAAATAAGATGAACTAGTGATTCATTCAACTATCAGCACTTATATAACCAAGATTCATGCAGAACTCCTTTATATTCAAAACATCTATCCTTGCTGGTCCCTTTAAACATTTCACAGGTCAAAGTATAATAGTGGGATCCTTTGTCAGAAACCTTAAACGGAAAATCTAAAAATGCTAAATCTCAATACAACTATTCAGGTAAAAAAATTTTAATATGATACTCCAGAGTGTGGGTTAGACCAAGCACTGGAACAAGCAAAATAAAATAATTTTACATTGTGAAATGTAAATTTGTATTCTTATTTGTGCAATTTTTTCATTCATGTCACTATCCCCCATATGTGTTAAAAGGCAAGTTTATCTTATCAACCAATGTTTGCTTTTCAGAAGGTGACTTTTGACAGCTACCAGTTGATATGGTATGGTTTTACTAAACCTGGCCGAATTGTCGCCAGTGACTGATTCTCACACCTCGCACCACTTCGCCAGATGCAAACTCACTGCCACTTCACTAATTCACTAATATGCAAAAGTTGCGTCCTGGGCGCCGAATGCTGGCGACTTTTGCTGGGGTTACTTCGGCAGTGCTAACAATTCATAGTGAAGATGCGCTAGCATTCGTTTTTGCCTAGCAAAAATTTGCTAGTGATCTTACACTTAGGTCTATTTGAATTGGCGCATTAAAGTTGTATGGATATCTTTATTACAGATGTTGGTGCAAATGCTTGAAGCTACCACTTTTTACTACAAATGTCCAAGGAACCTTAATAAAGGCAAAAGAGTTAATATTATGCCTTACACATGAGCCCTCTGTAAAATGTATACTCCATATGTTCCATATGTTCTCAAATGTCTGCGGAAAAAGTAAAGCCAAAAAAAGTTTGTTAGGACTTTTGCAGGCAATCCCGCATCTAAAAAAGAAAAAGTTGCCATCGTTTTTTCAACTTTAATGCATTTTTGGCAGACAGGATATGAGTAACTGACATCAGATTGAGGAAGATTTACTGAAGATTTACTGAATTTCATTTTTGCAGTTTGCCTGGTCTGAGGTGGCAAGGTCAACTCTGGCAAAAGAGCTAACATTCAGTGAAATTCAGTAAGAGCACTTTACTGAATTTGCGGATCAACGACCATTCACCTGAGTGAAAAGTCGCCTAGTGATATGATAGAGTGTGAATGAAAGTTAGCGATGGTCCTGTTCACTAACGGATTGTCATCTGCACCTTTTAGTGAGTTGACAATGTCCCTGTGGATTGGATTTCTAGCAAAGTTACGCTAACGATGTCCACTTCGCTCTGTAGTGTATCTGCCACATAGGTTGAAGAGGCCTACACTGATTTCAGTGGAATTTCTTCAAATGCATTGGAGCTTATGTGTTTTTTTTTTCTTCAGATGCATTGGAGTCAGTGGGCATTTCTTCTCACATCTTTTTGTACCACAAATTTAAAAATTTTACTTTAAAAAATTACAATTAAACAAAATGCATGGAAAAACATTTTTGGTACAATTTGCACTCAGATGTTTATGCAAATCTGTATCTTCCACAAGAAATGTGCTTATTCCTAGTCAAAATAATAATTGAAAATACAATTTAACATTTTACAGTAAAAACATATTAGAAAACAGGATATGTATGAAAAATTGCCATAATGCTAAGTAACCTTGAACAAAATTCAAAAAGATAAAAAGTACAATATGATTACAAGAATTATATGGTTACAGTATTCCTGCAAAGTTTGTATTAATTAAACTTTTGAGTAAAGGTCTCCAAATAGACTTAAACATTCATTATTAATGCAGTCTTTATTTTTTTAGTCTTTCTTTATTGAGTATTGAATATTAGGTCTGTAGAACACATTCCCCTTACTAATCTGTTGCAATGTTTTGCGTACTACAAATTACACTGGCTTTGTGTATGGCTTGTATTCCAGGCAATTTTGGCCACCATACGCTCAATTGTACTCAAGCAGGCCTATTTAAGCTATAATTGGTTTCCTTAGCAATTATGATGAATAGCAGCTGAATGGCCATACAAAAAGAAATGGGAAAGGGGGGGGAGCAATATTAAAATAAGCAATAATATTATATATTTTGCAAATATTACACTACATACATTTTTTTTATAAATATCTGATTACTCAAGTAGTAAAATTAATAAAAAAGGGGTCTATGTGCTAGCAGCATTTTGAACATGTCAATTTATTAAAATCAGCTGAGTTTTTACAAATACAAAATTGTAAAATTTGATTTGTTCTAAAATTGAGCTGTCAGAGATTAATTCATTCGTTTTTAAAATACATCTTTTGAAATAAGATGTAGCTTCTATATCACCTGCACAAAAACACACCTCGCTTTTTTTTACTGTTTTTCTCCTAACTAGCTACATAATTAGATGGATTATTTTATGTCTTTGCATGTGTTTGCTAAAGAGAACAAGCCTGATAAATTAGCACTTAGCTGAACTTACAATAGCACATAATATGCCCTTGTGTTCCATATAAAGCTGTATTTGTCATTCATGGCTGGCTGACAAAACTGACTTTCTTTTTTGAAAATGACAGGTGGTGCTCTGGTGGGTACTATTTAAAAAGAGAAATCTCCACCAAGACAGTTCCTGTCAATAGCTCCTGTGATTTTTTTATTCCCCAGTGTTATGTCTTTTTCCCCAACATTTTTTGAGGGGGCTAATTTTCATCTCTTAGGACTCACTAAGATTCTTTTGTTAGTACATTTTGTGATCACACTAAATTTTGAGAGACCCTCTGAGGTGACAGATTATTTGCCAGGTGAGGTTGGATAGATAGATATAAAGACTTGACATTCCTTGTCAAGAATCAATGATTTCCTCCTTGTCTTTGGGGTTTATTAAATTTCAGCTGTAACATTAAACTTCTTTATTTCATTGATTGTCTTTTCACAGGACTAAGAGAATCAATTGAAATCAATGGGAATGTCCTGTGTCTAAGTAGAAGATATTTTCCTCTAATTGACTGCACAGGTGGCTAAGCTGTGCTCAGTTTGATTTAAAAAAATATCAGTATGTTACAGCGCTTGAATCTAGAATACTGTTTGCTGTAGGTATTGATTTTCAAATGAAATATAGAAAAATCAATAGCAATCAGGAATTTAGACCAGATTTTCTGAATTTGAAAAGGGAAAGATCAGAAGCCCTCTTCAACTGCAAGCTGTTTTCTGATATATATATATATATATA